>CAKKXW010000001.1:92292639-92314619 GCA_920937365.1 Sphaerophoria rueppellii
AATATATACGTACTTTGAAAAAAAACTTACGCTGATCAGACTTTCAGTTTTCGAGAAAATCTAATAACAAAAAAACGGTTCTATGAAAGGTACCGTTTTGGAGCAATACAAAAATTTTTGTTTACATAAAACACATGAATATTTAAAAAAATTAAACTCGAGGAAGTTTAAAAAAATCGTTCGGGCCGTTTTTGTGAAAAAAAAGTTTTTGTTTTTGGCCAAAAAAATCTTATGGTGGCTACCCTAAATTTTGATCTTAAAACAAAAATAAAAAAAATTGGGATATGACTGTTTGCTCAAACCTCTAATTTTCAAATTTGAAGTCAATCGGACCAGTAGTTAAGCCTGTAGATGCCTGTAAACTTTCCGACAGACAGACAGACGGAATCGCCGGACCCACTTTTTTCGACTTCTCTATCATCGTTATGTCATATCTCATCTCAGCTCAATTTTTTTTTTACGAATTCAATACTTGCCATATATTCTATACATATGTCGCAAGTAAAAATTGTAAATCGGTGATAAGAATCAATTTCACTAGATTCTACAAGTTTGATAGTCCATATTATCGCGATCCAACCACAGAAAGCTAAAGTCAATTCCAAAGCCAAGTTGCCGAGATATTTCCATTAGATCTTCGAGCTTAAAGTTTTGAGTGTGCCGTTTTCCCGTCACTTAACAGAGTTACCAAATGAATTGTATCTAATAATCCCTCCGGTACCCCTTATCCTCGCTTCTACGTACCCCGCTACTCATTACCCCGTTACCCCGTCTTGATATTCAACAGTATCGGAGGGCTTATATTGTTATTGTCTTACCATGCATTCCAATCTGATAAGTGAAGTTTCTGGTATGGATATTTTAAGCCTTTAACATAGCGATGGCTCCATGCAAAATAATAGGTACTAAGTGACTTTACACTATTTTTCAGGAGAGACGCTTAAAGTTTTTTTCGTATAACTTTTTTCTTTTCCAAGAGATCTCCGAGCTTAAAACGTTAAATTTCCTATAATTTATGTCCAGATTTTTAGGCCTACTGTTGAATCTGTCAGAACATAGGATCTATGTTTTAATGTACTTAGTATTATGTTGACTGTATAACTCAAACTCGTAAGTATACTATGTGATGTTAGTTTTATTTAACATGGAATAAATCAAATTCAAAACTATTTTAAGTGCACTTAGTATGAAAGTGACTGGAAATCAATTTAAAACTAAGAACGAAAATGTAAGTTAGAATTGTTTTCATTGTTTTTTACTCATTTAAAATTTATAAAACATAAGTTAGTAAAGGCAAAACAAACAAAACCATGAAGAATAATAAGGTATTTTTGGGACACGGGAGGAATGGGACACAGGCATTTTCTCAATTCCTACAATTTCTTTTTCTATTTCCTTGTATGACAGATTCTGTCTTTGGCCTGCCTCAATCCCTCAAGAAAACAAGTTGTGTCTAGGAAAAAAATCACGGAGTGGAGATTAAAAAAAGTAATTTGTGCATAAAAAGTAAAATATCTGCGTAAACTTTGAATGATTTTTTTTTTTAATGTGTGAACTTACTGTGCAAAAAAGTGTAATAATTAGATAGCAACACCATGTTTTAAGTGAATTAATCGTTGTTTTGTTTAAATAGTGCCACACAAAAAGTCATATTATAAATTATTTAATCAAAGTGCCATGCAGAATGATTGGGACATCACTATTCCACCCCAAAGTTGTCCCAATCCTATTGCTCGCAGGAGGAATGGGACAAAGTGAGTTGGTTCCTGAAATGATTTTTTGCTTTTCTTCTCTCAGACTTTCGCCTTTTTTTAACTGAAAATAGGTTGCCAAAATATTATTTTATCTTTCGAAATATCGGAAAAATTTAATGTATTCGTTAAGTGTCCCAAATATACCCACTCTCCGCTATTGTTTTTATTTCAATCCAATCAAAACAATTTAATGTTAATACTAATATAAACAAAACATAAACGAGTTCCTGTATTTTTTTTTGCGTGACTAATTTTTTGGTATTGATTATTTTTTGCTTTTTTGTAAGCGGGCTATTTTAGTCAGTTGATTTGGGATGCAAGCAAAACTACTTCTATTTCATCTTTCCCGACGTTTCGTCGATATTCCACGACTTCTTCAGGGGTGTCTTTAATTATATTTTAATAAATATATATATAAATATTTAGAGTTCCAATTATAGACAGAACATGTAAGGGTTGTAAGTAGTTTCATTCATAGAAAGTTCATTCATCATCTGAATCTGGGACAAAAGTTGTGGTCCTGAGAGATCTGCAGAAATTTTGGTAGGGTTTTGGAATAAGGTTTTGATCACAAAGCCAGCAATTCTTTTTTGAGGGGGTGTCAAAACTCTAAACGAAATGCTGGCCTTGAAAGGCTGGAATCAGAAGAATATTCGTCATCCGGGTGGTAATCGCTTCCGTTATCAACGAAGGGTTCCAAATCATTACAAGAATCCATTTTATGAGATGTAGGAGATTTTGTTGGATTGTCTACATTTGTATAGTATTTTCGAATGATTTCTATAATTAACAAGCATTGTTAAATTATACTTACCAAAATTCGGGATATCAATTAGGACAAAATCTTCAGTTTTACTTGCAAGAACATCTTTCGTTGCATTTGAATCATAAATATAAATATATATCAACATATACCATTTTTGTTTGGGGTTTATTCCTAATGCTTACCTATTTCCACCTTTTTCCTTGCTAGTCCAAGCATTTTCCTCGCCCTGGAAGTCATTATTTCATTTATTCAAAATAAAAATTTTATAATTCAATTAGCACCAAAACACGACTGCACAAATTTCTTCCAGGCACAAACATTATAAGGCTACTTAGTATATGCTACGAAAAAAAGATAAATCACTTCATGGCATACTAAGATACATTTAGGTGCCATCGTCTATTTCTTTTGTATACAAGAAAAAATACTAAGTTACACTTAAGTGCTTGGAAATACTAAAATTTACATGCAAAATAATGCTAAGTGTATATAGTATGAACGTGATTATTAAAAATTTTCTTTATAAAAATACTAAGTGCAGTTAGAATGTTTTTGGAATATAATGAGAAATAAGGCGTTATACCAAGTGCTATTTTGTCAATATCTTCATAGCGGATTATTCGATTCGCATGAAAAAAATATGAAAAATAGAAGCTGATACGGGGATTCCAATGGTATATATAACTCAAAACTATACTATGTGCACATAGTATGTTTTTGCATGGGACCATCGATAGTATGTACTGAACCACTGATGATTTTGACGTTTTGTGCAAAGTTTGGGAAAACTATTTCTACCAATTGGGCTATGCTTTCTGTAATCTTACAGAAGTTTGCTGGCAATGTGATATATTACAAAAATTCATCAATTTGCATTCGCCCGTTTCCAATACCCATTAATTGATTAAAAAATTTGCTGTAAGCCCACATTGACATTGGTTTTCAAAGTCAAACTCCATAAAACTGATAATTTGAGACACATTTTAACTGGATAATCAGATTAAAATTCCAGAAGGTTATCATTAATATATATGGCAAAGCAGCGTTTTCTGGGTCAGCTAGTAACAAATTATAGTCAAGGTGAAGGAAGCTTTCTAATGGTGAAATCGGTAGTGATCAGAAGTTTTTGAGTTAAGTCGTAATAAACATACAAAAATACAAATCTTTCATATTTATAACAATTACAGTATGATAACAATTAGCTGAGGACAAAAACCAGGAAATGGAATGCGAACGGATAATTGTGATTTGATATGGGCTGCCTACGCGAAATTAAGATACCTGGCGATTTGAAATCGTGGGACATTTTCTGGAGGCAGAAATCGAAAGAAAATATTTTTGATTAAAACAATAACCGAGTGCTGCTACATCTTCTCGTTTTTTTTTTTCACAGGAACCATCCCTGAATACAAAAGTATTTACTAAGGAAATTTCATAAATATCTGTTGGGCCCTTTAGGATTCTAAACCGGAAATAGGAAGTGGATTTCCCAAAATCTAAGTAGACCTACTTCGAAAGGAGTAGATTGGTAACACTAGTGTTTGCTGATTTGCGATGAAAGGCAAATTTACTGTGACACACACAACGTGCTTGATACAAGATTTTTCTTAGGATGTGAATTTAAAAAATAGAATAATAATAGGAAGTGAATAAGTAGGGAAAGTGAGTCGAAATCTGTCTGCTGCTAAAAATTGTGATCTATGAGTGCAGAGAACGTCGTCGTTATCGGATGTATCGGAATTAACCTCACTGACCGTTAAACAAGCGAATTCAATATCGAGAGCTGGGTGAAATTTCTACTCAGATAACTGGAGTTAGCTATTTAAGAGCTTCGATTAATCATCTTCAAAATCCGAAATTCTGCACATGTAGCGACATATTGTATCGGACTTCTGAATGAATAATTTTCAAAGATTTAACAATAGTTTTACCGAACTTTAGCAAATATGTATGTCACAGTAGAAGGACTTACCAAGGCCGTTAAATACGCCAAAAAATGAAAAGCAGTTGGACTGATTAAAATACCCTGAGAGTCAGAGTTTTGGAAAGAGTTGAGAGCGTAAGGTTCAGATGACTGCCAGTTGGGCTTAGATATGGACGGTACAAAATAGGAGACTTGTCGCTGGTTTCTGAGGATATCTCATAAAAGTGTGAAGCAAATCCAATTTCAAATTTATAATCTCTTCGACATTAAAATCATAACAGCGTAGAGCCATTACAAAAAAAAAAATGAAGGATGATAGCCATGGAAACTACTCTTCTCTGAATTATAATTTACAGGGGCTAAGAATGTGTGATAAAAAGAATTCTTGTTTATTCTTTCAGAAACCCCTTTTTTGGGTCAGCACTACTTACTTGGTGGCGCTACAGTCCAGGTCGGACCAGGGCCTCATCCAACAAACTTCTCCAGACAGTTCGGTACCTAGCTAGCTGTCTCCAGTTCCGTACGCCAAGTTGGTTCAGGTCCTCTACCACCTGTGTGCTCCACCGGAGTCGCGGTCTTCCTCTTCTGCGACGTCCTTCCGGGTTGAATTCGAAGACTCCACGAGCCGGAGCATTAATTTAAATTCGCTCAACATGACCCAACCATCTTAGTCGTTGGACCTTAACTTTTCTGGCTAGGTCAGTTTCGCTGAACAGCTCGTACAGTTCTTGGTTGAATCTTCGTATCCATTCTCCATTAACGCAGACAGGACCAAAAATCACTCGAAGCAGCAGCTAAAAGCAGCCCAAAGCGTTTTCTTCAGATGTTGTCATGGTCCATGTCTCTGCACCATACATGAGGACCGGGATGATGAGGGTTTTGTAGAGTGTCACTTTAGTTGCTCGGGGGAGGACTTTACTATTCAATTGCCTTCTAAGTTCAAATAAGCCACGACTGGCAAGAGTGATTCTTGGTTTGATTTCTGCGCCGGTGTTGTCGTCTGAGTTGATAGCACATCCCAAGTTAAATCTGTCTATGTTGACGTTTGCTCCAAGACGTCGATGTTGGTAGTCCTTTCTTGTCGACAGCATTAACTTGGTCTTGCACTCGTTAACTGCTAGACCCATCTTCCTGGCCTCTATCTCAAGACTCACAAACGCTCCACTGACTTTACTCTGTGTTCTTCCAACTATGTCAATGTCGTCTTCGTCCTAGTAGCTAGACGAACTTTTGAAAGATTTTGCCTCTGGTGTTGACGTTAGATAATTACAAGTATGATGTTGAAGAAATCGTATGACAACGCATCGCCTTGTCTAAAACCTTTTTTGACATCAAAAGCATCCGTTAGGTTTTTCCGATCATGATAAAACAGAGTGAGTTTTCCATTGTCATCTTACACAGACGGACGATGCCAAAACTAGACGTTGCTCTATATTATTGGTCTCTATAGAAGCTGTCATACGTGGCCCTGAAATCGATGAAAAGGTGGTAGGTACCAATTTGAAGTTTCTGGGTCTTCTCCAAGATCTGCCGTAGGGTGAATATTTGATCGATGGTGGACTTTCGGGGTCTGAAGCCACACTGATAAGGACCTACCAGGTTGTTGACGAAGGTGATGGTAACGAGACTTATACCTCTATAGTTGGTGCAGTTCAGGGGATCTCCTTTTTTGAGAATCGGGCATACGATGTTGAGGTTCCATTCGTCGGGCATGCTTTCCTCCGACCAAATTTTGCAGATGTGCTGCTGCATGCTCCTAACCAAAACATCTCCAGCTGCTTTGTATACAGTTCGGCGGCCAGCCTCTTTGTTCGACTTAAGTTTAGATATCGCTATATTCACTTCGTCAAGGTCGGGTGAGTGGAATTGTTGGCCTTCAGCACCCAAATTGAATGGTTCTGTTTTGCTTACGGAGTTTTGCTCGTCATCGTCATTATACAGCTTGGAAAAGTGGTCTTTCTATATCCTCAGCACTGACTGCGGTTCCAATCCGATGGTGGTCTCTACAGGTTTCAGTTCGGGGTGTATATAAGCTCTGGAGTTTGTTTCACCTTTTTGTAGAACTTTCGAACCTCGTTCCTGTTGTGACATCCCTCTATCTCCTTGATCGCGTGCTTCTCATACTCCCTCTGTTTCTTTCTGAGAAGTTTATGCTCCTCTCTCCTTTTCTGCTCGTAGAGCTCACGAGCTGCTCGTGTCCTTCTTTGCAGCGCCGTCTTGTTTAGCTGCATGTGCTCGCTGGCACTCATCGTCAAACCAGGGGTTTCGTTGTGGTGGCTGTGTAAAACCTAGCACTTCAGAGGCGGCATCTCTGATGGCTGCTTGGCAGTGTTGCCACTGGTTCGCTATATTTTGTGCTGGCAGCAAATTACTTCTGAGGAGATTTTCGGAGACACGATAGGATCTAGCTATCTCTTGCGATTGTAGCCGTTTGACGTCGAATTTTCTCCTAGTATTTTCCTTGATCGGGATATCCGCATTCGTACCTTGGCTACAGCAAGGTAGTGGTCCAAGTTGATGTTGGCACCTCGGAATGTTCGGACATCTTGCATGCTAGAGAAGTGTCTTGCGTCGATCGCAATGTGATCAATCTGGTTGACGCTTGATTGGTCAGGAGATTTACATGGGATAACGAGATGTGGGAAACGCGTACTTGCTACCATTACGTCTTGCCCCGTAGCGAAGTTGATTAGCCTAGTATTTAAAAAAATAACAAGAAACACAAGGAAGTGATTTCAGAAAGCCATAAAAACACAGACACTTCGACAAAACACAAAAACATCGAAAACCCTACAAAAAAAATGCAAGGGATAAAAAATCCTTAAGCTTCCATCAATAAATTGATCCAGATTGCATGAAACCGCTACCACTCACTGATGCTGCTTCATCCAAAAGAAACTTCTAAGCCATGAATTGTACCTATCTCAAATTTGCTAAGAGGACAAAAAGTGTGTGCGTTGCTTCCGGATCCTTTTTAAGTATTTTCATTTTTTAAGCAATACAAAAACTATAGATTTCCCAACCGCCACCACTAGCGACAGTGACAACGAACGCTCTGACGTCTAAAAAAAAGTGAAAATCTGTAAAAATCCACGCCATCATCAACAACTACTGACAAGTCAAGATGTACGTTTCATATCAAGAGCATCCATCAGTTGCCAGCATTCACTTTTAATCGAGAAAGAATAAAAAAATCCCGACTATATCTCCTTTGTACATGCTGAAGCTCTATATCCGGTTTCGGCAACAATGGACGACGGGATATACACTCCATATGCGAGTTCCATATGATGGCGCTCACATACGAGTAATAGTGTGCGAGTTTGAGCGGATTTTTTTTTTTTTTTTTTGGCTCACACTGACTGGTTGGGGTGAAATCGTGAAATATTTTGCCATCATTTGTCGGAGTAGAATGATGCCCGTAAGTGGATAGTTTTTCTGATTCTTTTTTTTTTCTCCTCCTCCTTTTTCATGTGAAAGGAAAGTCGACGTCATTGTCGAGTTGAGTTGAGGAGAGTCGGATAACTGACAGATGGTTGGCGGTTTGTATCTGCATGAGGACAATTTTTTCACGACCACTTATCATTCCCAAAGCCGAAGTGGTGACGGTGACGACGACGACGACAGCAGAGGGAAAATGTTCCCCTTTGATATTTTTCATTCATTTTGATGTTGACCAGACTCCTCCTGTTAGCTTTTCTCAGACATTTATTTAACCATAATTTCCCAGACAATAATCACACGTTTAATGTGTCCTGACATTGATAGCGCCATCGTCCTCAGCGGGGTGTACACTGCAGGCTCAGTGTGGCTAATACCATCTATCGCCTAAACCATTTACCAGCAGCTTTTTTGACAGCTTGCTTGCCCCAACACGAGGCAAATTGTAAAACCACTAACCACTCATAATAAAAGTGCTGTTCATCATTATGATTATTGTTTTATTAAATTTAACAATAAACAATGTCACATGTGGAATTATGTTTTGATTTGATTTTTGTGGCCAGCGACATGACGAAGCGGTGCAGTATGATTCATGAGCAATATAAAATGGTAGTAGAAAATTGTATGCCACAGAACAATAGCGCGGTTTGTTTTATGTATTGGGGTTTTGGTAATGGAACTTTGTATTCGCTTTTTTGTGTCGACAGAAGTGACATGACACATGGAAGGTTAAATATTATTGTTCGAGGTTGGCCATGGCCACAGAAAAATAAGGTTTTTTTTTTAAATATTTTTAATTGCAATAAAAATGCTAATTAAAAAATCAAAAAAATTGAAACAGTTTTAAAAAGCTTAAATTATCAAGCAATGCTTTACTGATTTCAAGAAAATACAATTGCTTGAATAAAACTATTTGAACGAAGAATTGTAATGCTTCGTTCTCCATGGTTCTCAGCGTTTGATGTCTCCTAAAATTCTTGAAAAAGAATGTGGCCTTGTTTGAGACTGTTAGAAAAAAAGGTACTAGCTTTCGATCTCATTAATTTTCATAATTTTCAGTAATGAAAAGGAGCAGATTTTCATGTAAAATTCAATTTCAAGAGGAACAACAAACCGGATATAACAAGGAGGAACAATGAGACGATGACTGAAGAGGAACCGCCATTCTGATGAGGGAACTAATCTCCGCATCCAGCAAAGAAGTATTTAGCTGTCCATATAAAGATCTGGGATACGGAGAAAACACTTACTATCCTTAGCTCATATTTCAAATGTGGCTCCAATTCTGGAAATGTCAACAGCGAACTGAAAGACCCCAAAAGGGAGCAGTACAAAAAATAAATAAAGTGGCGCGACAGCTCTTGAAGAGCCAAGGCCTAAGTGGCTTACTCTCATCAACAATTCTCTAGGTGCGTGTGAAGAATTGAAGGGACCTACAATTTTACGCCGATTCCGGACGGCAAAGTCCGTGAAAGATGAAATAAAAACCTAACCACTAAGCTACGGACACTACGGAGCAGTAAGGGGCCAGTATAGCTATCATTGGTTTTCATCATTGAAACACATCATTGGAATTTTTCTGATAGGTCGGTTATAGCAATCATTGAAAATTTCTGTCAGGAATTTTTTTCTTCCCGTAATTCTATCATTGGAATTGTGAGAAATTGAAACACAGATATGAGGAATTATTCAAAATTGAAACGCAAATCATTGGAACGATTCGTTTCATTTTTTGACAAAAATCCATCAGCTGTTCAGGAAAATGAATTTCCGTACGGAAAATAGAAAAAATACATTTTTAACAAAAAACAAGCTTGCGAACTTATATTTTTATCTAAAAAAAATTCTGAAAGTATTTTCCGGTCGATTGGTATATAAATTGTATTAGTAATCAAAAGAAAACTTAGTTAAATGTCCATTCAAACATTTTTCCTGATGGATTTCAATGATCGCTATAACTGGCCCCTAAGGCAATCTTTTTGTGTACTTGTTGGCGGTGACTTCAATGCGAGATATCACCTTTGGCTGGATACTTTGTAGGAAACAATGCATATCACCATCAATTTTCATCAATAATAAATTTTGAGTAGTAACTACAAACAACTGCTTAAAGTACGAATCCTCTCGGAAAGAACTTTAATTGACCCGGCTTACTTTAAAGCTATTTACCCTTATCATATTTGCATAGCACGACGACAACTATTATCGAAAACAAAGACCCATTGTGTTTCAAGCTTTAAGCAAGAAATGAAAATTTGTCTGAATCATTCAGCAAACGAAACAGCCAGATCTTGTCTCGTTACTTTGTCTGTTCTTCTAATTCCACCTGTTCCCTCTTAGAGGAAAAGAAAAATTAAAGCCATTTCCGGCATTTAGCGTGGCAGTCTGATTCTAGTCGTCCATCCCAAAAGTCAGATCTCGTGAAGATTAATGGTGAAATAAAAAGAAGAAACCGCACGTGCCACGTAAGTAGTCAGGATACAATATGTTGATTCTGAGCACAACATTCCTCTTTTATGTAAAGTACGAGCACTCAGTAGAATTAGGAAATATGTATCAAGCCACCTTTGTATTTTTCTATAATTTGGACGAAAAAGACGATACGACGGACGCCATAGCGAAAACGTGGTATTTAGTACTCTTGGTTTGTTCGGGCGGCCAAGTAATTTTTTTTTACCACCGAGAAAAACAAAATCAGGCAGGAATCCATAGATCGAAGGTAAGGAAAGTATAAAACATGAGTATGGTCTTCAATGGACATACATAGTTATTTGTTTGTCATGGGAGTTTTTTCTTATTAATTTTTTTAAAATAATCCCCAGGGGAAATTGTAGGCCAGGCAGGGAGGAGAAGGAGAGAACTCTCCAAAATTCCAATTCCTTCAGTCGGTCAAAGTCTGTTTTTCTTTGCAGACGGGGGAAGAAGGAAAAGAAATTAGACCGGGAAGGCGGGAAGGACTACACACACTCGCGTGCTCGTAGTGGTGTACCTATGTTGGTCTCCATGGTAGTGATCTTTTCTTCTTTTCTCTCGTCGTCGACCAAAAAGGGACAACAACAAGAGCAACGAAAAGAAAAAGCTAAAAACGGGAAAGAAGATCTCTGCAGAGAAAAAAAATTTAAAATTGCAGAAGGAACAACCCTAAAAGAGAAGGAAAAAGAATAAATTATTACCTACTGGCCTACATAAAAGCAAAACAAGATGAAAACAAAGAAAACCAACGAAAATCAAAAATACAGTGAATTTTTAAAAAGTGTATAAAAAAAAAAACAAAAGATCAGAATTTTAGAATTTTAAAAGTTAGATAGGTGCTAATAGCAAGAAAAGTGAAGAGTGAAAAAGAATGTAAAAAATAAGTAAAAAAAGGCAAGAGCAAAAAAAGTATATGTATTTACTGGTGTAAGGAAAGAATTAAGAATAAGGAAATGTCAATTCGAAGTGTCGGTTGGTCCAACAAACAAAAAAAATAAGTTTTAGTTTACGTCTTGGGCGTCGCAACCTAAAAATTAATAATGAATAATCGTTTTGTTTAGTGACGTTCATATATGAAACAGATTTACATTTCATTCCATCATAGTAACAACAACTTTAGAAAACAACAAAACTTCAAGAGATGTGCACATCATCGGCAGAGTTTGAGGGTAAGTTCCAAGATTTGTTTGGTTTCATTTATTTGAGTATCCAAAAGATATTATTTGTACGAAGCCGTGTCGGCATATATATATATACATATTTTTTTTTTTTTTTTGGATCAGCTTGTTTAATCAACAAACTATAGTAAATTCAGTTCGGTATATATCGACAAACAAAAAAATGAAGAAAATATTAAGATGATTATTTTTATTAAAGTTTTCTAATTTGTTGTGAAAGTAAGATCTTCAAATTAAATCGAATTTTGAATCTTGCAAATTACCATACATATTGTAGGGTTAATGTTTTCTTTTTACATATTTTTTCATTTTCTTTTATCCTTAAGTGTTAGTATAAGAAATACATTAAGCTGAAGTAAATAAATGTAACGGAATAGAGACTTAGTTTGTGATTTTTGATTTTTTTCAGCCGCAAACATGAATTACTATTATTAAGACATGAGTTCACGAAGGATTAAGCAAAGATGAAGTGTTAAGAGGTTTAATAAGGGAGATGGAAATGTAAGGCGATCAAAAGTAGGGATGAGTCCTTGATAGTAAAGAGTGTGGATATTAAAGAAGGGGTTTTATATAATTTATGAGCAACAGAAAGCTAAAGGTTTGTATAGTTGATAAATCCTATACGAGAGGGTAAGACACTGCTCAAGAGGCACGAACACCAATGTCCTCTCAACTAAGTGACACACAAATAATATGAAAAAAAAAACAATCTCTGGTGAGCAAGGAATATTCGGGTCTTGCAACAAAATAAACAAAACATTTCCGTTCGTTAACATCTTGAACGTTGGTCTGATAAAGAAAATGTAACACCGTCTTCAACACCAGCTGCAAGATCCCTCCCTATTTCCGACGAGCTAAAGCATTCGGGTTAGCAAGCAGACCAAGACATTAGCCGTTGAGTGGAGACACCTTCTCTTTTGATCGATTTAAATTCTTTACCTTTCGGAGTAAAGTTTTTATTTGAACAAAGGGTAGGAAAGATTCCTTCATGAATAGAACCTAGAGGAGTATTAAATGATTGTATTGTGTCACCTGATACTGTGCTTCAGGACGGGTTGTACGTATAGTTTAGAAGTCAAGTTTCCATGCAAACACGTTGTTCAGAACTAAAATTTAGATTCTGCTGCGAAGTGTCTTGGTGTGGATTAAAAGAAAAATGCTTTACATCGAACCATTCTGTGAGTAAAGGAATCGCGGTTAGATTCATTGTTTTGTCCTAACCAGATATTACAACTTCCGACAGAACCGAGGATAAGGCTGTCGTGGACTGGATGGATAACAACAACGATGAACATTCATTCATTTCCAGAACACCATCGACATTAGACTTCTTCCTAAAGCTTCATCTTATTTTGTTTATTTATACTTCGAGAGATCTTTAATTACAACTGCTCCACAGTGCCAAGCGACTCAGACCACAAAGCAGTATTGCTCTCAGTCAAACTAGATCAACCAGCCATACTCACAGCAAGGCTTCAAGCGGAGTTTACAAACTACAGAAAGCTAAACATCAAAAAACCACAGAGGTATGTCGAAGCCAATCTTAACAGCAGATAAGGTCGAAACCTTTGACAACCACTTTGAATAAAGCTTCAGTTCACACCTACTCCATCAACAGAGGAGCCTTCCGAATGGATATTGACGTATCCATCTAATTGATTCCACAACAAAATAGTGCAGCAGTTCAGTTTGCCTATGCTTGTTCAGCCCATGATCCAGCAGCACAGCAGCAGACGAGATTGCGTCTCCATCATCATCTCCAGCTTAAAGCCAAGAAGTCAACTGGAATGGATGGTGTTTCGAAATACATCCTGTATAAACTTCCACAAGTTGTGATGATAATTCTAACGATTATCATCAAGAATTGCTAGTTTCCACAGAAGTGGAAAACAGCAAAATTTATGGTCATACCGAAGAAAAGTGCAAGCAACTTGGTCTCCAACTACCAGCCAGTATCCCTACTGAATATCATCAGCAAGATTCTTGAAGAATTCATCCTGAGGAGACTTAAGAGATTTTGCAACGAGCGCATCATCCTCGACATGCGTTTGGATTCCGCCCTACATCCATGCTAGGAATAGTCTCTGAATAGTTTTACGGTGTTACATTTGACATCGTTTGGATTGTGGCCCTCATCCACTAGCTCCGTATTAGGCTAGGCGCATATTTATCCGCGTTCGACACGAGTGACGCTATACAGCACAGCGCTTGTTTTTGTAAACAATATGAAGAAACAGGACAGCGCATATTGATAGAACGACACGACATGACTTGACGAGCGTTTTCCGGAATTCGCGTGACACAGTCATCGAAACACAGTTTACCTTGCGAGACTCCCACAAGTTTGATTTTTTATGTCAAAAATAAAATAGTAAATTGTCGTTGGGTTTGAAAATTAAAAACAGTTTCCTTTTTTTTGGGCGTTACATCCATCTGAGTAAGTAGATTCCTTAATAATCTCATGGATTTCCTTAAACTGTTCTCGAGTCATTGTATAGAAGTTGTTGAATGTCTCATCTGGAAACTCCGTTATAGTTTTGAACTGTCCATGGCTTTTTCTTTTTGAAAGATATTTTGCATTCTGGGATTTGAATTTTTTGGTATTCAAGGAAATCAGCAAACGTTTTTCCTCCACGTATTCCTTCCTCAGACCCAAAAAAAATTGTTAACTTTTGACAAATTCCTTGCCATGTTCTTGCCCTGCATTACAATTTGTGATTTAATTAATATAGATATGTATTTTGACGCGAGACACGCGAATCAATTTGCGGAGAACGGCATGACATGTTTCTATAATCATATCGTGCGACAGTCGTCAGGTCACGTCACACACCTTAGACGCGTCCCAATATACGCCTAGCCTTATAGGAATTCCTCGGACACTAATTGAAATATTATTTTCTTTTCTTTCTTCCAGGAAGTTCTTGGTGGAAGCTGAAAATAAGAAGTCAACAACAAGGAACATTTTGGCTGAAGTGGCCCAGGGTTCGAAGCTCGGACCCTTTCTCTACAGCCTTATGAGGTCGGGCTAACCTGTGCCAGACTGTGAGAATCTGCTTTTTGCTGATGAGTACCTCGCAAACGCGTCATCTATCTCAACTATCTTAGCAATTCGGAAGGTCAAAGCCAACATATGAAGGGAATAAGCATTATCACTGTTGGTTTGCTTCAGGAGACCGGCGTCAGCTTTCCACCGCATCAATCCCCTAGTCTTGAAGAAGAACACCGGACTAAGTAAGCCAATCGAACTGGTGATTTGCAACCAGCTACTCAGGGCAGTGATCAGCTAAGCTTTCCAGTATGGTTTACACAATATCCAAGACAGTGATGCAGAAATTTCTTTACCTTTTGAAAGGACGCTGCCAAGGATTTACACTGATTTCGATAGGAAAATGTGCAAGTATTACAGCAAGAAGCGACTCTACGAGGAAGCCCGAGTCAAGCCACTGGACACAATTCTTGCTGACGAAGCGAGCAAGATGGTTGCACTTGTAACCAATCATACCAATCCAACGGAAAACGCTGAATCAGTTTTCATTTATGTGTTTTGAACAACGATAGCAACTTAGAGGTGCTTCCACCAATGACTTTTTCCGTCAATTCCTTTATTTGGCTGGAGTTATAGCTATTTTGCTGGTGCCAAGCCTTCCAGCCAAATAAAGGAATTGACGGAAAAAGCCATTGGTGGAAGCACCTCTACGTTGTTATCGTTGTTCAAAACACATAAATGGAACTGACGGACGCAGCCTAACTGCAGTGTTAAATAACACAAAAACAAATTGAATCAGTTTTCTTTTATGCTTGCCTGGAGTCAGCATACGGGCAAATGCATTTCAGAAAAATACCTTGCGTGGTTACGTAATGAGAGATTTTGATTTGCGGTCGACCCTAACACATAAAGTTTGGCTTGTAGCGAATTCAATCCGAAATTGTTAGTGTGGTGTGTGTATGTGAGTGTTTCTTATTCCTCCTTTTCTTGAGAATTCTGGAAAGTTGTGACATCAAAATTCTGGATTTTATGCTCAAAATAACGAAATTTACAAAGGTTAGCAACTAAAGGCCATTCTGTCGTCCTTAAACAGGAAATGGTTGAATCAACCCAAAACTTGCTCCAATATGACCTTTCCAATTTTTTAGTTTTCTCAGTATTTAAACAGATTCTTAATAAATTCCATCCAAATGTTTTCCAATTGTGTGTTTTATGCCCTTGGAACCGCTTTTATGTCGTCGTCATGAGATTCATCGCCCATAGGCGCCAATAAGTAACAAGAAACAACATTCTCCCTGTGTTATGAACCGGACCGAAAAAATCACCAAAATCCTTCTCTACACTCATTTAATTCCAGAAAGTCAATAATATTAAGAACCCAAAGACATCCTAAATAAAGTATATTATTGATATTTTTCTGCTGTCTCCGATATTCGATCGCAACCCACCAGCACCAACCCAAACTATCACACAGCCTATACAGACTCATAATTATGATTCATTCGATCCAAGTCGACCGGAACTAATGTCTCTAACACGACAGAAACAGAATGACATACACAAAAAAAAATGTCAACAATAAAACGAAATTGAAACCGATATATGAAATATCTTTGTGTGAATGGACAGAACCCTGAACCCTGGACATTTATAGAAAATAAATCTACCCCCGGTTTATAGCCGTTGTCTTTGTTTTTTCTCATCTTTTCCCCCAGCAGCAGAGTCGCTGCCATCCAAAAGGACTCTGTTTAATATGAAACAAGGACATTCACATTAGCATTAGAATTGAGATCAAGACCAATTCGATAGCAACTTTCGACAGTCCATTTGCGACATAATAATATTCCCCTTCCCTTGTTCTCGTTTACAAACATAACCCTCGTCCATTGAATGAATCCTTAATATGATATCCTTGTTGAGTGCGTATTATAAAGTCGAAGGAGCAAGAGCAATACCCATGCTCTTTTGTTTTATTCCAATTCAATTCTTTGATGAGGTTTGAGGATGTTTCTTCTGATGCTGACGTATGCAAGGATATTCGCTCCACTATCGTGATGCGGGTTCAAATAATAGTGATGGCTGTTAGTTGTGTTTAAGTGTCGTTTAAGGACAACAAACGCATCCGTTCTTATTACAAAGTAGATTTTTATTGCGGTTTCAAAATAATCGTTCGCACTTTATTATATTTTTTTTTTCTTTCTCTTGAGTCCTGACCCTGAGTGGCGTCGAATTCGAACATCGCATCGCATCGTAAATTGCCCGAACGTGCCAAGGCCAGTAAGTATGGAATTATGCATGAATGCGGTCCAGTTCGACCATTATCTCTCGAGATGAAGAAATATTGGTGTCGAACTAACTTGACAAAAAGACCAACGAAGAGAGATCAGCAAAAGGCAACAAAAAAATAAGTTCCAACTCCGACCAAGTTTTGAGTTAATTTTGAATTCATTTGGAAAACTTTTATCTGGTCGTAAAGTTTTTTTCTCCTCTTCTTCGTTTTTTTGTGTGTCTATTGAAAGTGAAAGGGAACAACTCTTCCCCTTTTGACAAGCTGAGGGGGCCGTTTGGTGAGGCAAGACTACATTTTTGCCATATTTAATGATGTGGACTTAATAGATTTTTGAAAGTTGTAAGAGAAAGTTAAAAAGACGCATTATGCATAATATGAGTGATATTTTAATATGGTCTTGGTTGTCGTCGTTGGTCGTTGTCAATGTCCCTGGTCGTCCTAGGTCTGACATCAATTTTTTGTCAACGAGAACGACACGATGATGATGGGGGCTCTGAAAGTCGTATCCGTCTTGTTTTTTTACTTGATATTTTATTCTAAAGGTTGATTGTTGTGAATATGAAATTAGGCCTGAAGTTGAGATATTCTTTACGAAAAAATAAGAAAAAATTGGAAATAAAATGTTAAGGCCAGGACAAAGGATGATAATAATTTTTGTTTAGTTGTTTGGGGAATCTTATTACCCAGAGACACAGATCCGTGTCGGTTTTGGATGTATTTTTGACAAAAGCATGGGAAACTTGTTTTTTGGAAATTATTTGGAGATGATGTCATGACGAGAGATTATCATTTTATAGCTGCGGAATCTCATTAGATAAGCAAATTTGACAAGAATCCTTAAAAAACAGATATCCTTTTATTTGAATTGGGAGTTTCTAGGGTTGTTTTGAGCTTGAGCTAAGGCTGTTTTTTTTTTTTTTTCAGTTTGTTATGGACTTTTGGGCCTGGCACATATGCTTTCAAAATTTTTAATCATCATTACTTTGAAGTGACTTGAAGAGGCCTTTGGGGATGAGAGGTTTCCTTATGGTTAATTTTATTGTAGGGAAGCGGTAGTGTTTCCAAGGCAACACTATGTTAAGGGCTAGTATTAAGGCGCGTTAAACCACAAGTAGGAGGCCAGGAAGAGCCTATTTGAGTCTTTCGTAATTAGATAACTAAAGGTGTTCCTTCGAACCACCAACAAGCCTCGGATACGGACGGAATTAAATATGACTACTCACGCAAACGATTTAAGGTCTACAAGGGGACATGGAAATCTCCTGATCAATTTGCCGTCAACCAAATTGATCCCATTGCGATCGACGCATGACAATTCTCTAGCCTGCAAGATGTCCGAACATTCCGAGTAGCCAACATCGACTCAAACCACTACCTCGTTGTAGCCAAGTTACGAATGCGGATATTCCGATCAAGGCCAACACGTGAAAATGCTATGAGAAAATTCGACGTCAAACGGTTACAATCACAAGACATTGCTAGATGCTTTCACGATCGTGTATCCGAAAACCCCCTCCGAAGTCCTTTGCTGCTAGAACTAAATGTAAAGAACCAAAGTCAGCACTGCCAAGTAACAATCAGAGATGCCGTCTCTGAAGTGCTAGGGTTTACACGGCCACCACAACGAAACCCCTGATTTGTGGATGAGTGTCGGCGAGCACATGCAGCTATACAAGAGGCATACACGAGCCGCTCGCGAGCTCTACAGAGCAAACAGAAAAGGAGAGAGGAGCACAAAATTCTCAGAAAGAAAAAAAGGCAGCATGAAAAGCGCGCGATCGAGGAGATAAAGGGATGTCACAATCACAACAGGAACGAGATTCGGAAGTTTTACAAGAAGGTAAAACAAACCACAAGGAGTCTTACACCCCGAACCGAAGCCTGAAGAGACGACTATCATGGGAACATCATAGTGGATCCACAGTCAGTGCTGAGGATATGAAAGAGAACTTTTCCAAACTGTATAATGGCGATGACGAGCACAATTCCGCCAGCAATACAGAAAACAGAACTATTTAATTTGGGTGTAGCAGGAAAACAATTACATCCACCCGACATTGACGAAGTGAGCAGACGTGCTTGCGCCGAACTGTACAAAGCAGCTGGAGATGATTTGGTTAGGAGCATTCACCAGCTCATCTGCAAAATTTGGTCGGAGGAAAGCATGTCCGATGAATGGAACCTCATCGTATGCCCGATCCTCAAAAAAGGAGATCCCCTGAACTGCACCAACTACAGAGATATAAGTCTCCTCAACATCGCCTATAAGATCTTGTCGTGCCGTGCTATGTGAACGTTTGAAGCCCTTCGTCAACAACCTGGTAGGCCCTTATCGATGTGGCTTCAGAACCGGAAAGTCCACCATCGATAAATTTTCACAATATGGCAGATCTTGGAGAAGACCCAGGAGCTTCAAATTGATACCTACCACCTTTTCATCGATTTCAAGACCGCGTATGACAGCGTCTATAGAGACCAACTATAAAGAACAATGTCTAGTTTTCCAATCCCAGAAAAACTCGTCCGTCTGTGTAAGATGACAATGGAAAACTCACTCTGTTCCATCATGATCGGAAAAAACTTAACGGACGCTTGTGATGTCAAAAAAGGTTTTAGTCAAGGCGATGCGTTGTCATGCGATTTCTTCAACTTCATTCTTGAAAAGATTGTGCAAATCTTCAATGTCATTATGTCAACATCAGAGGCACAATCTTTCAAAAGTCCGTCCAGCTACTAGGATAGGCAGACGACATTGACATAGTTGGAAGAACACAGCGTGATGTCAGTGGAGCGTTTGTGAGCCTTGAGACGGAGGCCAGGAAGATGGGTCTGGTGGCTGTTAACAAGGGCAAGACGACAAGACAAGTCGACAAGAAAGGACAACCAACATCGACGTCTTGTAGCAAACGTCAACATAGACAGATTTATCTTCGAGGTAGTTAAGGACTTTGTCTACCTGCTATCAACTCAGACAACAACACCAGCGCTGAAATCAAACGAAGAATTACTCTTGCCAATCGCTGCTTCTTTGGACTTAGAAGGCATTTGAGTAGTAAGTCCTCTTCCGCGCAACAAAATTGACACTCTACAAAACCCTCATCATACTGGTCCTAATGTATGGTGCAGAGACATGTACCATTACATCATCCGATGAAAACGCTTTGGGTTGCTTCGAGTGAAAAATTCTTTGAGTGATTTTTGGTCCTGTCTGCATAAATGGAGAATAGAGACGAAGATTCAATCAAGAACGGTACGAGCCGTTCAGCGACACTGACTTAGCCAGAATAGTAACGGTCCAGCGACTTAGATTTTTGGGTCGCCAAGACCGTATGGAAAATAATGCTTCGGTTTGTAGAGTCTTCCAATCCAACCCGGAAGGACGACGCAGAAGAAGAAGAGCGTGACTCAGGTGAAACTCACAGGTGGTAGAGGACCTGATAGGGCTGTCCCGTAAAACAGATATGAGCCGAGTTTTCCAATGTCTTGTGTTTCATTTCAATATGATTCCAATAACAGTTTTCTGTCATTAAAAAACATCCCGCTACATTTCAATCAGGATTTTTTTTATGATGAGGATAAAAAGATCGACATCGGTAACCTTTCATAATATTTCTAGCTCTTGTAACGAATGTCGTACGGAATTCCGTATATATCAAACCGCCTTCACATTTTTTTTACTGATCACCCTGTATACTTCTTTTTGAAAGAAGCTTTAAGCGGTCGAATTTTCGAAATCAGCTGCTTCAGCGGAAGCGCTTATCAATTTATGTTCCTCGTCTTGACCAAGCTTTCTTCCGTCTTGTAATTGATCTTTTCTAATTTGAATTCGTGGAGTGCAGACATACAAGTCACAGGTAATAGAATGAAATAATTTTATAGTCATCATAGATTTAGCTCTACCTCGTGACTTCTATTTAATTTCCCACTATCAGCCTCAAAATTGAAAAAAACTCGATAGATTAGAAGAGAAAATGTACGGGCTTTAAACGGGAAAATATCCGTCAAAGAAAAAAAAAATTTCAAATAAGAATCAGTCCTTGTATAAGCGGACTACGGACTCAGGTAAATGAAGTTAAGCGATCTAAGTGCCATAATTTTTTACACGTCAAATTTCTCATCGTAGTGCATCCGCTGCATTTCTTCTAATTGGACTCATTAGTTGGACTGTGTTCCAATTGGTAATAGAAATCCACCTGTTGATTCTGACTGAAAGCAAAAATCCACCCGTGCGTTGATTCAATCATTGAGAAGAAAAAAAAAACGTAGTCCGAGAATAACTGCCTCGTTCGTCAGAGAAAAAAATATTGAATTTGAATACACCACGACCACGACCGCTACGACCACGACCAGGGCCCAGCCTGCATTTGCCGAATTCTGGCCTGTTAGCTGGATCAGTTTGATTCGTGTCTTCCGAGCAGTCGTCGTCCAGCATAGTTAAGTGCATGTTTTTTTTATGCCCGGTTGGCGAGTGGCGGAGTCACTTTCTCGTGGGTGGACATAAGGATCGAAGGAATCAGTGTGTGTGTGAGACAGGACCGGGTGATTTGACCCCCAAGGAATAACCACGCTAGCAAAAAAAAAAAAAAAAAAATCTTAAATAATAATGAGATTTGTGTTTTAGGTGATCTAAAGAAAATCAAAAAAAAAAAATTGTATACATAAGTGTTGCATGCGACTTATAAACTAGAGTAGAGAATGCATGCTAGAAAGAAAAGAAAGTGAGGAATATCCTAAACTGCCAACAGTAAAATCGGGGGCAATTGGTAATTTTTCAAGGTTGCACTAACTGCGTTCAGAACTCGAGGGACAGCGGAGCGGAATTATGCACAATTTTGAGCCGCATATTTAATTTTGAGTTCTCTCTCTTAGTTTATAGTTTTATCTTCTTTATGCATTTATTGTGAAGCTCTTTGCGTATATACCATTTTCAAAGAAAAAAAAAAATGTGCACGACTGGGTCGTACGAACTTGCTCCTGCATGCTAAAACTAAATATTTACGATTACTTAAATTGCAAAAAGTAGTGTTAAAATAAGAGATTTTCTGATTACACTCTTACTTACAGCTTACACGTAACTCACAAAAAAAAACTCAATATATAAAAATAATTAGAATTCATTAAGAAAATTAAAATTTGAAAATGAACCTCGTAAAAACATTTCAT
>CAKKXW010000001.1:92315119-92331721 GCA_920937365.1 Sphaerophoria rueppellii
GCAGCAGTGCAGTGTATTTAAGTCTCCTGGTCGTGGTCCCATGAAATATGGCAATTTTTTGTTACTTCCGATTTTGCTAAAGGATGAATATAGCTGTAATTTGAATAGAAGAAGAATAGTGGCGCAACAGTGGGTATCGTTGGTTCATGGAATTCGATTGAATGAGGTCTGGGAGCAGGAATGCATAAATCCTCAATTGTAGGACAACCTGAATGGTATTTTGTTAGTAATGCTTGTAAGGGAACTTAATCAAAGAGAGAAAATAATGTCATTTGTTTGGTCCTTGTTGGAATGCAGTTCATATAGATTTATTGGAAACTTTTTGGAGACGAGGAACTTGAGGTTTTCTTGAGAATCAGAATCAGAAGAAAATTATTTGTTCAAAAGAATTGTCAACTGACGTTCCAATTGAAACTAGTCCAAACTAAATCTAGAAAAGTCTGTTAGAGTGTGACCATGTATCTATGATCATTTTGCAGTTTATGGATCGTGTTAACACGAAACTTGAACAACTTAAATGAAATTTCCTTGTAACAAGAGGAAGAAATTGGGCCGCTGACCTCAGAATCAAAGTCCTTCCTGTAGGTTTGGGATCGTGCGATGAGAACGGGGATAACGGCTAGGTTTAATCTTGCAGGATTAATATGAACGGCATTGTTCCTTAACACTGACTGGTGGGGAGGAGTTTATACTTGGTTAGTACAAAATCACGGACAAATCTGGCAATTCACCGATAAATCCGGTAATTTGCGGACGAATCTGGTAAATCACGAACGAATCCGGTAAATCGCAGATGGATCTGGTAAATCGCAGACAGATCTGGTAAATCGCAGACAAATAAGGTAAATCGGTTCGAATCCGGTAAATAACAGACAAATCAAGCAATGGGTTAGTATAAATGACAAGACCCCTTACCACTGGTGGGGGGAAGTCTATGTCTGGTTTGTCCGGGTTTATACTTTACACTCCGTGAGCACACATCTATTCGAGAGGATATTTAAGGCAATGTTAAGTAGACTGATTCCTCTGCAGTTTGCGCAGTTTAGAGGATCTACCTTTTTCAGGATCGGGCAAATAATTCTGAGGTTCCATTCATTGGGCATGCATTTCTCTGACCATATCTGACAGATGATTTGGTGCATGCTCCTGTTTAGCTTGAAGCCTACTGCTTTGAGCAGGTCAACAGCAAGACCATCTGCTCCAGTAGCTTTGTTGGATTTCTGCTGTGATATTGCCGTTTTCACTTCTTCTAGGTCGGGTTCGTTGGCTATCATCGCTTCCGATGGC
The DNA here is from genome assembly GCA_920937365.1 of Sphaerophoria rueppellii. Classification (NCBI taxonomy): domain Eukaryota; kingdom Metazoa; phylum Arthropoda; class Insecta; order Diptera; family Syrphidae; genus Sphaerophoria; species Sphaerophoria rueppellii. The sequence continues at coordinate 92,316,407 of CAKKXW010000001.1, forward strand.
TCCTTTTTGAAATAATAATTTCAGGCAGTTTAAATCTTGAATATAATAAATTTTATTGACGAATGGAAAATATTTTATAAACATAAAAAACATAAAAGCATGTTCATACAAAAAACTAAGTTTAGAGTACAAAATTCAAGTAGTGAATTACATATTTACAACACTCCTGCCTGACAGCGGATTTTGTTCGTCGACGACGTTATATAGTCTACAGAATTGGTCTTTCCAAATCCATAGCATTGACTATCATGTTCCCTTGCTTATCTCTGCAGGCATCGGTTCTTGCTCAATGACCTTAAGCCAGCTGTTTTACTTTCCGATAAAACCTCCGAACTTCATTCCTGCTATTGATTCACTCATGCTCTCTCTTTTTCCTCCTGAGAAGCGGCGTTAGTTCCTCACTTCGCTTTTGCTCGTACAGCTCACGAGCAGCTCTTGTCCTTCTATGCAGCGCTTGTTTGTATGCCTTCTGCTTGGCTACATGGATCTGCCTGCATCCTTTGTCAAACCAGGGGTTTCGTTTTGGTCACTGTTTCAAACATAGCAAGTTAGAGGCGGCATGTCTAATTGCTTTCTGGCAATGATACCACTGGTCTTCGATACTTGATGTTGGCGGCATAGAGGTTACTTGACATTCGATCAGAGAATGATCTGGCGATCTCTTGCGATTGTAGCCGTCCAACGCTGAATTTTCTTCCTTTTTTTGGCCGTTGTCGATATTCATAGCACTACTTTGCCTACAACAAGTCGACAAGGTAGTGGTCCGAGTCAATATTGACTCCTCGGAAAGTTCGAACATCTAGAATACCTTCCGTCGATCGCAATGTGATCAATCTGGTTGACTGTTGAGTGATCAGGAGATCTCCATGTTCCGTTATGGATGTTGAGATGTGGGAACCATGTGCCTGCTACCACAACATTTCGCCCAGCAGCCTGAATCCGGATCGTGGTGATGCGATCGCTTACCTTTTTGAAGCTCAAGACTTTTTGCCTGAGTCAGCTTCCTACGACGAATCCACATCCAAAGAGCCGCAGTTGTTGCTCTCTGTAGCAATTACCATAGTAGATGTCGCAGTTTTTCATCCTTCTTTTGTCCGGTCCATCCTATCGCATTTCCTGGTAATAAATTTGTGATAATGTCTGCTTTGTAGCAGTTGAGGGTCTCCGCTTATTGTTCAGCAGGACGCGGTCTATAAAGGGACCTCAAATTCCACGGGCAATTCCGAAATTCGTTGTCCTTTAAACATTTGCGTCGAAATCAGAGTATCCGCCCGTTCACGAGGCCTGTTGGTGCTTCGCAACTAATTGCTTTTCTACCTAGTCGGGAAGTTACTCTGACGTACCTATAAACACCAACGACCAACCTGGTGTACCAGTACCGACAAGAGCCGGAAAAACCGCTCCTTTTAGGGCCTGGGCTTCAAATAAGTCGAAGTAGCCCGTAAAGGTGCTCACCAACTTGGTGACACCATGTTGTTCGGCCTGACCTGAACTGAAGACGACATCCGTTGATTCTTAAAAAGAAATTCATTTGCTGCCGTCCCTCGTTGGGAGTTCCTTGGTGGGAACACTCTTTCGTTGTGGGGTAATTAGAAGTAACAGCCTACTCCTCTTCGACCTGTCGGCCATGGGAGGTCCTTCTACGGAAACAAGTTTCGCGATCGCTTAGCTCTAAGCTTCATGGTAGTAGTTACCGTAAGCCGCTCCGCCACATCAATGCTTACCATGGTGTATGATCAAAATCTTAAATTTGGAATTTTATGGGAATTTTATTTGTGATTTGTTTCTTTAATTGGTTCAAATAATTATTTCCGTTCTCCTTTGCTTTCTTCTTGTAAACATTTCTCAAACTTATCAAAATCGAGAAGACACAAATCTTCTTGAAGCTCTATTTGATTCCCGTTCCTGCTGTGAAACTCTGACTTTTTTTCGAAACTCACATCATGAAAATGAAAAGTTTTTAATTGCATACATTTTCTATATCATTCCATATTCTTACCTCCAGCCAAGAGAATGATAATAGACACAACATGTTGCCAGAATTGATTGCAACTCTTCACTATGTTCACATGCATTGAGAAAACCAAAGCTACGATAAGAAAGATTATAAACATTTTGAATCTCGAAAAATACGCAGAACGAAATCAACGTCGAAAATATGACTTTCAGTAGGTCGTCTCGTGGATGATAAGGATGACCAACCGACCGACACACTTCGAATCGAGTCATAGTATTTTTCTCTTGTTTTTCGCATTCAACAAAATTCTTCCTTGGGGTTGAGCCAAAACTACAAAAATCCTCATTAAACTTTTACGTTTTCTGAAAAAAAAAAAAAAAAAATTATTATAAACTCGAACATTGTATGCCATGCATGTTCATGCACATGGCTCGGTCTTCTGTCTGTCTGTCTGTTTGTCTCTCAGGATATTCGTTCTCTTGGAAACGATTTTTTTGATTTGTTTAATTTTAAAAATTTCAGGCGTTGAATACTTCCTTTTTACTGTGTGTCTGTGTATGTGTGGACATGAACTTTATTATAGTTTTCAAAATCTACAGGAAACCAACCCGTATGATGGGAGAAAAGTCCAAAAGCAACTCACATGAAAAACACAAAAAAAAAAATTAAGAGAACAAAATTGACCGAGCATAACCCCAAAGATATGATTTAAAAGGGTTTCTGGCCAGACAATGTTATCTTCAATTAGTTATCCTTTGCCTCTGAAAGTTGAAAGTTTGAGCATGTAAGGATTCGTTTTAGCAAAAAGGAACTTCATTGGCCTCCTTTGTAGATTTCAAATTGTTCATTTGCCAAATAGAGATTAACTTTTCACAACTATTTCAAATTGTTATCTCAAAAGTTATAGGATTTTGGGTTTGAAATTGGAATAATTAAAGCTTTGTGTTTTTGTTTTATAAAAATACAATAACCAGGATATGAATTTAGAAAATTTTGGTTATATCACTTGACGAATCCGATACAAAAGACACTTTCATTGGTCCGCGAAGAGACAAGTTGTAGTCAAGGTTTGAAATGTTACCACCAAAGCGCACTTCCAATTGAATTGACGGCCTAGGAAGAAGCTTCGATCTAAGATTTTGCCCAGAGTGACTTTTCATTGATTTCAAGTTTAAAAAAGTCTTTCACCGCCCGGGCAGAAATTTCATACGGATGAGGAAGTCATCTCCGTCAAAAGGCCTACTTTACAAAAGAATAAGAAATCTAAACCCTTACATTTAATTTAACTCGTGATCTTATCTAAGTAAAAGCCTATCCTTCGAGGTTGTAGACCTGCTTGAATATTTAATTAATCCCCAACCATTTTGCGTCGAAGTTTGTTTTATCGTTTCTGTTAAATTAAGAAGACACAGACAAACGGTCTTCGGTAATTCAATTACTTACACAAATTGAATGTGTCCCAAACATGAGGAACACTTCACGTCGCAAAACCAACCTCTCGTCTGGTCGAAGAAGCCTAAGCCAAAACTCATACCACTTTCAATCAAATAAAACAAAATGCAATTAATTAATAAAATGAACACAGATCAACGGTGACAAAAGCTTGTCAATCAAAACAGTAAAGACATTAAGGGAATACTTATCATACCAATAGATTCCGTAGCTGCATATACTTGACTTTGGCCAAACGTCTAAGCCACTATACCGTCGAGTCGTCGGTCGCGTCAACGGGACGCAATAAATTATTCACGCAAATCAATTTATTGACAATTGCTGACAATTAACAAAACCCACCGTCACCATACCGACTACCTACACACAGGTAGCTACCAGTGCCTACCCACATGAATAACAAAATGTCCTTTTCGTGTTTCTCACAAAACACAGGACACAGCACACGTAGTAGCCCCCCGGCCCAAACACACTCTGGTATTATACAAATTTTCTTAGTTTAAATTAACGAAATTAAACCTGTCGGCAGGACACCACTTCCTCATGTTAACGCAACCTCGTACTTCCTTATCCTATTTGTCAAGTAGAGGGGTAGCGACTCCGAGCTCTACATAACATTGTGATTAATTATAAGAGAGATATCCATTTGTCATGGCAACTGGTCATTGATTGTGCGTGCGAGCATGAGCATCCAACCCCCTGCGACGTCATTCCTGACGAATAAGTCCACAGTGGGTCCTTATGCTTGGTAAAAAGGCGAATAGAGAGGAATAAGAAAACAAAAATTAAATAAACAAAACGCTTATGCGTCCCTTGTGTAATGAGAATGGGAACTGGTGACTTGTGTTTTGTCATTCGGTGTGGCTTGTTCGTGTCCTTGTCCTTTTTACATCCGAATATATAGTTATATTTTAATGAACTTTCCGGCATTGCATTATCCATATCATGTGATTCTTGTTCTTTGGTCTTGTTCATGGAGCGGGCGGTTGTGCTTTTTCATCGCATATGACCCTTAAAATTGACCAGATTAACGCGTTATTTGTCGTATTGTCGTGTGGCACGTTCGTTATAGGTACAATTGGATTCTGGAAACAGGTAGGTAGCTTCAGCAGCTATTATGCAGGACTTGTGACACGTGACTTTATAATGTAAGTCACTGGCGTTTGGTTATACACACCACCATTTGTCCTGATTAATGAACTTGTGACGTTACAGTAGTCGGGTCGGAGAAAAATAAAAGTGCAAAAAGCATTGAAATGATGATACAAATGCTCAGACAGAATCTCCCCGAAAACACTTTATTTTTGCAGTATTGTCAGGACGACAGTATTTTTGTTTCCTGTTGTACATTCAAAATCACAACTTAGTTTTCGTTTCGAGTTTCGAAACTCTTCTTCCGAACACAATATTTTTGAATTTTGCGGTCTTTCAAATTTATGTCTCAATATTTCCGGTTTCCGGTTAAAAGTTCGCGTATCTAGTTTCTAGTTCCCATTTTTTTTTTTATTTCCTGTTTAAATAATTCGACTTTCTGTTTGCGGTTTATAGTTTCCTGTATCTCCTTTCCTTTTGCCGGTCTTACACTTTCTGATTTCCAGTGTTAAGTTTCCCGATTCAGGTATCTAGTTTGTGGTTTCTTTCCTTTAGAATTCCGGGGTCCAATACATCACCCTGTTGAAATTGTTACTGAAAAATAATTGTTACTTCCGTCCGATAAGAAAAAAAAAACAAGTTCGTTGATATTTATTTTCAAAATAATTTGTCTGAGCTGGCAGTGCTGCATATGCGTATTCCATAAACAGTCACTCTGTACAATCACCCGCCCTCAGCCATCATCCGATGAACCAACCGTCTTGCCGGTGACAAATTGTGGGCTGAAAAGGCATTCATTCATTCGATGTTCAATCGTGTAATCGTTTTTGCATGCAAGAGAATTGATAAGTTAAAAACTTGTGCATGGTCCAGACCGTTTTCAAGAAACGATTGATTGTCCCAAGTCAAACACACACGCCTGCCACCTTCATCGTTGTGTCGCTCGCCCTACCGGTTGCTCAACTCAGAGCAAGTGCTGTGAACTTCTCTTTTTCCACTCTGCCGTGCGTGCGTGTTTGATGATGCACGAAGGTATTTATTGGAAATGTCTACGCATGCAGACAAACAAGTATGTTGGTATAATTGCATTTCTGGTTATTTATTGCTGCGACCTGTCTGCTGTTTCCGGTTCATTATTTTGAGATGCTCATGATTTTTGTATGCAGAAAGAATGATAACCTTGGTAAATTCGCACACGAATCCTCAGCAACAATCGTCCAATTGGCAACGCAAATAGAAACAAAATTGAAAATGACATGTTCCCATGCAACGATTCAATGAAAAAGAAACCCCTCTGAAATATCTTCCTTTGACATAAAAATAAGCAATTTCTATACAGAAAGGATGTTTAGTAAATAAAACATTTTATTTCTTCCGTTTTCTTTAAATTTGAACAATTCAACTGCCTCTAAAAAAAATAAATAAATAAAAACGCAATAATCATCTGTCATAAATGTATGAGGAGAAGACTCATCTAGTCTTTTTAAATCACCATAGAGATGATGTATGCTGTCTATAACGCTTTAAAATAAATAACGTGGAGATAATAATGTCGCCGAGCGTCGTCGAAGATGGTCGTCATCTCCGATTCATGATATCGTAACTATGCGTAATTTAATGGGAGTTTTAATGTACTTTCGGTTTCCCTCATCGCTTCCTTTGTGGTTTTTTTTTTGTGTACATTTGTGATTCAATCAACCATTGTCCTTATGGACGGGAGCGGATCTAGTATACAAGTTTTTTGATAACATTAAAATTAAAGAATTTGTATTTGTTCAAGTTTTGAAATGGAATTGTCACTAAACATGAAATATAGATTTGAGTTGTCGGAAAGGAAGATCCATTGAAGGAAATCTCTTCAGCATAATAAGCTACAAAATCGAAAAACAACCTTTTTATATAGTAGGCACGCACTCGTTCTCCATGATTCTCACAATTTGATGTCTCATAAAATTTCTGTTTTCAATAAAGGGTGTAGCCTGGTTCTAAGCTGATTTCGATTTCCTTCGTTCTTTAAGTGGCGAAAAAAGTAGCAGAAAGGTAGGATTTTTTCCATGTAAATGATACGCGGTAGAAAGCAGGTGGTTCCTAGATCACAACATCTATAAACGAACGTGGAGATCTACCAATCCAATCAACCGTCAACCAAAAGGCACTTGTTCAGCATTCTAAGTGTTCAAAATTTCCAAGCTGCGAATATTAACTTGAACAACAACCCGAAGTAGCCAGTCAGTGATACGAATATCTCGACTACGGCCAAAACAAGTAAATGCTGTTAGAATATTCGATGTCGGACGCCTACAATTGCAATAGACCGCTTTCAGATCTTTCGCTGATCGAGTGTCGGATAACCTCTCAAGGAGTTCTGGTGCCGCCAACATCAAGTATCGTTGACCAGTGATAAGATTTCTAGGAACCAGTTGGAGAAGACGCCTTTAATGTGCTAGGTTTTACACAGCCTTACAATTTACTTACTATCTAACTTAACCAGCTTAAAATCCATGAAGGATCTTAGCCTGAAATACTGCAGCATATACTATAGGGAACGGTCCCTCGCATGGACTCTCCAGTTGCCGAAACGAAGCGTTCTGACATTCGCACACATTTGATCCTTGTAACGTATGTTCCGTCTTCCTTGTCGTCTCGAATTTAAAGGCTGCGTCGTTGTCAAAGTAATCTTTAACTTATTGAAGGCTCTGGGCATATTACGATAATGGGGCCCCTATGACTTTGACAGAACACTATTTTGTTAGATTAAAAAAAGAAAGAAGATAACCATGTTTCTAGATTCATTTTTATTGACAGTCACATTAAAGTCACTGAAGCACAGGGAATAGCAGATGTTTTTAAGCAGCACTTCGAACAGATGCTGAATGCGCATAATGTCGAGCGAGCTAATGACGAAAGAGAATCAAGATCAGTCAATAAAGACCCAGTCCCAGCCCCCAGTACAGAAGAGGTAGAAAGAGCCATCTGAAAGCTAAAAAAATAACAAGTCCGCCGGGTCGGATGGCATACCTGCGGAACTCTTTAAATATTGAGGAGGTGTTTTGATGAACCGCATGCACCAGGTCAACACCAAAGTGTGGGAGGAAGAATGCATGCCCACTGATTGGTCGATAAGCTCCATATGCCCCATCTACAAAAAAGGCGATCCGATGTCATGCAGAAATTACCGTGGCATATCCCTGTTTAATGTTGCATACAAAATCCTATCCAACGTTCTGTGTGAGCGTCTTAAACCTTTCTGCAACAAAATAATCGGCACGTACCAGTGTGACTTTAGGCCACATGACGCTTAACAATACGCAGTGCAGTGTGCAAATGGGTAACAGCTCATCCGAGTTATTCCAAAGATGCGCAGGGTTTAGGCAAAGAGATGCGTTGCCATGTGACTTCTTCAACATAGTCCTGGAGCAGATAGTGCGCAAGGCAGGTGTGAGCACGGAAAACACTATCTTCAACAAGTCCACCCAGCTCCTAGGCTATGCGGACGACATTGACATCATCGGTCGATCCAAGAGAGCTATGCTTAAGGCCTTCATAGCGATTGAAGAACAGGCAAAACTCGTTGATCTTGAAGTGAATGAGAATAAAACAAAGAACATACTGTCAACAAACAAAGCAGCATCTCTCCACCGCCTAGGACAAAACGTCACGGTTGGTAGCAGCAATTTCTAGGTAGTTAAGGAGTTCACCTACCTTGATAGAACAAATATCAATCCCACAAATGACACCTTAGTGGAGATCCGAAGAAGAATTACCCTAGCGAACCGCTGCTGCTTCGGTTTGGCCAAACAACTGAGTTCAAAACTCCTCACTCCAAAGACAAAGTGTCTGCTATACAAAACTTTGATTTTACCAGTCCTACTCTGCGGCGGCGCCGAGTGAGCTGTACCAAGATGTGGATGTAGTCCAGAAGGCCAAGAAAAGACGACTACATTGGCTCGGCCACATCGAACGAATGGACGACAGCGCTCCCAGCCAAGAAATTCTTTTCATCCCAGCCCCCAGGTTCGAGACGACAAGAAGACCGTACCCATGGTACAAGGACCAAGTGACTGTGGATGCCAGAGCGCTTTGTTTCGGCGACTAGAGAGTGCATGCGAGGGACCGTTCACGACGGAAGGTTGCAGTATCTCAGGCAGAGTTCCTTCATTGATAGTGAGCCGGATAAGTAAATAAGTTCGTAATCTGGCAGGGACGAGGGGCCCCTATCGATCACGGGGCCCTGGGTACTTGCCCAGAGTGCCCAGTGGGAAAGAGGGGCTTGGTCGTTGTCGTCCATCCGTTCGATGTGACCGAGCCAATAAAGTCGTCTTTTCTTGGCTTTCTGGACTGGAGTTAATTTCGTGAGCCCGGCCTAAAAGAAGTGAAAACATCAGTATCATCATGACTGAACTCCAACAATGCAGTCAGGCGACGAGCTAGATAGGAGCATGCCCCAAATCATCTGTGAGATATGGTCGGAAGTATGCATGCCCAATGAATTGTTACTCATAATTGTTTGTCCGATTCTGTAAAAGGGAGATTTTCTAAACTTCGCCAACCACAGAGCAATCAGCTTACTAAACATCGAATATAAGATTCTCTCTCCGTAATGTGTGAACGTCTGAAGCCTTTCGTCAACAATCTTATTGGTCCTTATCAATGTAGCTTCAATCGAAGATCCTGGAAAAAATCTATAATCGATTTAAGGACCGAATATGACAGCATCTACAACATTACTGTCTGACGATGGAGAGCTCAGGCTGCTCCATCAAATTTGGCAACGAGCTTACGAAACGTTTTGATGTCAAAAAAAGATTAAGACAAGGCGATGCACTGTCATGCGATTTCTTTAACATCATGCTTAAGAAGATAGTCCAAGACGTCACAGATAACACCAGAGGCACTATCGTGAAAAAAGCTCTGGCGTACGCCGATGATATTGACATAATGGGAAGAAAACACAGTGATGTCAATGGCACCTTTGTGAGAATTGAGACAGAAGCATGGAAAAAGGGTTAAGGCGGTAACTAGAGCAAAAGGAAGTATATGTTGGCTTTGAGGAAGAAGACCCAATAACGACTGACCGAAGGCTCAAACATAACGGCACAATAGACACATATAAATTCGTGGTAGTAGAGTAAGTGGTCGACCTAGGCTCTACTTTTAACACGGACAATAACATCAACGCAGCACCGAGATCAGACGAAGAATAACTCGTTTTAATCGCTGTTTCTTTGGACGAAACCAATTGAGCCCTGCTGTATGATGCAGAAACATGGACACCGATAAAATCGAATGAATATGCCTTAGGCTGTTACGAGAGGAAAGTTCTTCGGGTTATCTATGGCCTATGGACAAGGAGATTCAACAGCGAATCTTACGGGTTGTGCAACGACAGATGGGTCGAGGTCCAGTGACTCAGATGGCTCAACTATATAGACCGGATAGATACCAATGCTCCGGCCCAAAAAGCTTTCGACACCATTCCCAAGTGACGAAAAGGTAGTGTAGGACCGCGATTCAGATGGTGCACCCAATTGAAAGAGGCCCCAAATCATCTTGGAGTTGAAAACTGAAGACAGCTTAAGCTAGAGAATAAGCTTCAGAGGAAAATTCGGTTAACATTGGATTCCTTAATATTGCAATTACCTTGAAAGAAAAAGTGAGAAAGCTAGATCTAGCTTCGTTCTCCATGATTCTCAGCATTTGATGTCTCATAAAATGTTTGTTTTTGAAAAAAAGATTTGGCTTATTTCAGAACTGTTAGAAAAATCGAACAAGGTACCAGATTTCGATCGCTTTCATTTTGCTAACTTTGAATGACGAAAAGGACTAGATTCTTATGACAAAAGGTAGGACTTTTTCCTGGCAAATAATACGCGGGCCAAGGAATTGCGGGAAAGTACTATCCGAGATTTTTTTTTCCAGTCTAACGACTCTTTTCTTTTGGAGATGTCTGTTGACCACCTGTGGGAAAAACGGTGAATGACTGAAGATGTCAATGTCTTAAAATGTATTTCTTAGTTGTAAGACCCGCTCCTGGAGATTCCATCTGACGGAAACCAATTCCTTCCTTTCTGTACACAAAGTCATGCGAATGTCTATTTCATTATATTTTCCGGATCATAAAATTATCAACGCCATACTCACACTTGACTGTCAATTCGACTCAATAGTCTCCGACAAACAAAGACAAAAAATATTAGAGAAGACCAACATAGATATCAGCACTCATCCCGAAGTTGCAAAAATTTGATCCTTCCCAAACACTCGATTGAAAAAGGAAAAAAATCAAAGAATTCCGCAATGTCGATAATTGTGTCATTTTTAATTGTGTAGACTTCTCCTTATTTCATTGTTCGTTTAAGTTTCTCTTTTTGAAAAATCAAAACCAAAACCAAACAAAAACGACACCAACTCGAACGATGGTAATAAATTATGATTGATGTTGTTCGAAGGAAGATTCCGATCATTAATTTTATTTGACTTCAATACGAGCGTGAACCGAGTATGGAAAATTAAAACGCCACATAAAGTCAGTGTCATTGTTGTGCGAGTGTTTCGAATTTTCATTTTTTTCGTTTTCTGCTTGTAAGGGTTGAAACGATGGGAAACCTGTTGGAAAATTGTCGTTAAACATAAATATTGAACCAAAAAGCAAAAAAAAAAATATTCCCTCAAGTGTTCTTTGATACAATATTTATTGCAGATATTTATTTTGAACTTTTTTTGTTGTTGTTGCTGGGGTGTTGTTTTTAACGATGATGGTGAAGGTGGGGTGGTGATTTTCATTTGTTGATTTTTTTGTATTTCTGTTGGCATTGGGATTGCTTTCCCTGAGGGAGTCTATCAAAAAGTGATACGCTTATTGGTTGGGTTCATGCATTTGTTTCGATATTGAATAATATTGTGTGCTGGGTGGGGTGTGCTGTGAGGTTAGGGTTGTCCTTGGGACTTGTGTGATACATGAATATCGGATTAAAAAAGCAGGGATTTTATTACGTTATGCTTATGTGTGTTGTATATCTCCGTTGTGCTCAAATGAATCGAAATAATTGAACACATTCGTTTCGTACATTGAATTGCTTATTTATTTTGCTTTGGCTCGAACGCAGTTGAGTAGAAATTATGTTCTTTTTTTTTGTTCTTATGTTTATTTAATGCAATATCTTATTTATAAGGAAGTCATAATTTGTCGATGTTAGATTGTGGATGGATGGCAGAGGGGTTCAAAAGGAAACAAAATGTTTTCTAATGAAGTTATTGTTGCCATAGGAGAGCATTGATGGTGTTGTCGTTGGAGAGGAATGGGATTGAGGAAATATATTCGAATTCGATTTTGATTTTTGGGACTTGATTAATGGCGAAAGAAATTTTTCCGTGGAATAAGAAGACATTTTCTTTGATATTTTTTGTGCTAAGGAAGGATAAAATCCATTCCTAAAAATGAAGGCAAACAAAAGGATATTCAATTTCAAAGTCATGTAAATTAACTAACTCAGTTTGAAGAATTTATGTCTCATTTCTTTGAACAAATTTATATTTTTATTATTCGAAGTGTCATACGCATTCGCATAAGTTTGACATAAACAAATCAATCTAACAATTCCTTAAAGTCGTGGTTCAAATGTAGCCACTTTTCACTCAATACGCAATGGGGATCGATATTTAAAGAGATTTGAAACGAAATCTACCGAGCTAATCATACGTTACTATTGAAGGACCGAAGAGAAACCAAGAACGTTTATGAAACCCAAAGCGTTTTTCATCAGCGAAACAATTAAATGGATAGAAAAATCGGCGACAGAACACAACCCTTAGGCACACCAGAATTTATTTACTGCCTACTTGTGCTAGAGATAGTTTCTATTCAATTTTTTTTTTTTGGAAAAAGCCAATGGCTGGCGAGACGGTTTGGTAAGCGAACGATTTTGGGGTGGCAGTACAATAAACTTTATGATGTCACGTCAATGGGACCGATCGATCATGCAATTGGACATCTTTTTTTTCATTTTTCTGCTGGGCAAAAAAGTAAAAAGCATGAACATCGTTTCAAGCTATAAAGCCAAGGTATCTGGATTAAATTACCTAAGGAACTTCTCCTACTTAGTCACTCAAAGTTATGAACATTAAGGAGATCGACATCTGGTACCTTTTATGATTCTTCTAGCAGCCCTGAATCAGGCTATAAACTTTTTCCAAACAAATAAATTTTATGAAAGGTACTCAAAGCTATGAGAATCATGGAGAAAGAAGCAAATTAATTCTTCATTCCAATTTTTCTTTAAGGCACAATTTAGTATTCGCGCGAATCGTAAACCAAACCAAAAATAAACCACAGAAACTTATACAGTTATATAGTCGCTGCAGAAAAATATGTAAATATCATCTTTTTCCTAACCTGACGGAGCCTAACCAAACGAGGAACTTTCTAGAGCATTTCGTTTTGCCTAAGTTTTAATTTATAGGAAAGAAGAGAGCGAAAGTTTTACAATTTGAAGTATAATACAACCCTGTATCGGCTCAAGGCTGTGTTCTCTCCGCTCTACTCTGGAATCTTCATGGTGTGTCAGTATAGTGGACTGCCTTGGACGTAAAAATTAACAGCGATGAACTTAGTAAAGTAAAACGCTCAATATGCCTAAAGTATAAGCGGATCATTTCGTAGACACTCTAAGATACTCTATCTGACCTACTTACTTACTTATGGTGTCGCTAAAGTCCAGGTCGGACCAGGGCCTCACCCATCAAACTTCTCCAGCCAGCTCGGTCCCTGGCCAGCTGTCTCCAGTTTCGCACGCCAAATTGGTTCAGGTCCTCTACCACCTGTGTGCTCCACCGGAGTCGCGGTCTTCCTCTTCCTCGACGTCCTTTAGGGTTTTTTTGATTTCACAACTCATGTTTCTAGCTCAAATGAAAAGGCTTGTTACCACAATTGAGGGATATAATCAACCTGTCTAGAGTAAGACACTGGATTCGAAGACTCTACGAGCCGGAGCATTATTTTCCATTCGCTCAACATGACCCAACCATCTAAGTCATTGGACCTTAACTTTTCTGGCTAGGTCAGTGTCGCTGTACAGCTCGTACAGTTCTTGGTTGAATCTCCGTCTCCATTCTACATTAATGCAGACAGGACCAAAAATCACTCGAAGAATTTTTCTCTCAAAGCAGAACAAAGCATTTCCTTCAGATGTTGTCATGTCCATGTCTCTGCACCAAACAAAAGGACCGGAATTATTAGGGTTTTGTAGAGTGTCACTTTAGTTGCTCGGGAGAGAACTTTACTACTCAATTGCCTTCTAAGTCTTAGGAAGCAGAGATTGGCAAGTGATTCTTCGTTTGATTTCAGCGCTGGGGTTGTTGTCTGAGTTCATGGCTGATCCCAGGTAGACAAAGTCCTTAACTACCTCGAAGTTAAATCCGTCTATGTTGACGTTTCCTCCAAGATGTCGATTTTGGTAGTCCTTTCTTGTCGACAGCATTAACTTGGTCTTGCCCTCGTTAACGTTAGACCCATCTTCCTGGTCTCAAGGCTCACAAACGCTCCACTGACATCACGCTGTATTCTTGAAATTATGTCAATGTCGTCTGCGTATCCTAGTAGCTGGACGGACATTTGAAAGATTGTGCTTCTGGTGTTGACATTGGAGCTTTGTACAATCTTTTCAAGAATGATGTTGAAGAAATCGTATGACAACGCATCGCCTTGTCTAAAACCTTTTTTTGACATCAAAAGCGTCCGTTAGGTTTTTTCCGACCATGATGGAACAGCGTGAATTTTACATTGTCTTCTTACACAGACGGATGAGTGTTTCTGGGATGCCAAAACTAGACATTGCTCTATATTGTTGGTCTCTATAGACGCTGTCATACGCAGCCTTAAAATGGATAAGAAGGTGGTAGATATCGATTTGAAATTCCTGGGTCTTCTCCAAGATCTAGCATAGGGTGAATATTTGATCGATGATGGACTTTCGGGGTCTGAAGCCACACTGATAAGCACCTACCATAGGTTGTTGACGAAGGGCTTCAAACGTTCACACAGCACGGCAGACAAGATCTTATATACCCTATCGCTATCTGACACCTCTTTATATAATCAGCAAACAAATCGGTGCTAGTGCTGCTATTCGCCTGAATGCCTCTTCACAGTGGACTAACAAGAACATTGGCCACTCTATTCTTCTTAATTATCTAGAATCAATTCCAAAGCACACCGACTACACCATTCCTCAACTACAGTTCGATAGCAACTTCCAAATTTCTATACCTTCCAAATCCTTCTGGGAAAATAGAACATTTCTGGAAGACGAGGCAATCCACTTCTATACAGGTGGATCGAAAACTAGTGATGGGGTTGGTGGAGGTACGTACTCTGAACGACTAGACTAGAACTTAGTCTCTAATTCAGCCTTCCAAATCAGTGTAGCGTGTATCAGGCAAAACTTTTGGCGATTCAGCAGGTCCTTTCCTTGCTCCGAGAAAACGTGGAATCCACATCTGATTTCCGGATTTTCTCAGACAGCTAGTCAGCTATAAAATCCCTGGGGTCTGCCTGCAAGCTCAATTATGCCTTCAATTGGCCTAAGTTTGCCTTTTACATCCATGACACATCTTTGACCTAACCTACAGCCCTGTATAGTTTATAGTTTTATTAGATTTCCATGTCTCCTTGACAATGTAGAGATGAGGGAATCGCGTACTTGCTACCATTACGTCTCCACCCGCAGCGTAGTCGATTAGCTGGAATCCATTATCGGAGGTGGTTATGCGTCCAATTATTCAACCAAAGATTTCTTTTCAGCCCAGCTTGGCATTAA
>CAKKXW010000001.1:92360193-92375149 GCA_920937365.1 Sphaerophoria rueppellii
AGGAGGTAGACTGTGGGGAGCTTTAAAAATCGTTTCTTCACCGTCGCTCATGTCGATATTCCGAGTTGCGAAGTAGAGTTACCTGGTTGTTATTACACCCTGTAAGGTAGTAAAACTTGAAGAAGCCAAGATATGGTTTCATGTATCGCGGAATGAGATGCTTAGATTAAGCTTTTCTGAGTACACACCACTACCAACTCCATCACTTGTCTTGGATCCATCTGTATAAAAATGAATGCTTTTCTCATCCAGAAGTTTATTGTCTTCCCAATCATCTCTGGATGGAATGGATATATGGAAGTTTTTACCAAATTGGAGTTTTGGAATGGTATAGTCTATGTACTTTGGTATAGAACCGAAGAAGTTCAAAATGATGGAATGTCCCACATTATTGTTGGTCCATTGAGATGAAGCGTTGAGCCTTATAGCTGTACTCGCTGCCACTTCTTTGCTAAAAATTTCGAGGGGTGTCAGATGGAGGAGAGTGTCTTACGCTGCTGAGGGTGTGGTTCTCAATGCCCCGCTTATGCAGAGACATGCAGTGCGTTGGACTCTGCTGAGTTTGTCACAGTAAGTGACTTTCTCCAGTGCAGTCCACCATACTGCAACCCCGTACATGAGTATTGTTCGAATGACCGATGTGTAATAGCCAATAGGTTATGCGTGGTTGAAAACCCCATTTGCTTCTTGCAAGAGAAAAGAGCTACTGTAGCTTTCTTAACTCTTTCCTGAATATTAGGTTTCCAAATTAATTTTCTGTCAGTATTAGACCGAGACATTTGGCTTCATTGGTAAAAATTAGTGGTACACCTTTTATTGAAGGAGGTACAATTATTGGGATCTTGTATTTCCGTGTGAAAAGGACGAGGTCTGTTTTGGGGGTTAATACTTAGTCCTATAATAGGCACAAGAAGAGTGATTATTTTTTCTCGGAAGATAGTATTTGTATTTTTAATTAAATAAACAAATTGAACTTGTTGCACTAGTAAATGTCATTTTTAGTACCGGTATGGGATTTTTTGGGGTAAGAAATTGTATAAAATATTTAATTTTGAGGACATCTTAAATGCTATTCACCGCACATTAGAAAATGTATTTTAATTTGTAACTAATACTTACATGTAAGCTCGGACCCTAGCTAGCTGTCTTCAGTTTTGCACTGCAAGTTGATTGAGGTCCTCTTCAACTTGTGTGCGCCACCTGAGTCGCGGTCTTCCACTCCTTTTTAGTCCCTCGGGAATAGTGAAGCTTTCCGTGCCGGTGCATTGGTATCCATCTGCTCTGAAGAACCGAGCCATTTGAGTCTCTTTACCTTGACTCTTCTGGCTGAAGAAACATTGTCAAGGGCTATTCAGATTATTGACAAAAGGCTTCAGACGTTCACATATCACGGCAAAGGGATTTTGTAGGTGATGTTAAGTTAAGTAAACTGAACCTCTGTAGTTGGCGCAGTTTAGAGGACCTCCTTTCTTCAGAATCGGGCAAACTATGCTGAGGTTCCGTTTTCACTTCTTCTAGGTCGGTTTCACGGAATTGTTGGCTATCATCGTTTCCGATGAAAGGCTCCTGCCTGACGGTGGGATTTTGTTTCGCAGTTATACAATCCACAGAAGTGGTATTTCCAAATCCCTAGCATCGACTGCGCTTGGTTCTGCAAGCATTGGTTCCTTCTCGATGATTTTGAGCCAGCTGTTTTATTTTCTGATAAAACCTCCGAACTTCATTCCTGCTGTTGGCTCTCTCATTATCCTCGATCTGACGCTTCTCATGCTCCCTCTTTTTCTTCTCAGAAGCCAGCGGCGCGGGCGTTCCTCTCTCTTCTTTTGCTTGTAAAGCTCACGAGCTCTTGTTCTTCAATGCAGCGCAGCTCTATATACCTCCTGCATTCGTCAAACCAGGGGTTTCGTTTTGATGGCTGTGTTATGTTAAAACAAGCACATTACAGGTGGCTTCTGTAACTGCTTTCTGGCAATGTTGCGACTGGTCTTCGATACTTTATGTTGGCGGCATAGGACTTCTTAAGAGCGTACATGACACTCTATCAGAGAAGTATCTGGCGATCTCTTGCGATTGTAGCCATCCGACGTCGAATTTTCTTGCAACATTTGTTTCGGCCGTTGTCGGGATATTCGTAGCACTACCTTGGCTACGACAAGGTGACTACGACATGGTAGTGGTCCAAGTTTATGTTGGTTCCTCGGAGGGTTTGGACATCTAGAATGCAATGTGATAAATCTAGTTGATGGTTGATTGATCAGGAGATCTCCATGTTCCTTTATGGATGTTGAGATGTGGGAAACAGGTGCTTGCTACCACAACATTTCGCCCCGCAGCAAAATCGATCAGAATGAATCCGTTATCGGAAGTGGTGCCGTGTAGGCTGTGCTTTCCAACTGTTTCACCAAAGACGTCCTCTTTTCCCAGATTTGCGTTAAATTGCCGAGGACAATTTTAATGTCATCGCTTGGACATTGTTTTGTCGAGGAACTCGTAGAACTCGTCTTTGGTGTCGTCCTTTTTATCTCCTGTGGGGGTATTCAAGCATATTAGGCTAATGTTGCTAATTTAGCTTTCATTCGGATCATCGTGATACGTTCACTTACAAATTTGAAGCTCAAAACTTTTTGCCTGAGTCCCACGACAAAACCTTGTTCAAAGAGCCGCTGTTGTTGGTCTCGGTAGCAATTACAATAGTTGATGTCGCAGTTTTCCATCCTCCTTCTGCCAGGTCCATCCCATCGCATTTCCTGTTAATAAATTATTATGTCTGCTTTGTAGCAGTTGAGGGTCTCCGCTTATTGTTTGGCATGGACGCGGTCTATTAAGGCACCTAACATTCCACGTGCATATCCAAAATTTGTTGTCCTTAAAACAGTAGCTTGCGTCGTCATCAGTGTAGGTATCCGTCAGTTTCCGAGGCCTGTTGTTGCTTCGCAACAAAGTGCATTTATATGTAGTCGGGAAGTCACCCCGACGTACAACCCCAAACCTGGAGTACCATACAATTGTGACTCCAATTTCATGGGCCGGAAAAACCGCTCTTTTAACGGTCTGGGCTTCAAATAAGTCGAAGTAGCCTGTAAAAGTGTTCACCAAGTAGTTCAGCCTAACTGGAACTGAAGCCGTCCCTCGTTGGGAATGCTTTGGTGGAAAAATCTTTCGTTGGGGGTAATTATTTGTAAAAGCCTACTCCGCTTCGACACGTCGACCATGGGAGGCCCTTGTAAAAAAACAATGTTCACGATCTCATAGCTCCTAGCTTCATACCAGTGATCACGGTAAGCCGTTTCGCCATGTAAAGTCTTACCAAATGAAGGGTAAGAGAACCAGATGCCAAATTGCAAATTCACAGAAATTAGTGCTGCTAAGCTACATATTTTGCATAATTACTTTTGTGATTTGTGAACTCAGCCACAGACCAGTTTCTACGAATGCTTAAAGTCGATTTCTCGGAACTTCAATTGAACTAAAATTTCAATCAAAATATTCAACAACAACTCTATACCTGCTTCATATTAGTTTTTGTTCCATTGTACCATCAAACCCGAGACTCCATCACACACACACTTCAACCTAATTATAAAACCGAAGACACTAATAACGCGAAAATCCTTTATCGAGCAATACGTCGAAAATTAATGAAACTCCAAAACATAGGAATCAATAAATATTAAAGAATTTATTAATACACATTTCCAAATAAATGTGATTGATTGGATTCCCCTTTATTTCCGGGGTTTTCGAGTCCCCGTGGTGTTACAAATTGCACCGAGCCTCATATGGCTCTATAGGAGGCGTTCCAATCGCACCTCCTCGTTACCCTTCAATTTGATGTGTTGCGTGGAAAACACGCTTCAAACAGAAAACACAAATCGAAAGGAAATTAATTTACAATCGACGAGAAAGACCGCAGTAGAGACACTAATTGCGAATGAGTTAAAACACTCAGCAGTCAATGTAGACCGATTTGTAAAGGTCCCGACCAGAGCCCACTTGTGTCCCATTATACAAAAGTTATAAAAGCACTCAGTCGCCCAGCCAGCGCCATTGTGTGTTCATACATATTTAGCTGTCGGTCGATGAAAGAGCCAGCATGAAGCCAAGTTAGGTCTAGCTGCCATCGCATCGCCATCCATCTCGCATCAGGATTTATGTGAGATTGGCAAATATTTAAGCTAAATTGTTTAGTATCATGCAGGACATTATTATAATCAACTTGAATAACAACAAATGAGTCGCTGTGCGCGTAGTCGTCGTCGCTCTTTGCAACAACAGAATAATTATAATCGAATGATTGGCTTGAACGGCTTTGTGCAAATTTGCTAGACTGGATACGGAGAGATGTAGAGTGTCCTATCCCGACTGGAGTTGGTTTATTTGTGGAATTATGTTCATCAGGTTAAACAATAATCAAGTTTCAGATGTGAGTCGGGATAAAATTGGAAATTAGCAGCGATAAAATGAATAATATTCAATAGATTTTGCAATTAGTTATTGTGTAAACAATGGCGGAGCGTGAAAGTCTTATAATATCCGTTTGTAATCGTCCTATCGAATATAATCGGTAATTTTTTGTATACTCGCGGACTATTACCGAGGATTATGCCGACAATGACGAAGGCTTCGACTATTGTTTGGAGGAAAGCTGATTTATTAACGCAGATGTTAAGTATGACATTTTGTATTCGTTTTCAATTATCGAGACATGAAATTGAATAGGCGATGATCGATGGAAGAGCTCCGGGTATCTATTGAATTTAAATTAGGATTTTAATTGGAAATTCATTAACAATAAAGCAGATAGCAGAACTTTAATTTAAAAATGTCCTTTGACTTTGATGAAGTTACAATTTGAGCTCTTGTTTCGTGACGTCAAAATAAACGAAGGTCGGCCTGTGATCCTCATCCTCTGTCTATCAACTCCTACACACTACCTTCCCACGGTGAACATCGGGTACCTAGTACCTCAACCGAAAATTGGGTTCTAATCCCAGTTGGCGGCAGCGAAGAGAGAGAGAGTGAGAGGAAGTATGCGTCCACTTAGGCATGCAACAAGCGGCAGCGTCTACAGTGGCGTCTACAGTTCCAGTCACGATGACCTACTTAGTGAACACCTTAAAGGGCTACTACGACATATTCGCAGCCCAGGCCTATGAGGTGTGATTTGGCCGGCTCCCTGTCGTTGGAGTTAAACTAAAGACCTAAGGCTCTCCAGGTTGGAGAGTTGGGTGCGTCAGGTTGAATGCCCGGACACATAAAGAAGATATAATTCCGAAACACCAACAACCCTCGGATACTGACGGATAAGGACAGCAAATTTCGGTTTTGCACTTGGAATGTTATGTCCCATAACAGACCACGTTCAGCCGAACAACTATAGCGAAAGTCCTTGACTGCTTTAAAGCAGATATAACCGCAATCCAAGAAATGCGTAAGATGGCCCCGGCCTACGTTAAATGAACAACTGTGGTACATACTACGGCGACTGCTACCGGGAACAAAATCAGCTTCTATTTCGATGTGGATTTGTAGATGGGACTCAACTCCGGAGGAAGGTCTTTAGTTTCAACTCAGTGAATGGGCGCAACATCAGCCTCATCTGCGCTCACGCCCCAATGAGGAAAAGGATGAAGGCACCAAAGAGAGGTTCTACGAACTCCTTGCCAAAACCTACGAACAATGTGCTATCTATGACATACAAATTGTTTGCTAGATCCTTTTCGATCATGTCTCCGGAAACTTCCTTAGAAGTCCATGGCCACCACAACGAAACCCCTGGTTTGACGATGAGTGCCAGCGAGCAAAGCACATGCAGCTACACAAGAGGCATACAAAGCGGCGTTGCAAAGAAGGACTCGAGGCTATCGCGAGTTCTATGGAGTGAACAGAAAAGGAGCGACCAACACAAACTTCTCAGAAAGAAAAAAAAGGAAGCATGAGAAGCGCATGATCGAGGAGAAAGAGGTATGTCACAACAGGAACGAGGTACGAAAGTTTAACAAAAAAGTAAAACAAACCACCAGGGGTCTTACACCCTGAACCGAAATCTGAAGAGACTGACATCAAAGGAGAACCACAGTTTGTGCTGAGGATATGAAAGGCCTTTTTTCCAAGTTGTATAATGGTCATGACGACCAAAACTCCTCCAGCAATACAGAACTTTTCAATTTCATTGAAGCAGGCTAACAATTCCACCCTCCCTACATTGACGATTTAAGTCGAACAAAGCCGCTGGAGTAGACGGGGCTAGCCACCGAACTGAACAAAACAGCTGGAGATGATTTGGTTAGGAACATGCAACAGCTCATCTGCAAAATTTGGTCGGAGGAAAGCAAACCAGACGAATGGAACCTCAGTATGCGCGATCCTCAAAAAGGAGATCCCTTGAACTGCACGATCTACAGAGGTATAAGTTTCCTTAATATCGTTTACAAGATCATGTCTGCCCTGCTGTGTGAACTGTGACATTTGAAGCCTTTCGTTAACAACCTATTAGGTTCTTATCAGTGTGACTTCAGACCTGGAAAGACCACCATCGATCAAATATTCACCATACTGTAGATATAAAAGAAGACTGAGGAACTTCAAATCGATACCTACCACCTTTAACCGATTTCAAGGCCGCATATGACAGCTTCTATAGAGAACAATGTCTTTTTTTCGTCTCTGTCTGTATAAGGTGACAATGAAAAACTCACACTGTTTCATCATGGTCGGAAAAATACGGATACATTTGATGTCAAAAAAGGTTTTAGAAAAGGCGATTCTTTGTCATGCGATTTCTTCAAAATCATACTTGAAAAGATTGTGCAAAGCTCCAATGTCAACACCAGAGGCACAATCATTCAAAAGTCCGTCCAGCTACTTGGATATGCAGACGACATTGACGTTATTGGAAGAACACAACGTTATGTCAGAGTAGCGTTCGTGAGCCTTGAGCCGGAGTCCAGGAAGATGGGGGTTAACGAGAACCAGACAAAGTTAATGCTCTCAGAAAGAAAGAACAACTAACATTGCCGTCTTGGAGCCAGCGGTTGCATAGACAGATTTATTTTCGAAGTAGTTTAGGGCTTTGTATACCTTGGATCCGCAATAAACCCAAACAATAACACCAGTGCTGAAATCCAACGAAGAATCACTCTTGCGCTGATGCTTCTTTGGACTTAGAAGGCAATTGGGTAGTAAAGTCCTCGCCCGAGTAACCCGAGTAACTAAAGTGAAGTGAAGCTCTACAAGACCCCGTATCATCCCGGTAATAATGTATGGTGCAGAGACATGGACCAGGACAACATCCAATGAAAACGCTTTGGGCTGCTTCGAGAAAAAAATTCTTCGAGGGATTTTTGGTAGAGTCTGCATAAATGGATAATGGAGACGAAGATTCAATCAAGAACTGTAAGAGCTGTTTAGCGACACTGACCTAGCTAGAAAATTTAAGGTCAAACGACTTAAATTGTTGGACCATGTAGAGCGAATGGAAAATAAAGCTACGGCTTGTAGAGTCTTCGAATCGAATCCGGTAATACGTCGCAGAAGAGGAAGACCACGACCCAGGTGGAGCACACAGGTGGTAGAGGACCTGAACCATCTTGCCGTGCGAAACTGGAAACAGCTGGCTAGCAACTGATCGAGATTAACGTAAAAATGCTACTTGGGGAGACTGCAAAGCAAACAACAGTATGTACCAGACTTTCCTAGGGAAGAGTTTTTGTCGATGACTTAGTCGAACTTGACCAGTTCTTCCTTGTTTGCATCGGAGCTCGGGATAATAAAAATAGACAGAATTTTAACATTGGTTGTAGGAGGGTACGATTTGCGTACAGTGTTACCTACTTGTTACCCTTACGAAAAAAAAAATTCAGTAGATACAGTTTCTAAAAGCAAAACACGCACACACAAACATTTATTATCAATTTTAACTCAAATCACAAAATGCGTCCAATTATAAATTTACAAATTCTACATTCGACTTTCAGGCAAAACAAAATCCAACACACAAACAGAGACACATACACGCACAAACTTGATGAAACTAAATTAATGTCAAAAATTGGAGTTGAGTTTATAATTATTTCAATTAAGGTTTTTAGATACCAAAACCTCCTTCGCCTCCAAAGCAGTGGCAACCTCAAATGACAAACAATATCGAAGCCCAAAGCTACCTGCTATACAAGTACGAGCACTCGTATAAGTAACCAAGCTAAAGAAAAACATTAGGAAATACTTTAAACATTTGCATTTACAATTTAATTTGCATGTCTCTCGTCTCCATAAGAACGAACATTTAATTAAAGTTTGCAGTTGAATCGTTTGCATAAATTTGCCAGAATCAAACTCGTACTGGTTGCATTTTGAAGGTAATGGATATATTTAGATACTTAAGCTTATGTGTGAGAGACATACCTATACCTGGTATGGAAACTGTGTGATGTCTGTGTAGAAGGTTTTCCTGTACATTTCCATATACACCCGTTCTACTATTCCAAGTGCAACAGGATGTCTGTGAGGTGAAATTCCACAGGCTTGGAATTGTCAATTATGAACGTGTTATCTTGATCCGTAGAGTTAATAAAAAAGAACACCTATCCAGAAGTGCCGAGAAAAAATTTATCTGAGAAGTAGAAATTTTGGTTTTGATACTTCAATGTGATGACAAGATGCAAAAATGTTCTTTTGGAGAAATTCTCCGTTTTCATGTAATTAAAATTTGTACTTACCTCATGCATAAATATTAAGTGGATGGATATATAGTCAAATCGATGAACGTTTATGCCAAACTTAATGTACCTGTGAAGGAACATTGAAGAAAATGTCTTCTTCAATGTTCATCCAGAAATTTTCCATTGCGGAACAAACTCATATGCACAGAGCGAAGATATTTTCCAATATCTTTCAATTAACTGAAGTTCAAGAATTTGTTTAAGAAAGCTAATACTCCCCCAAAGATTTAAGTGTATGCATTTACGCAGGTAGGTAGCGCTGCCATCCTTGTAATTATTAAGCGCAGAATATTTTGTTAAAAGAACGCAGTAGATTTCATGAGAGCGCAGTAGATTTTATGAAAACAAAACTTTTATTGCAATAAATATAAATATCATAAAAAAATAACTAAAATAATTTCAATTCGATAAAAAATCACCAAACAAATAAATAACTGAAAAAATTCAACAAAAAATCAATTCTTTTTTTAAATATTTAAAATAAATTAAAAACTAAAAATATCACAATTCATTTTAAATGCAATTATTTCTTTGAAATGACTAATTAAGATTATGAAAATTATTCATTTTGCTCTTAAAAACAATTCATTTCAAATAATATTAAGGTTCAGTGTTCAGTCTCTGAAATTACAATTACGTTCTTACAAATTCTCTGTTCACAAATTTGAACTCTTTAAAAAAAAAATAATTATTCCGGGAGAGTCTGAAGGGGACCAACAAACAATTTTTGGGTCTGAGAGTTCTTTGGCCAAAATTAAATTTTGTAGAGTTTTAGTGCTGAGGTTATTTCAGTTGTCAGTTTAAGAAGAAGCATACATTTTGCCAGCTCTGCCAACACAGAAAGACCAACTGCGTTTTTAAGATTGAAAGCTTTTGCCCAAAACTTGGTAATGTCCAATAGGTCATGGTATTTTTCAACAATTTCGCCATTTCCTATTAAAATTCTACATTGTATATTAAATGGCGATTGACAACATTTTCCATCGAAAGCCAACGAGTGGAAGACAAAACTAAGATATTGGTAATTTTACATTAAAACATTCTTGAAACCCTTTATATGCTCCAATGCGTTTTGGGCTATGCGCAAAGTAATTATAAATTGCTCTGATAGAATTTTCTATATAATGAGAAAATCTTTTTTGGTGCAGCCGAAGCACAAAGATGTAACGAGTGACAGGTACATCCAAGAAATTAAATATTCTTACCTATCTGGCGAAACTTTACTTTACTTTACCCCACCAAGGTTAGGTTAGGTTATGAGGGGTGTGCACAGCGTGAACTGTTGCATACACGGAGGCCTACTGGTCCATTGTGATCCCCTATAAAAATAAAAGTTAGCATCGATGCTATTCAAAGTTGTCGATTAACGTAGACCGGCTCGTTAACGAACCAGCCTGTGCTAGCAATAAATTTCCTCATGTTTGCCATTGAGACCTGTTCTAGATCATCCAGTTCCCCAACAAACCTGTTCCCAGGTGTTTAATGGTTTCTATTTCCTTATCATCTTCACCAACATTACCGGACATAACAGATGCATAGTCTGTTGCTAGTCCAATAATATTGGTGAGGGGAATATCTTTTTCTTCGAAAACGGATTTTAATCCCGATAATATTTCTGCCGAATCCGACAACTCAAGTTCTAAAAAAGCAAGGAAAAGGTCAGTGATTTAATTTGCCTCAAAATCAAAAAAGCGAGTGACAATAACTAGACACTTAATTGAGGAAACATCCGTCGTCTCCGCAATAATAATTATGTAGGTTTATATTACTGTATTTGAATGTCTATAGCATTTCTACGAGTAGAATTTTTGTAGTTCTAGGTCTGATACCTAGAAGCGCTGCTTGAGAAAAGCCACCGTAGAGGTGGAGTTATTAACCGAACGCACTTTTATAGTGGCGTTTCTCAAGCAACGCCTCTATGGATTAGATCTAAAACTACAAATATTTCCCTCGTGGGACTTGTATGCAAAATTAAAAAGAATGAATGCATTCACAGTAGACGTCATTTTGAGTTTGAAACTCGAAATGGACGTGTTAAGAACTATCTTTGAACATTCATCTGAAAATCTGGAAAAAGGAGCAGATTCGTTTTACTGCGCAGTAGATTTTCATTTGAGTCAAATCGCAGTAGATCTACTGCTTAAGGAGCAAAGTGGCAGCGTTTAGGTACAAAGTTGGCTAGGTGCACATAAAGATGTACATATATTCCTTACCTTAAACTTTTGGTCCTGTTATTTGTGGTAATTCTTTAATAGATGCCGGTATTATTGTACATTGTACGTATATTAAATTTGCCATGAATATCTATCGATCAGACGGAGAATAACTCTTGCTAATCGCTGTTTCTTTGGGCTAAGAAAGCAATTGAGTTGAAAAGCCCTCTCTCGAGCAACTAAGGTAAAATTGTAGAACATCCTCATCATCCCAGTACTGCTGTATGGTGCAGATTCTGCACTGCAGAAGTATGGACCTTGACAAAATCGGATGAAAGTGCCTTAGGCTGTTTCGAGATGAAAGTTCTTCGGATCATCTTTGGCATTGAAGTTATTATAACGCACTTTACGGGGGTGTACAACGACATGGACCTAGCCAGGAGGGTCAAGGTCCAGAGACTCAGATGGCTCGCAGTCATTTAGAACGGATGGACACAAATGCCCGGCCCGCCTTCGACAAGGAGGAGAGGAAGACCGTGACCAGTGGCGGATTAAACGTTGAGAGCGCCGTAGGCATGCATCTCATCGGCGCCCCCTAATATTTGAAATAACTCGTACTAATAGTTTGAACGAAGAGTTAGCTAACTGAGTTTGCAAACCGAGTTGAATCTATAAGTGGAATTGCTCAGAACCAATTTTTATTTCAACATAGGTGGTAAGTGCGGTGCGAGGTCATAAGCGTTCTTCTTTAACAACGACGTATGAACTAGCATTATGTTCTAAACATATCATTAGTAACTTTTTTTCTAAAACGAATAATTCAAGAGTTCTCGCAAATTAAGGTGTCCATTGACTTAGAGCAAAATTTTGAAAAATCGAAAGAAAAAAAAGTTACTAATGAAATGTTTACAACTTTTGGTTGTCTATCGGGAACTCTAATCAGAACTCCTTGATTTTGATGTGTTTTGGATTTTTCAAAATTTTTTTCTAAGTCAATGAGAACCTTAGGTAACCCTATCTTTTCCAATTTTGCAGAACTCTTTCTAAAAATCATCAGGAACTCTAGAACTCTTGACTTTAAGTTGAAATACATCATCAGAACTCATTTTCTGAAAAAAGTCCTTGCTGCGTGAAGTTAGCACAAAAAACTTTTTTTTTTGAATTTTAGCCTTAATTCACCAGAACTATTGTAATAAAGTATGAGGAACTCTAGAACTCTTAGTTTACTACCGGGAACTCTCATTTTTTATTTAATTTTCAACAATCATTTTGCTAACTTCACAGGACTCCGGGTATGTAGGTAAAAACGTGATGAGAAAAACAGTAATTGTTTACTCTGATGAAACAGCCAGGTATCATTACAATGTTTTCCGTGCTCACACCTGCCCTGCGCACTATCTGCTCCAGGATTATGTTGAAGAAATCACATGACAGTGCATCTGCTTGTCTAAACCCTGCACATGTTTGAAACAACTCGAATGATCGGCTTACCATGTGCACACTGCACTGCGATTTATTTAGCGTCATGTGGCATAGCTGGATCAGTTTGTTCGGAATCCCGAATTCAGACATCGCCATCATAAGCTCTTGGCGGCGGTGGATGCTATTATCATACGCAGCTTTGAAGTCGATGAAAAGATGGTGGGTTTGGACTTGAAATTCGTTGTTCTGCCTGGCCCAAAGCCACACTAATACCAGTCGATTATTGAGTTGCAGAACGGTTTAAGACGCTAACATAGAATACGTTGGATAGGATTTTGTATGCAACATTAAGCAGGGATATGCCACGGTAGTTTTTGCATGACAATATTATTTATGTAAATTGGGTATATGGAGCTTATCGACCAGTCAGTTGGCATGTACTCTTCCTCCCACACTTTGGTGATGATCTGGTTCAAGCGGTTCATCAAAACACCTCCTCCATATTTAAAGAGTTTCATAGGTATGCCATCCGACCCGGCGGCGGACTATTTATTTTTTAGCTTTTGGATGGTTCTTTCTACCTCTTCTGCGCTGGGGGATAGAACTGGGTCTTCATTGACTGGTCTTGCTTCTCCTTCGTCATTAGATCGCTCGAAATTTTGCACATTCACCTGCTGTTGGAAGTGTTGCTTGAAAACATCTACAATTCCCTGCGCTTCGGTGACTAGATTTTTTTCGCTGTTTCGAAGAGCCTATGTCCCGGTTCTGAAACCAGAAGCTAATTGCTTCGACCTTTTAAAGAAATATCGGGTGTTAATCTTGGCCCTAAACTCTTCTAGATCTTGAGCTGAGAAACTGCGGAAGCTTTTTTCTTCCCTTGGAGGGTCTTTTTCTCATTTCGTCTTTTTGTTCGGTACTCTTCTTTTGCTGCTCTTGTTTTCCGTTGCAGCATCTGCAAGCGTTCATTTTCCGTCTTTTTTTTTCAATAACACGCACTCATCATCAAAACCCGGTTTTTTTTTCGGGGACGTCTACTAACCTATGGTGGTCTCGGCTACATTTTTTATTATTCCGCGATATTGGTTCCACAAGGTGTTGACATCTGTGGTATTTCGGAGGACGGCGGAGAGCCGCTCACTCAGGCGATCACTGTAATTTCTGGCATTCTTCGGAGTGTAAAGGTAACGTTAGACTTTTTCTTTGAGCCGCACGTGTTTTTTTGTCACTTGATAATCAAGGTCTAAGCTTAACTACTTTCAGAAAGTGGCCAGAGTCGACATTTGCTCCTCGGAAAGTTCGCATGTTCAAGACGTTGGATGTATGCCTTGTGCCGAATAGCACATGGTCGATTTGATTGGTAGTTTGACCATCCGAAGATCGCCAGGTTGCTGTGTAGATCTTTCGTCTTGGAAATCTAGTACTTTTATCACCGTATTAAGAGCTGCAGCAAAGTCGTTTAGTCGGAAGCCGTTATCTATTGTTAATTCGTGGAGACTGTGCTTTCCAGCTAATGCACCGGAGATTTTTCCTTCCCGATTTTTGTATTGAAGTCTTCGAGTACGATTTTGATGTTGTACTCGGGACAGGCTCCATAGGTTATATCCAGAAGGTCGTAAAAATAAAAACCCTCCTTGTTAGACTCCCCACCATAATATATTGTCCCTGATCTTATCCATCATATATCCTGGATTGCAGTTATGCCTGGCCTATACTGCGTGAGGACAGATTCAAATTTTTGAGTAGCATCTGGTGTCTGTGAGGTTGTCGTTTCTGGTGTTGGGTTGCCATTTAAGGGGTGTCATTATCCGAGGCTCTACCTGTCTCTCTCGTAAATTTCTTAATTCAAAAGACAGTGAATCTTGCAAGGAAATAATTGCGTTCTTATGACATGCGGTAATTTGTTCGTGTGCTTTTGGAGTACATAGTGCATAGTATGACCGCTTAAATGCTAACTTTTTTCATAAAAATTTACTCTTTTTCGTGACTCAAATACTTACTTACTTAAGGTGGCGCTACAGTCCGTTGTGGACTTGGGCCTCAATCAACAGTCTCCGCAAGCTAGTTCAGTCCTCAGCTAGTCGTCTCCAGTTTTGCACTCCAAGTTGATTGAGGTCCTCTTCCACTTGAGTGCGCCACCTGAGTCGCGGTCTTCCTCTCCTCCTACGTCCATCGGGAATAGTGTCGAAGGCTTTCCGGGCCGGAGCATTGGTGTCCATTCGCTCTAAATGACCGAGCCATCTGAATCTCTGGACCTTGACCCTTCTGGCTAAGTCCATGTCGTTGTTCAACCCGTAAAGTTCGCTGTTGTATCTTCTTCGCCATTCCCCTTCAATATGCACACAGGGCCAAAGATGACCTGAAGAACTTTCCTCTCGAAACAGCCTAAAAGGCACTTTCATCCGATTTTGTCAGGGTCCATGCTTCTGCACTATACAGCAGGACTGGGATGATGAGTGTGTTGTACAGTCTTACCTAGGTTGCTCAAGAGAGGGCTTTTCCACTCAATTGCTTTCTAAGCCCAAAGAAGCAGCGATTAGCAAGTTATTCTTCGTCTGATCTCGGCGCTGGTGTTATTGCCCGTGTTTATAGCGGAGCCTAGGTAGACAAACTCCTCTACTACCTCGAAGTTATATGCGTCTATTGTGACGTTTTGCCCGAGCC
>CAKKXW010000001.1:92375649-92390411 GCA_920937365.1 Sphaerophoria rueppellii
ACGACAGTTCCGAGAGTCATGCTCTCCCAAAGGGTTCTTCTAATATGTGAATTGGTCATTCGTTAAATGGACCTCTTCGATTATTCAAAACAGGAAATTGAAATTTACCATTTTCAACATTTTGCAACCCTAGCTCCTCTGTCTTACGTTACCATAACACGACAAGTTACTCGGGGTTGTTTTTGGGGTCCTTTTTTTTGCCCCCAACAAGCAGTGACTTATTTGTCAGTTGAATCCCCCATTGGGAGATCACAAAGGGTAGAACCCAGCTCACATAGAAGTGTGTAAAGTCATCACTCGTGTTTCCTAACTTGGTTGCTGGCACAACTCCCCTTAGACCATCATCCACCAGACATTCCCCGAAATGGCTATCAAATGATGTGACCATTTACAGGACGAAAGTCACCATCACCCTTATACAGCCACTGAGAATTCTAAATTCATTTTGAAAACGTGTGTTTGTGTGTTGGTTTGTGGGGGTGGATGTACATTTATTTTTATTTTATTGCAATGGGATAAGGAAGATGAGGTTCGAACTACTACAGGTGTGTGTTTAGTCAGCATGACTAAGTTGGTTCGTCGAACAGCGAAATCCCCCCCAAAGGGCATATCAATTATTTAAGTTGTCATTATCAGTGTTTTGAGGATGAAATTGGAAATTCCTTGAGGCGACATGAACTCATTCGAGCATTTAATTATTTTCCAGATGCTGATCGTTACCCCTGGCTAGATGACCAATATGGCGGTAACAACTTTTTACTGTTTGCATCTCTATTTTTTGTTTAATTTTAATTGAACAGGCGAATCCAATGAAGAGAAGATAGTAAAAGTTACAAGTGAAATATTGAGTTTGTATCGCAATCGAAGGGTTCGCATCTTTCACGAGAATGTTCGAACGAAATTTCCACTCTTCAGCAATGAGCTTCAAGAGTTGCACGGGGGCGCAAGTGATGCAATTGGTAATTAATTTTTATTTAAAACAAAATATTTGTAATCCTTTTTTTTGCATTTTCTTAACAGCTTCTCATTTTAGCCCGGGTGCGAAAAATTTAAGACTACCAGCGCTTCGAAAACGACCAAAAGTCGAGAGGTTTAAGGCCGGCGACCATTATGCTTTGAGGACCGAACAAGGTGAGTGAGAGAGCTTTTGTGTGTGGTTAAGAAAAAAACAAATTCTTTGAAGTAATCTATTAAGCAATCAACAAAAATTGTTATCATCAAAACCTGATTAAGCAATAGTAATATTAGTCTGTAGTTCATTTGAGTCCCAATGCGGGCTCTCCAGGAAGCTCTGCACTATTCGTAAAGGCGGTCAACCATAGTTGTTTTTCAGGGTCCCATTCACTTGTGAACACCATGCTCCAGCTTCACAGTAGAGTAGTCTGTCATTTCCATTTTAGTAGATTTTGAAGATGGTTTCGACTGCAGTTCACGAATTACTAACGACATGCATGTATTCGGAATAACTTTCACGAGGTCCAAAGTGATCAAATTAGGGATCTGGTGCGCAAAATACGATTGCGGAAATCTGTTTATGACATATTTAGCTGTCCAGATCTATGGCGTGGGCGCATTAATATTTCTCGTTGAGTCCTCCACCTCTCGGCTATAGTAGCCACATTCTCCTCTTTGGGCACATAAAGGCAAAGGGGGATATGAGGACATTTGTTTACAAGCATACTATATTCTGTTAAAATATCTCAACCATATTATAGACCAGCAGAAAGACGTTCACCGATTCAGCACCCATTCAGTAAACAATTTAAGTTTTCGTTCAAACATTACTTTTAGGGTCATGTCAATTGACTTCCCGAATACATTTGAAGGTTGCCCGGATTCGACTATAGATTGTTCATAATCGTCCGTTGATCGTTGACTCAATCATTTATTAAACAACCCTAGATCCAAGAACAGATAATACTTAAACGCTGTGTATAAGCAAAATAAATGCTGGTGTGCCCCAGGGCTCCGTTTTGTCCCCGACTCTATTTCTTATTTTCATCAATGATCTTCTATCTGTAACTCCAATCCAATATGAACGCCGAACATTTCGAAATTCTCGGTATGTGCATCACCGACACCGTCTTGCGTAACGATCACACATAGGCGATATCGTCAAAGATTTAAGGTTTTTTAAGACCATGCAAGACAATTTTTCCCTATGTGATCTAGCTATTATCTAAATGACTTATATCCATTCAAAGCTTGAGCAAAGGGTTTTTCGATAGACACGCTACAAAAGTAGACCAATAGCGACAGCAAACACCGCCATATTTTTTCCCGTTCTTTTGACATTTTCTCTTCAGTAAGGTTTGCCATTTTATTATGGAAAGGTATACGATCCAACAACGAGTCGAAATTATTAAAATTTACTACCGAAATTCGGAGTCAGTGGTCAACACTTTAAGAGTGCTACGTACAATTTATGGTCGTCATAATCGTCCTGCCAGATCAACAATTGAGCGTCTAGTTGAAAAATTTGAACCCACAGGCTCAGTACGAAATGTTCCCGTGCCAGTGAGACAAAGAAGTGCCCGTAGTGTCGAGAATATTGCTGCCGCTAGCGCATTAATTGCGGGCATCTCTGTGACGTCGTTGTGGCGAATTTCGCGAAAAGATCTTGGCCTACATCCTTACAAGATCAAATTGACGCAAGAACTGAAGCCGCTTGATTACCAGAAGCGTCGTATGTTCGTGAATTGGGCTGAGCAACAACTTGAAAATGATCCGGATTTTCATCGAAAAATCATCTTCAGCGATGAGGCTCATTTCTGGCTGGATGGCTTCGTCAATAAGCAAAATTATGCATTATTGGTCAGGCAGCAATCCACATGTGCTTCACGAGGCACCATTACATCCCGAAAAAATCACTGTTTGGTTCGGTTTACATGCTGGTGTCATTGGGCCGTACTTCATCCGTGATGATCAAGATCGGCACGTTACTGTGAATGGGAATCGCTACCGCTCAATGCTAACCGATTATTTTTGGAATGAATTGGATGATATGGACTTGGACGATATGTGGTTTCAACAGTACGGTGCCACATGTCACACAGCGGGCCAAACAATCGAATTATTGAGAACGAAGTTCGATGAGCGCATTATCTCCAGAATTGGACCTGTGAACTGGCCGCCTCGTTCATGCGATTCAACGCCGTTAGACTATTACCTGTGGGGCTACGTCAAATCCATGGTTTATGCCAACAAGCCAGCGACGATTGATGAACTTCGTACGAATATCGAACGTGAAATTGCAGCAGTATCGGCCGATTTATGCTTGAAAACCGCCGAAAATTCAGTTCAGCGTCTGGACTTCTGCAAGCGTGCCCGTGATGGCTGTCGAATGGCATCAAATGTACTTCCACAGGAATAAAGAATTTCATTGATATCCAAAACCTTTTTTGTTTTATTTAAGAAAACTTTTGTAGCGTCCCTATTGAAAAACCCTTTACAACTCCCACATTTGGGCCGGTGCTCAAGTGACGTTCATACTTAAACGACAGTCTTTTGGATTGTCGTTTTATTTCTTGAACATTGATTTAATGTGACATGCTTCACCCTCTTTTACTGATATTGCTACGGTATATGCGCTTTTGTGAAATAACCAGCTGCTTTCCTTCCCTTAATATATTCAACAGTAATACCCGCGCCTCCAGAAATACCAGCAGTTCACTCTCGAGCCCAATTTCGGACGTTACTGTTAAATACAGACATTAATTTTTTAGCCGTACTACGCAAACGGCTTCTCCAGTTAATAAATAAACAGAGTGGCGCGACAGCTCTTGAAGAGCCTAGGCCTAAGTGGCTTGCTTTCATCAACAATTCTCTAGGTGCGTGTGAAGAATTGAGGGGACCTACAATTTTACGCCGATTCGGAACGGCAAAGTTGAGAAGCACTTTTTCATGACAGATGATACGCTTGGAAGTTTTGTCAGTTCATTGCAAGAGGCAGTGTCCGTGAAAGATGAAGTAAAAACCCACGACGTTCTGCTTAGCAGACAACGCACCTAACCACTAAGCTACGGACACTACCTTCTCCAGTTAATGCATTCAGAAATTCAAGATCAATGTTCCACATCGAAACTTCCTATTCAACTCTCACTTCGTTTTGCTAATGCTCATAAAATAAAGGTACTCTCGAAGAACTTATTTATGCACACGTGTAATTGTACCTTTTGTAGAGTTCCTCATCAGCCTAACGTATGGTACTCACAATGGTGTTCAGCCAAAGTGAAAAGTGCTTTATTTCGACCAAAATTTTGAGCTTTTAATAGTAACAATATGTTACTTTTTAATACAAGACAAGTCCTTCAATAAGCTCATAAGAATTCGTCAAACACAACCGCGGCTGACAAATTCCTAGGTGAAACGTTGTAAAATTAAGCATATTTTTGGCAGTTATATTGTGATGGTATTTTAGGTTTATAGCTGAGGTATTCTCAGGGAAGTCCAGGGTATGTTAAATAATATACCAAAATTTAACTTGTGGTCTATTTCTTTATTCGATTATAACTGTACAATTGATATAGAATTCATTTATCGTTAAATCGACGGGATACCAGTACTTGTTCCTCTCTCCCTTACGCTGGATTGCCACTCCCGGGGTTCTTCCTGCAGACGGTGGTTGCTTATGCTTTTGATGACGGGTTTCTCTTACTGGAATTGCACGGTTTTATAACCACTTACCGTGGGTAATCGCGGTCGGAACCGGTACAACCGCCGCCGAAACGGGTAATCGCTGTAAAAACAGGTTAATCGTCACTAACGTGGGTAATCGCAGTCGTAACCGGTACAATCGCCGTCGAAACGGGCAATCGCTGTAAACACAGGTTAATCGCCACTTACCGTGGGGAATCGCGGTCGGAACCGGTACAATCGCCGCCGAAACGGGTAATCGCTGTAACCACAGGTTAATCGCCACTAACGTGGGTAATCGCGGTCGTAACCGGTACAATCGCCGCCGAAACGGGTAATCGCTGTAACCACAGGTTAATCGCCACTAACGTGGGTAATCGCGGTCGTAACCGGTACAATCGCCGTCGAAACGGGTTATCGCTGTAAACACAGGTTAATCGCCACTAACGTGGGTAATCACGGTCGTAACCGGTACAATCGCCGCCGAAACGGGTAATCACTGTAAACACAGGTTAATCGCCACTAACGTGGGTAATCGCGGTCGTAACCGGTACAATCGCCGTCGAAACGGGTTATCGCTGTAAACACAGGTTAATCGCCACTAACGTGGGTAATCACGGTCGTAACCGGTACAATCGCCGCCGAAACGGGTAATCACTGTAAACACAGGTTAATCGCCACTAACGTGGGTAATCGCGGTCGTAACCGGTACAATCGCAGTCGAGACTGGTATTACACTTACCTTCGATGAACTGAATACTTCACAAAAAGCCCCTTACCACTGGTGGGGGGAAGCCTTTGTTATATATTCAGCAACTTACCTATGGTCCTTACTCCTCGGCGGCGTCAGACTAATTGCTTCTTCACTTTTTGCCTGACTTTATTACTCACACTGTTGCTATCGGTTTTCTTACTATACTCGTTGATGTCGGATGTATAACTTCACATTTTCCTTCTTCTTTAGCCTCTATTAGTCAACCTTTTGGGAAAAAACATAATGTGAACTATACGTAGGGCGAAGTTTAAAATACGTAACGATTGTGTTTTCTTTTCTTTCCGTATGATTTACGTTTGTTTCGGGCTTGTTTTGTTGAGTAGGAATTCTATCCTAATGTATTACGATGTTGCATGTGTTTTTGTGTTTTCAATTTGAATTATGAGGCGCCTGAATGGTAATGCATCATTCCAATATATCAATATTTAACTACCATCTTCTTATTTTTTGCTTATTAAAAAACAAACAAATACTTCCTCGAGTACTTCGTTCCCTTTGATTCTCATGAAATCAAGTCCCTTGTAACTTTTTTTGGGAACTGAATTTGCTGCCGATACAAATGTGCATATTGTTTTAAGAAACATATTTTCCAAACTGTTTACTTTTTTTTTTAATTTTTTGTTTTCAGAACTCAAAGACGAACTTGATCGAATGGGACACCTCATCGACAAACTAATTGAGCCAATGGTTAAAAAAGCAAAGCACATTCAAGAAGAAAATAAAAGGTTAAGGGATTCCGAAGTTAAACAATCATGTATTACAAAAAGGTCGACGTTTAGACCTAGTTCTGTAAGTAATGTTTGACAGGGTGTTCCATAAGCGAATTTAAAAATAAACGTTCTGCAATAATTACATTAAACTCATTCTTCTAAACTTTTTTTTTTACATAACGTATTTCTATTGGATAACTAATAATAGCATGCAAACAAAGATTAACATTAAAGATTGTATCCTCCGGGATTCCTGCTTCAGTGGTTATGGGGTTTGATAAATCATATTCATTACAATACTTTAAATATCTTTTCCTGGAGCACCCTGTAGCGAGAATTATGGTTATTTAGAACTTAATAATAAAGAAAATATTTCTTTTCTAAACATAACTTGTTTCCTCTAACTACATTTTACTACAACCGCATGCTCTCACAACATTCCATTGCGGCTGAATACCAGGAATTTGTTAGGAATAAACCAAAGCAAAGGATTTCACTTACTCCTGAAGAGCTTATGAGAAGCTTGAAGAAAAAAGATCAAGAGTGAGTTTGTTTTTACATTTTTTGTTTTTTTCGAAACCTTTTCGAGTTCATAACAATTTTTTTTCTGCTCTTTTGCTAGTCATGTTAACTTTTCATAATTTTATCTCTTAAAGAATTATTTTTTTTTTTGCTCTCTTCCATGCTTTTACTTTATAAATGAAAAGAGATTTTAATTATTTTAGTTGTTCGAAAGAAAAACATTTTCTTTTTTTTTTTGATTTTCTGAGGAACTAGTAGCAGAGTAGTTCTTGAAAGTATAAGAAAAAACAAAAATGAAAGCATCTACACGAACTAAAAGTTGTTCACTCTTTAAACAATGTATCTGTATACAGGAGCTTCAAGTACATGGAAGGATTCCTGCCAGTTGAACCTGATGAACAAAAAGCAGCAATTTTACAAAGGTATCAGGACGAATTGAACAAAACGATGGCAAAGTTCACTAACATAGTTCACAGGCGGACTATGAGTTTAATGGATAATGTAAGTTTATTTTGTTATATATTTGTCTGTAGATTTTTTTTTTTTTTTTTTGAAGAATTTTTTATTCCATAAATTATCTTAATTAAAATTGAATTACAGTTTTTTTTTGGTTTGACATAAAAGAGGACTTTGTTTGAGACTAAAAGGAATGAGTGAACTTTTTTATTTTAAGCAGAAAACATTGTTTTAATTCGGGAATCATGCGAAACATTTAAGAGGACTTTTTATTTTTTAATAAATAAGAGTTATGTAAGGAATGTTTGGGGTGAAATGAAAATATGAAACAAAAAATTGAGGGATTCAAAGGATTTGATGTGCATGTGCAAGTCAAAGCGAATTTTGGTTTTCTCCTGCGGTCTGAGTTTGAGTTGTTTTTTTTATTGTGTTATTTATATAACGAATGAGTGAATTCTACTTTACAAAAAGGCGAACCACTTTTTTTAAATTCTTTTAATGAAGAATTAGATGACTTGTGTTTGCATTTAAAGTTTAAACATGAGTTCTAAAGAACTG
This sequence comes from Sphaerophoria rueppellii, assembly GCA_920937365.1. NCBI lineage: Eukaryota > Metazoa > Arthropoda > Insecta > Diptera > Syrphidae > Sphaerophoria > Sphaerophoria rueppellii. The sequence continues at coordinate 92,383,306 of CAKKXW010000001.1, forward strand.
CACAAAGAATTACAGCCTTTCAATCCTTGCAATACCCAGCTTTTTCTGTTAACTTTATATTCCATCAAAAATTTTGAATGAAATAAATGCAACCCTCAAATCAGATTTCTATTTCAAAATATCGACAAGGACTTCGTGAGATATTTCTTGCAAGGATTGTGAGAAGACAAGATAAATTCCAGACCTTAACGTTCTCTGAGACTTGGAAATTCACTCTGGGAATTAATTGATCTACTTACTTACTTAACCGGTTCATAATCTATGAAGGATCTCAGCCTGAGATTCAGCAGCCTTCAATCGGGAACGGTAACTCGCATGCACTCTCCAGTCGCTGAAACCAAGCGCTCTGGCATCCGCAGTCACGTGGTTCTTGTACCGTTCGGTCTTCTTTGGCGTCTCGAACCTGAAGACTTTCATGGCTGGAGCGTTGTCGTCCATTCGCTCGATGTGCCCGAGCCAATGTAGTCGTCTTTTCTTGGCTTTCTGGACTACATCCACAACTTGGTACAGCTCGAACAGTTCGCCGTTGAACCTTCTTCTCCATCGTCGCATGCGGTACCGAAAATCCGTCAAAGAAATTTTCTTTCGAAAGTGCCCAGTAACAATGAAATGGACCTATCGTCCAACATTCGGCGCCGTAGAGTAGGACTGCTAAAATCAAAGTTTTGTATAGCAGACGCTTTGTCTTTCGAGTGAAGAGTTTTGAACGGTTTGGCCAAATCGAAGCAGCAGCGGTTCGATAGGGTAATTCTTCTTCCGAACTCCACGAAGATGTCGTTTTTGGGATTTATGTTTGTTCCAAAGTAGGTGAACTCCTTAACTGCCTCGAAATTGCTGATACCAACAGTGGCGTTTGGTTCTAGGCGGTGGACAGATGTTGCTTTGTTTGTTGATAGCATGCACTTTGTTTTATACTTATTCACTTCAAGGCCAACGAGTTTTCCCTGTTCTTCAATCGCTGTGAAGGCCTCAAGCACAGCTCTCTTGGATCGACCGATGAAGTCTATGTCGTCCACATAGGCTAGGAGCTGGGTGAATTTGTTGAACATAGTGTTTTCCGTGATCACACCTGCTTTGAGCACTATTTGCTCCAGGCTATGTTCAAGAAATCACATGACAACGCATATCTTTGTTTGAAACAACTCGGATGACCTCGGTTACTCGGTTAAACACTGCACTGGGTATATTGTTTAGCGTCATGCGGCACAGCTGTATCTGTTTGTTCGGGATCCCGAATTCAGATATCGCCATCATAGACTACTGGCGGTGGATGCTATCATAAGTTGCTTGAAGTCGATGAAAAGATGATGGGTTTCGAATTAAAATTCCTGTGTCTTCTCCGAGATCTGCCGTAGAGTGAATATTTGATCGATGGTGGACTTTCCGGTTCTGAAGACACACTGGTAAGGACCTATAAGGTTGTTGACGAAGGGTTTCAAGTTTTCACACAGCATGGCAGACAAGATCTTGTAAGCGATGTTTAGGAGACTTATACATATGTAGGTGGTGCATTTAAGAAGATCGGGTATACGATGCTGTGGTTTCATTGGTCGGGCATGATTTCCTCCGACCAACTTTTGCAGATAAGCTGGTGCATTCTCCTAACAAAATCATGTCTAGCTGCTTTGTACAGTTCGGTGGCTAGACCGTCTGCTCAAGCGCTTTGTTCGACTTAAGTTAAGATATCGCTATCTTCACTTCTTCAATGTCGGGTGAATGGAATTGTATATATAGCTGGCGGAATTTTGCTCATCTTCATTATACAGTTTGGATAAAGTGGTCTTTTCATATCCTCAGCACTGACCGTGGTTTCACTACTATGTTCCATTATGTTCTCTATAGGCTTTGGGTCGGGGTGTGTTGGCGGTTTGTTTTACCTTTTTGTAAAACTTTCGAACCTCGTTCCTGTTATGACAACCCTCTTTCTCTTCAATCGTGCCTTTCTTATGCTCCTTTTTTCATTCTAAGAAGATTGTTCTCCTCCCTCCTTTTCTGCTCGTAGAGCTCGCGAGCTGTTCATGCCCTTCTTTGCAGCGCCGCCGCTTTGTATGCCACTTGTTTAGCTGCATATGCTCGCCAGCACTCATCGTTAAACCAGGAGTTTCGTTGAGGTGTCCGTGTATACACAGAACTTCGGAAGCGGCATCTGTGATGGCTGCTTGCCAGTGTAGTTAGTCATTGGTTGTCTTCATTTTGTGCTGGCAGCAAAGCATTTCTGACGAGGTTTTCGGAGACACGATCGGAAAGGAAGGAACTTAACCTAGAAAATGCATAAGCAACAGAGACAGATTTCTTCTGTCCTAGTTCACAGTAGGTAAAAATAGGGTGACGCGATAGCTCTTGAAGAGCGAAGGCCTAAGTGGCTTACTCTCATCAACAATTCTCTGGGTGCGTGTGAAGAATTGAAGGGACCTACATTTTAACACCGTATCCAAACGCAAAGTTGAGAAGCACTTTTCCATGACAATTTGATACTCTTGGAAGTTTTGTCAGTTCTTCGCCACAGGCAGTGAAAGATGAAATAAAAATTATGGGTAGGAGTAGGACTTGAACCCACAACGTTCTGGCTTAGTAGCCTACGCACCTTACCACTAAGCCACGGACACTACACAGTAGGGAACTTCCTTGATATTCCGTGAGATGGTATGGTCTCAAACTATGATTTTGTGAAAAATTATAAAATACAGTTAAGTAGCCAAAAAGAATGGATAGGTGAAAGTAACAACTATTATTAAAAAACAAAAACATCAAATGGTACACAAACGGGTTGAGAACAGCTGAATTCACCTACTGGTACGGGAATATATGGGCCCGGGACCGGACTCTCCATATCCCAATGGGTCAATATCCCAGTATCTTTCAAGCGGAGTTCAACGCAATTAGAAAATGTTCGTAACTCAATTTCGAAATGAATCACAGTAACAAAAATATTGACATAATGTCATACAGTCAGGCAGCCCTTGAAGTGTTAACTTCTACACGTTTTACTCAAAATTTGTTAAGGAGTGCATATGCATATTTAATGAATAAGGCAAGAGGAACAAAGTGACTCTTCATTGGGTACCTGGACATGTAGGGGTTCTGGGAAATGAAGGGGCATATATAATGGCAAAGACAGATGCGACGACTCCGTCATTAGGGCCGGAACCTAGGTGAGAAATATGGGAAAAAATACTACCTGAAGTAAAATGAAAGAAAGGCGAAGATGCTTCGGTGTGACTACAATCAAAAGCGCTATCAGACCTGCATCAGCCTAAATGCAAATTCAGCAAAATGCAGATTCAGCAACGGAGCAGATGAAATACCGGACAAATTCTAGGCAATCCCGGTGCACTTATCCAGCACAGGTTAAAACACCTAGGTCAGTTCCAGATTGAAGAGAAAGATCTTCCATCTGCATTAGTACATACTTCAAATTAACAAATTTCTAAGGAATATCAGGTTAGAGAAGAAGCTGTAGTTTGAGGCACTAACTCACCAACTAACTAAGTGGACACAATAGATCCGTAGGTCGCAGTGTACTTTTACCCCTATTTCAATACATTCATTCATGCATAATAATCTCTTGTAATTGATCATCATTGGATTTTATTCGACCAAAAGCTATTTTTGCTTTCTTTTTTCTATTCCTTACATTTTCGTTGCAAACTTGGCAAGGAAATTATTTGATATCTGGTTCTCCTTGATTCTCATGGCATCGAGTCACCTTTAGTGCGAAATAGTCGACTTTTAACCTTTCGTTTTATTAAACGTCCTATTAAAATTTCAAAATCAAATGAAGTGATTTTCCCTTAGTTGTGCTGTGCGGTTTTGAAGCTTGTTTCTGATGTTTTGTTTTTATTTTTCGGAACAATTGGTTTATTTTTGTTTAGCTATTACAAGTTTTCGGTTTCTAATTAATCTGTATTGTATGGTGGTGACCTTTTTGTTTAATGTTTTGTGTTGAATTAAATGGGCTGTAGGTCAAGTTGAAAAATAAAACAAATAAGTTTTTTCACGACGTTTCGCTCATGGCTATGAGCATCTTCAGGCGTCAAGTTTTCTATTTGGCATTAAAAAATAACGTTAACAATTTTTGTGCTTACTGTGGTTTTTTTTTTTTTTTAAATAGTTCATTCCCCCTATTCTATCCAATTCATTCATCAACCGAACCTTTTCTCCAACTGAAATAAAAGTAATAATTAATCTTTTATATTCTTCACACTTTTAGCTGGCGGTTAATCACCTAGAGTTATACCCGTCGCAATTGATCAAAAAACAGTTGCCAAAAATCAGTGCCAAATTATCATATCTCCGTGAAGCTTACAAGTTCATACTCCGGGAAGAGGTAGGTCATCGTGTTGTCCTTCAGATGACTAAACACGGAAAAGGGTAAGGACGATACACAACGTGATGGTTCCACCGTGTTTCTTAAATGAAACACACACATAAATATTAACCTCGTTGTTGTCGCGCGTCCTTGTTGTCTTCCGGAACATCAAACAAAATTTATAAGAAAAACTTCTTTCTTTCTCGCAGAAACTTTGGCCACATGTGTATCCTGAAGTTATCCTAATGGATTACCTGTTCAATTCTGACAATCATGTTCAACAAGATGCTGCAATTTTAATTATGTCTTGTCTAATAGATCTGCAAGAGGATTTCCGGTATCATGTGAAACGTGCTTTCTTGCGCTACCTCCTCAAGTAAGTTTCTTGTTTTGTTGTTCTTTTTCTTGCTTTGGAGTTGGTAGTGAAAAAAAAAGAAATCAACTTTCTTTTATCGAAAGTTTGAGAGAGTGTTTGGAGTGTTCGGATGATGCTCAAGAGGCAGGTAACTCTACCTGCTGAATTTTATTAGAAATTGAAAGAGTGTAAGTGAAATGGGAGTATTTTACTTCCTTTGGGATACCCGAGAGGAAGCATCATCATCTTGAAACTCGATTAATGTGATGCCCTACTTGCTTCAGAGAGAAGTCTCCGTATGCATCATTTTATGAGTCGAGTGTCTGTTTGGAGAATCTTTAATAGTTATTAGTGGAGTTTGTTCCTTTACTCACTCTATACACTACGAGTCTCTTCATTATCTTTATAAAGCGTTGTTGTTTGTGAGTTTGCCTAATGTCCATAAACTGGACACCGTTGTATTAAATTAACATGCAATTCTAAATACTTCTTTGAACTAATTTACAAAAATGCTTAATTAATAAAAGCTCTATTAGTTCGATGTTGGCTGTAAGTTTTCTGTTTTATTTTTAGATCAGACTTTGAAAGAAGAAGACTTCAGCTGGAAATCGAACCACCAGAGTTTCCCAGTCTGATTATAAGAGCTCCGGTGCCATGGAAGGCCCTTGTACAATTAGCCCGTAATCGTTTGGATCAAGTTCTGATGATCAATCATCCTGTGTTGGAAGGCTTAAATGTCTTGTGGTATCAACTGTAAGTTGTTTATTTTCTTGCAATCTGAGTAATTAGACTTTTAGTTTGTAACTTCTCAAAAAGTAAATATTGTTGCAATGAGTAGATAAGCTGATAGCTGCAATTTAATGGAAAATCAAAAAAGAAATTCCACTTGAAAACACTATAAATTAAAATTATCATGCTGTAGTATTCGGCTAGGTCGGAAAACTAAAACTCATTCACACTTATTCCGTGGCTTAGTTGTTAGGTGCGTTGGCTGCTAAGCAGAATGTCGTGGGTTCGAGTCCTTCTCGTGCCCATAGTCTTTATTTCATCTTTCACGGGCACTGCCTCTTGAAGAAAACTGACAAAACTGACAAGAATATCAATTTGTCATGAAAAAGTGCTTCTCAATTTTGCTGTTTGGAATCTCCGTTAATTTGTAGGTTCCTTCAATTCTTCATACGTACCCAGCTATTTGTGATGAGAGCAAGCCACTTAGGCCTTGGCTCTTCAAGAGCTGTATAGCAAGCCACTCTATTCTATCATACAAATAAAACACAAAATAACATTGTGGGTGGAGTGGTTTTGTTCTTGTCTTCTTGATGTGAAGAAGCCCACAAACTTCCTGGAATATGTTTGATTCAAAGTTCCTTCCCTGGTCGAATGCAGTTCTAATGGAACACCAAATCTGCTCACCCAGTTGAAGACAATTTGATCTGAGACAGTTTTGGCTTCCTGATTTAGAATGGCGTGTGCTTCAGGCTACTTGCTGAAGTAATTCATGACGAACAGAACATGACGATTTCCATTATTTGTTTCCAGAAATGGACCCGCCACGTCTACGGCAATCATTTCATTCTCTTGCATGTAGCCAGTAGAATCGTTGTCGAACCTTTTCTAGCATCTTCTTTTACTCCTAGATGGCCTCCCGAAACTCCATGATGCATGATCTCTTGCAGAACTTCCATAATCTTCGAACTCAGCAAGACTAGCTGCATTACATGAGGCTTTAAATCTGCTGATTCCCATTTACGTCGAAGGACACCCTCTTGGACTTGAAGCGAGTCCCACTGTGCCTAATAGTTCTTCAGAGCCTGACTTCTGTCGGAGATATCAGCCCATTCTGGTCTTTTCCTGGTGTTCCTTTCATGCGAGGATGGGTTCGGTATCTGGGTCCTCTTGTTGAGCCTTCCTCAACTCGTCGTTGCTCCAGTCATAACTGAGATCGTCTCTAGTTCGTTGGACAGTAACCATTTCTTTTTCTTCTTGTCAACTGCAATGCTGGATTTCACACAGCCACCAAAACGAAACCCCTGGTTTGATGAAGAATACAGGCAGGCCCATGCAGCCAAGCAGGAGGCATACAAAGCGGCACTGCATAGAAGGACAAGAGCTGCTCGTGAGCTCTACGAGCAAAAGAGGAGAGATCAACGCCGGCTTCTCAGGAGGAAAAAGAGAGAGCATGAGAAGCGTCAGATCGAGGATGTTGAGAGAGCCAACAGCAGGAATGAAGTTCGGAGGTTTTACCGAAAGGTTAAACAGCTGGCTCAACGTCGAGAACAGGAAGATACGTCACGGCGAAACATACGGAGGACGAACCGACGTACCCGGACGGACATAAGAAGTAGTTTGGTCCCCAAAGCAAAACCACCGACACACTTTAGGTCGTAACGTCAACTGTTCTTCTTTTTCTTTACCAATGACAGGTTGCTTGATCTCTGCTAG
>CAKKXW010000001.1:92399881-92410455 GCA_920937365.1 Sphaerophoria rueppellii
TTCTAAGTCCAAAGAAGCAGCGATTGGCAAGAGTGATTCTTCGTTTGATTTCAGCGCTGGTGTTGTTGTCTGAGTTGATAGCGGATCCCAGGTAGACAAAGTCCTTAACTACCTCGAAGTTAAATCTGTCTATGTTGACGTTTGCTCCAAGACGTCGATGTTGGTTGTCCTTTCTTGTCGACAGCATTAACTTGGTCTTGCCCTCGTTAACCGCTAGACCCATCTTCCTGGCCTCCGTCTCAAGGCTCACAAACGCTCCACTGACAACACGCTGTGTTCTTCCAATTATGTCAATGTCGTCTACGTATCCTAGTAGCTGGACGGACTTTTGAAAGATTGTGCCTCTGGTGTTGACATTATAGCTTTGCACAATCTTTTCAAGAATGATGTTGAAGAAATCGCATGACAGCGCATCGCCTTGTCTTAAACCTTTTTTGACATCAAAAGCGTCCGTTAGGTTTTTTCCGACCATGATGGAACAGCGTGAATTTTCCATTGTCATCTTACACAGGCGGATGAGTTTTTCTGGGATGGTCTCTATAGACGCTGTCATACGCGGCCTTGAAATCGATGAAAAGATGATAGGTATCGATTTGAAGTTCCTGGGTCTTCTCCAAGATCTGCCGTATGGTGAATACTTGAGCGATGGTGGATTTTCCGGGTCTGAAGCCACACTGATAAGGACCTACCAGGTTGTTAAAGAAAGGCTTCAAACATTCATACAGCACGGCAGACAAGATCTTGTAGGCGATGTTATTGAGGAGACTTATACCTCTGTAGTTAGTGCAGTTCAGGAGATCTCCTTTTTTGAGGATCGGGCATACGATGCTGAGGTTCTATTCATCGGGCATGCTTTCCTCCGACCAAATTTTGCAGATGAGCTGGTGCATGCTCCTAACCAAATCATCTCCGGCTGCTTTGTACAGTGCGGCGGCTAGCCCGTCTGCTCCAGCGGCTTTGTTCGACTTTAGTTTAGATATCGCTATCTTCACTTCGTCCATGTCGGGTGGGTGGCCTTCTGCACCCAAATTGAATGGTTCTCTATTGCTGACGGAGTTCTGGTCGTCATCGCCATTATACAGCTTGGAAAAGTGGTCTTTCCATATCCTCAGCACTGACTGCGGTTCAACTACGATATTCCCATGATGGTCTCTACAGGCTTCAGTTCGGGATGTATAAGCCTTGGAGGTTTGTTTCACCTTTTTGTAGAACTTTCGAACATCGTTCCTGTTGTGACATCCCTCTATCTCCTCGATCGCGCGCTTCTCATAATCCCTTATTTTCTTTCTGAGAAGTTTATGCTCCTCTCTCCTTTTCTGCTCGTAGAGCTCACGATGATACACACTCAGCGACACGAATAGATTCAAAAGAATGGCCAGTTTGCAACTTATATAAACTACCATCGCTCGTTGCTTGTGTAATCGCCTGTGATTCCTTAATCACTTGACATGTATTTTCTTCAAAAAGAATCTTGTGTCCACAATCAGCTAATCGGTGTACAGAAAGTAGTCCTCCATCAAGTCCAGGTTCATACAAAACATTTTGTAATTTAATCTTCTCCGAGGTTCCATCAGGTTGTAAACAATTTAACCAACCATAACCAATTCCTGATGCCATTACTGATGATCCGTCTGCCAAATATATTCTGGTGTTGTCATATTTAAGATTCGTGAAAAATCCTTTATCATTCGTCATATGACTTGTCGCTGCGGAATCAATGTACCAGTCCACAGATTTAGATTTTGTTCCAGTACGTCTTCCTTTTGAAATTGCTGCTATTGATGACTTCACAACATTTCCCTTTTGTAGATAGGATTTGAGTTTATAACAATCATTTTTCAAATGACTTGGTTTCTTGCAACAATTACATGTTCTTGTTTCTTTCTTGAACTGCTTTTTGATTCTAGGGCCTTCACGTTGATAACCATTTGACACCATTGCTACTTCTTGTTCCTCAGAACCTCCTCGAATCTCGATTCGTCTTTGATATTCATCTAACATCTTCCCTGTTACGTACTCGATAGTCAAATCGGCTTCATCTCTACCTTCAAGAGCGGTTACAAGACCCGAATATGACTCGCCTAAACTGATGAGTAAAACTGCAACAACTTCTTCATCATCGAGGGGTTTTCCTGAACTTCTGAGTAGACCAGCTATTCGCATTATTGAGTCAATATGGTCACTCATTTTTCCTTCACTATAATGGATGGCGTAGACCTTTCTTCTAAAATAAAGCCTACTTCCATAAGTTGACCTCTCATACTTCTTCGATAAAGCTTCCCAAACATTACATGCATACTCCAGATGAGCAATATGTATTAATTGAGCATCCTCAACGCTCAATGTAGTATATCCTTAGCTTTATAATTTTTCTTCCTCCATTCATCGGAAACTTCCTTTTAAAATGGTCCTTATTAAAATAATATAGTTGTTTTCGTTTTGAAATGTTTAATTTGAATAAATTGAAAATATAATTTTCTTATAGTAATCATAAAAACGAATAACTAAAATTAAACTAGCTGAGTGTAATTTTAACAAAACCATTTTCTTGTTTCAAAAAAAAAAAACAGATATGTTTTAAGAATCAATTTTACTAGCGAAATTCACCATTTCATTTGAATTACACCTTAATTTCAGATGAGAACGAAAGGTGCTATCTCCACTGCATCAACGAATCTCACATCGATATGCTGCAGCTTTATACGGATGTCAGTGAATTTGTCAAAGCCAACTGGCCCGGACCGACCATCTACCTTTATCCCGTATACACTTATTACTATCCCTTGTTGATAGGCAAAATGTTGGGTATTGCCGAGAGGGTATTTACAGCACGAAAAGTTCCAGATCTGCCGGTACGTATCCTTGGCTCACATATCCAACCTCATATCCGCAAAGCCTCATAGAAATATCATATAATAAAGTTACATTTGCGATAAATATTCGACAGTCCGCGCTTCGTGTTGACTCGCTGCTTCTCTATCGCACTGTTTCCACACTCAAACAATCTAATTACGATTTATTTGAATTTGATTAAGCCCAGCGATGCGTAGAATTAACATTAAATTGCATTAGGCACATATTCGCTTATATTGCTGCCATTGCCTGCCACCATATCGCCTCTGCTGTGCCCTATAATTCGCATAGAACATACCTTTTAATTTGCATTTGTGACACGCTGGGGTTTTATTAAATAAGTTCAATGTAATTATGGACTCATTGAGGCGAAACACGCGGGCCACTAGAGCGCCTTCTGCATGCCGTGTCGATATCCTTGTTGGCTTTGCTGCACTAATATCATCACGATATCGACACAACTACGAAAAAATTGAAGAGAAGCAAAAAAGAAGTGTTAATAACGATGACAAATTAATGTTTGCAATCGTTTCAGGATGTTGAAGAGTTAATGCGCAAATTAAAGGAGCTTCGCGGGGACACTTACTTTCTCAAGGACTTTGTACCATTGAATATGTTTATGTTGGATAATAGACATGTTAATCGAGCTCTAGGGATGCTCGTGCAGGATGTTTATGATTTTATAATGAATTACTACAGGACGATAAACTTGAACGAGAACAGAAGGTAAGTGCGGATTATATTTACCTCTTGAGACTTATAGCTAGTTTGCGAGGGTTACTATTCAGACTTGTTGACTGACTGTTAGCTTAGCATAGGGTTCGTACTGAGGAACACATTTGTTTGAAATCGTTTCCACGCACGTTAACTTTGTTGTTCTGCTTTGCTCCTTATCTTTTGTCTCCATAGAACTCAAAAACGGCTGGACGGATTTGGAGAATTTTGACAGTCGCTTATCTGAATCCCTTAATGAAATCTCATGATAGAGTGGCGCGACAGCTCTTGAAGATCCAAGGCCTAAGTGGCTCATCAACAATTCTCTGAGTGCGTGTGAAGAATTGAGGGGACCAAAAATTTAACTCCGATTCCGAACGGCAAAGTTGAAAAGCACTTTGTCATGACAGATTGATACTCTTTGAAGGTTTGTCAGTTCTTGGCAAGAGGCTGTGCCCGTGAAAAATGAAATAAAAACTTTTATAAGCACAAGTAGGATTCGAACCCACAACGCACCTAACCACTAAGCCACGGGATATTGCCGTTTTCATTTCTTCTAGATCGGGTACACGGAATTGTTTGTTATCATCGTGTCCAATGAATGGCTCCGGTTTCAAGAGGGATTCTATTTGTCGTCACCGTTATACAGTCCAGAAGTGGTCTTTCCCAATCCCCAGCATCGACGATTCTACTATTATGTTCTCTTGTTCATCTCAAGCATCGGTTCTCGCTCGATGACCTCGATCAAGCTGATTTATTTACCTTCCAGTACAACTTTTGAACTTCGTTCATGCTCCCTATTTTTTCTCCTGAGAAACCAACATTCCTCTCTCCTATTTTCCTCGTAGAGCTCATTAGCAGCTCTCATCGTTCTATGCAGCACCGCTTTGTTTGACTCCTGCTTGACAGCATTCGCCTGCCTACATTGTCATTGTTAAACCAGGGGTTTTGCTTCGGTGGCTGTGTGAAACCTAGCATATTAGAGGCGGCATCTCTAATTGATTTTTGGAAATGTTGCCACTGGTCCTCTATACTTGATGTTGGTGACAACTTGAATTTCATTTAGAGAATTATCTTGCAGTATTTCCTTGTTTTGGCCTTGCCCACGCTCCTTTTTAAGGCCTGAGCTTCAAATATGACAAGTTATCCGTAGAAAGAAATTGGGGACGCTACCGGTGATTCTAATGAAGAATTCTCCTATTACCGTCATTCTTTGGAATGGCATTGGTGGGAACACTCCTTCGTTGTGTTGCAGTTCCATATTAGAGAAGTCGAAAATGAGACCTGTCTTCCATGGGAGGACCTTCTGCGAAAACAATTTTCGCGATCGCTTAGCTTTAAACTTCAAAGTGGTAACCACCGTAACACCTCCGGTACGTCAAGGCACGCATCCAACATCTTGAACGTGCGCACTTTCCGAGGAGCAAATGTCAATTCTGAGCACTTTCTGGTAGTAGTAAAGCTTAGAACTCGATTATCATATGACAAAAAAAAAAACACATGCGGCCCAAAGAAAGAAGTTCAGCATCGGTTGCCTTAGCACTCCGGAGAATACCGGAGACTAAACAGTAAGCACCTGAGGGAGCGACTCTTCTATGCCCTCCCAAGTACCACAGATGTCAACACCCTGTGGAATCAATATCGTGAAATAATTTAAAATGTAGCCGTGACCACAAGAGCCGCTATCATCAACAAATCCACCCAGCTCCTAGGCTATACCGGCGACACAGAAATCATCGGTCGATCCAAGAGAACTTTGCTTGTGGCCTTCACAGCGATTGAGGAACATGAGAAACTCGTTGGTCTTGAAGTGAATGAGGACAAAACAAAGTAAAGGGTTTTTCAATAGGGACGCTACAAAAGTAGACTGATAGGGACAGCAAACGACTCCATATTTTTTCCCGCTCTCTTGACATTTCTCTTCAGTAAGAATTGCCATTTAATTGAAATTTACTACCGAAATTTGGAGTCAGTGGTCAACACTTTAAGAGCGCTACGTACAATTTATGGTCGTCATAATCGTCCTGCCAGATCAACAATTGAGCGTCTAGTGGAAAATCCACAGGCCCAGTACAAAATGTTCCCGTGCCAGTGAGACAAAGAAATGCCCGTAGTGTCGAGAATATTGCTGCCGCTAGCGCATCAATTGCGGAAGACCCAAATCAGTCTCTCACACGTCGTTCTCAAGCGTTGGGCATCTCTGTGACGTCGTTGTGGCGAATTTCGCGAAAAGATCTTGGCGTACATCCTTACAAGATCAAATTGACGCAAGAACTGATGCCGCTTGATCACCAGAAGCATCGTATGTTCGTGAATTGGGCTGAGCAACAACTTGAAAATGATCCGGATTTTCATCGAAAAATCATCTTCAGCGATGAGACTCATTTCTGGTTGGATGGCTTCGTCAATAAGCAAAATATGCGTTATTGGTCAGGCAGCAATCCACATGTGCTTCACGAGGCACCATTACATCCCGAAAAAATCACTGTTTGGTGCGGTTTACATGCTGGTGGTGTCATTGGGCCGCACTTCTTCCGCGATGATCAAGACCGGCACGTTACTGTGAATGAGAATCGCTACCCCTCAATGCTAACCGATTATTTTTGGAATGAATTGGATGATATGGACTTGGAAGATATGTGGTTTCAACAGGACGGTGCCACATGTCACACAGCGGGCCAAACAATCGAATTATTGAGCACATTATCTCCAGAAATGGACCTGTGAATTGGCCGCCTCGTTCATGCGATTTAACGCCGTTTTGTTTTATTTTGTAGCGTAACTATTGAAAAACCCTTTACATTCTATCAACAAATAAAGCAACATCTGTCCACCGCCTACGGCAAAACGTAACTGTTGGTAGCAGCAATTTCGATGTAGTTAAGGAGTTCACCTATCTTGGAACAAACATCAATTCCACAAACGAAACCTTATTGGAGATCCGAAGAAGAATTACACTTGCGCATCGATTATACTTCGGTTTGGCAAAACAAAGACAAAGTGTGATTTCACCAGACCTACTCTATGGCGCCGAGTGGTGGACAATAAGGAAAAAAGGGGACAATGGCGAATCTAGAAGAAGCTTCAACCGCGAACTGTTCAAACTGTACCAAGATGTGGATGTAGTCCAGAAAGCCAAAAGAAAAGATGACTACATTGGATCGGCCACATCGAGCGAATGGACGACAACGCTCCATCCAAGAAAGTCTTCAGGTTCAAGACGACAAGGAAGACCGAACCTATGATACAAGGACCAAGTGACTGCGGATGACAGATTGCTTGGTTTCGGCGACTAGAGAGTGCATGCGAGGGACCGTTCCGTTGTGCGCCGTTTAAATAAGTAAATTAGTAGATCGTAATACCTGTATTTGCATCCGTGGTAAGAGTAGACCAACGATCTGATGTGTGTGACTTCAGATTAACTGTAAAAAATTATCAAAGCTTTGAGTATCACAAACTCATTTGTAACCCATACTATTGCCGAGGATGGTTGCGCCCTAATTCAATGTGTGTGCACACGCGCGGAAAAGGACTTGCAGTTGGGTAAAAAAAAACGGTCATATGATATTTTGTTTTAACCCGTTCTATATGGTATAAAACATCTTGCAGTCTTGGCTTCTGTTTCCCGATGCACAAAATGTCTATCCGCATTCTTTTCATCACTTTTTGCACCTCGAAGTTTCTACTTGTCATTTACTGTCAACTTTCCATCTCGCAACTCTCGCAGTTTGTATCCAATAGTTTCCCCTGGAATTCTTCTAGCTCTGACCTAAGCAGTAAAGCTTGAACCAGGATCATCAGTACGAAGAGTATCAATGGTAGTTCATGTACGAGTTGTGCAAATCTTTTAAGTGAGTTCTTTCATAATTGTTGTTGATTTTTTCGACAAGTATAACTTCTGTTCTATTATTTGATCCCTCTACAGCACCTGTGATTTCCAGTTGTAGGCACACTTCTGGAAAAGTTAAAGTTTTTGGGGACCGTTGTAGATATGTAAACTCGTTTATGACAAGATGACACGTGTTCGACCAATCAATAACACCATATATTGCCTCTCAAATACAACTATCGTATTAAACATTCAGTATCCCCTTCTCAAAACATTGTGGCAACCAAAACAAATTTCCCGGCGCTGATTTACAATTTAATGAGGTCTCCAAAATCCCTTTGAACATTGTAGACAATATTGACGAGTATTTATCATCTGATGAAAGTGTCAAAATGCAAATAATGCAATCTCAATCAGAATGCAATTCCATCTTAATTACTGAACAAAGGGATTAATCCCACACTGCGTCACCAAATAATCTTGAACGTTCGTATTTTAATTCCCAAAGTCGCCGTACAACAAGGATATTATTATTACTTCAAGTCCTGTTCATAAACAACCCGTCCGTCTGCATCCGCCGAATGATTCCGTTTAATGTTAATATTCACACCAAATTAGGAAATTAAATTCATGCATTAAATTCTGTAATGAGTGTCCAAAGGATATAATAATAATAGGTACTGCATGTGTGTATTGTGTGTCCTTTCCGACCCGCACACATGCGATTATAAATTCTGCTTATGAAATAGTCCTTATACATATTTGCAGGGCTCTCGATATTCATTTCGATTTCCAGAAATTCTAATTTCATAGCTTGTTATGTGCAATGGATGTCCACAACAATAACTCAAAGGGTTTATCCTCATCCGTTGTCCTGGAGTTATCCTATTCTGTCGTATTCGATTAGATTTACTTACTCTACCGACCTACGATGACGACGACGATGCACGACAAGAACGACAAATAATAAAGATGACTCCATGAGAACTGCGGACCAAAGGACTACAATGACGACCATAAATGACCAACAAAAAGGCCCACCGACCGACGACGAACTCCGACTAGCCCATCATCTCTAATTGAATCTAAAACTCAACGAAAATTATTATTAATTCCTAGAATATGCGACGAACTAGAACAGATGTCCATGAAAGCTGGCGAACGTCCCGAGGAAACAGCCGAAGTGGTCGCATTGCAAAACTATTTAGCCGAATGCCGGGACGAAAGGATATACAAAATAAAGGATGAACTTAAGGCTGTTGCCAAGCGTGTGCTCTTCCTTCTGCAGTATACCGATCTGAATCGTAAGTTAAAATTTTGTTTGCGTTTATTTAATGCACTGTTATATACATTTAGTGGATGAGATTGTGTGTCCTTAGTGTGATTATTATGGTTAGGCAAAGAGGTCCTTCAATGGAATGTGATACTCACCAGAAATGGTTATGCAGTTGCTGTTTTTATATGAGCACCAGTACATCTGTGGAGACTGGAGGGCCTACAGAAGACAGTCATTAGGGAACAACTGGCTACTGAACCACGGTGAATTTCACCAAAACATAAGATTTTGTTTGTGAAAATAAATCTTGCAAAATGCTCATCTGACATCCTAAGCATGCGCACTTTTTGAGTACCAGTGGTACAAGAAAAAGTTCAGACCTAGATTAACAAATTGAAATAAAAACTCAGCAAAAACTCGGTAACTGAGCCTGGGCCTCAACCAACAGTTTCCGCGAGCCAGCTCGGTCCCTAGCTACCTGTCTCCAGTTTTTCACTCCAATTTGATTGAGGTCCTCTTTTACTTGGGTGCACCAACTTTATTGCATCAGTCTTCTCCTACTTCTTCGTGTTCAACGGGAATGGTGTCGAAGGCCTCAGGAGCGGGAGCATTGGTGTTCATCCGGTCTATATGACAAAGCCATTTTGCACCATGCACCATACTGCAGGACTGGGATAATGAGGGTGTTGTATAGTTTTACCTTAGTTGATCGCTTTCTTTGCCCAAAGAAACAGTGATTAGAAAGACTTATTCTTCGTCGACTTTGGACCCTGGTGTTGACGGCAGAATCTTGTATCATCTTCTCAAGCCCAATGTTAAGGAAATAGGATGACAGTGCATCACCTTTTCTGAATACTTTTTTGAGATCGAAATATTCCTTTAGCTCGTTGCCAACCTTGATGGCTCAGCATGAGTTCTCCATCGTCATTTAGCACAAGAGAACGAACTTAGCAGGGACCCCAAACTAGACATAGCTTTATACAGTTCATCTCTGTAGATGCTGTCATACGCGGCCTTAAAATCGATGAAAAGCTGGTGGGTGTTGATTAGGCGTTCATATAAGGTTTTTTTCCAGGATACTGGTCTGAAGCTATATTGAAAAGGAGTAAGGACCAATCAGATAGTTGATGAAAGGCTACAGATTCTTCATCTTCAAATAATTTGGTGCATGCTCCATGCTTTTGCGTTGAATAGCTCGGCAGCTTGACCATCTGCTCCAGTGGCTTTGTTAGATTCCAGCTGTGATATATCTGTTTTCACTTCGTATAGATTGGGCTCACGGAATCGTTGACTATCATCGTGTCCAATGAATGGCTCCTGTCTGAGGACGGGATTCTGTTCCTTGTCGCCATTATACAGTCTACAGAAGTGGGCTTTCAAAATCCCGATCATCAACTGCGATTTTAATCTCGGTAGGCATCGGTTCTTACTTGATGGTCTTCCATTTACCTTGCGGTAAAACACCGAACATTATTCCTGCTGTTGGCTCTCTCAGTATCCTCTATCTGACGCATCCCTTGCTCCCTCTGCTTTTTTCCTAAGAACCCGGCGCACGTTCCTCCCTATTCTTTTGCTCGTAATGCTCATGATCAGCTCTTGTCCTTTTTTGCAGCGCCGCTCTGTAAGTCTCCTGCTTGGATGCGTGAATCTGCCTACATTCTTCGTCAAACCAGGGGTTTCAGTTTGGTGGTTGTATGAAACCTAGCACATTAAAGGCGGGATCTCTAACTGCTTTCTGGTCTTCCATACTTGCATAGGACTCCTTAAGAGGAATGCTCGTTTTCTTATCCCTCCTTGCACGCGGCCCAAGAATCCTTTTTTCGTCTCCCTCGTTCCCTACGCAGTCTATCTCCTATGACTCTCTCGGTTGTCGTCCTTATTACAAGCCACAAAATGGCGTTC
>CAKKXW010000001.1:92412598-92426034 GCA_920937365.1 Sphaerophoria rueppellii
ACTGTTTTGCTCTTGCATTGCGAACATAAGGGGCGTGGTCGTAACCAGCATCTTATTATTTTGAGAAAAAGATACAAATTCTTTTGATGCCCAAACTTTGAGAGCGAAAGTAATAGTACCGATGCGAGCTCTCGCAAAACCAAATACACAGGCAATTGGCTTGGAAGCACTACATGCGCAACATCCGGTCTAGACGAGTTTCGTATTTTTGTTTTTTTCTTTTTTGA
Source organism: Sphaerophoria rueppellii (assembly GCA_920937365.1). Taxonomy (NCBI): domain Eukaryota; kingdom Metazoa; phylum Arthropoda; class Insecta; order Diptera; family Syrphidae; genus Sphaerophoria; species Sphaerophoria rueppellii. The sequence continues at coordinate 92,412,826 of CAKKXW010000001.1, forward strand.
TACAGATGCATATGGATTTCTTTCTTCATCTTGAATACATACATTCCCCAAACCAGAGAGCAGAGCATCCAAATTCCCCCATTGCGACTCAAGTCAAGCCCATAACGACATCGTGGTGAGTTTGTGATAGCTCAGTTGTATTGGGGAAATGTTCCCGCCCATTTGTGTGGAGCATTAGAGGATGTGGGAAGTTGAATCTTTTACGTATCCAGATCGGAGAATGTTGAGACTTTTTCAAAAGAAATTCACGGGTCACGAGTCGTTAGCTGAGGGGTCACAAAAAATAGGTATATTGATTACTTTGCATTTACTTTGAAAAACATGTGGTGAGTTTTCATCTTTCAGGGGAATTGACAAAAATAAAATCTGCAAGATGAAAAAACAGATTTATGACTGAAAAGTTTCTTTTTCTACACGGTTTAACACAAACCTAAATTGTCAGACAAAGAGAATTTCCAGAGTAAATTGGAAGAGTTCCAGAACATTTTGTTGTTTTTTTTTTTTTTTTTTTTGCCTTTTTGCAATTGTGTGAAAAATAAAGTGAAGTAAAAGGAGCGCTAAGAGCTTTTTTTAATGGCTTGTTTTGCTACATACTTACTCGAAATAATCTGGTTTGGGAGCAGAATTGACTGTAGTTAGGTCGGTCGGTACTTGCTTTTCGGTTGATAGATATACACAGAATGGGAGGAGGGCTGATGTTAAGTACTTTTGTTTGGAGTTTACCTACTTTTTTCGGAATGAAACTTGTTTGTGTCAATGGCCGTTTGGGTAAATAGATAGATAGGCACCTAGATATTGATTTTCATTTGGATAAAAACGATATTTTTCGAAGAAAATAACAAGGAATAAGGATAGATTTATGGATTTTGATACCTTTTCAGAGAATTTAGGATTACAATTTGTTTGAAGCACGTTGCGTTCTCCCATGGGTAGCCCAACACGAATTTCGGGAGTCCTGGCTTTAGCCATTTACCTAACAAGCATTATTTTATATTATGTCATTCGCTTTAGGTTTGGTATAGATTGGGTGAAAAAGTTACCGACAAAAATGAATAATTAATAATTTTCGAGTAATTGTCAACTAAAAAAAAAAGTGGAACCCGCCTTTTCATAGTTTTAGGAAGAACAATGCAAGGAAGCATCAATATTTGCTGTTTTTTAATTGATCTGGTCCCGTTGCGTATATGGCGCTCGAAGGCGCCTCATCTGCCAGGCTGATTATACAGTGTGAATCAGGTGATTACTCTAAATGAAATAATATTATTCTTGATATTGTCCTTATCGCTTAGCTACAATATAGGGAAATTTTGGTTACATGACCTGCAACAAAGCTCGACAGCAAAAGATTAAAACGTGCAAGACATCAAAGTAACTCTTTTTAAGAAAATATCACTCAAAACTATCATCATCACCATTATCGGACGGTCATTGAAATTTTCGCCATCCAGTTTCGAGGTTCAAGACTTGGGGCGTCCTTCGCCAATCTTTCGCAGCAAATTTTGTCTGCCGCGCTGTCTCCTACCATGAATTAGGTATATAACACAGGACTTTATCTAGGCGGGTAACTGTTTGATCGCATAAACTTGGTGTCCAGATAGCACAACGGAGTCTGCCAAGCTTAACTCGTTTCATCACGATCCCTTCGAGGAGCAGAAATTCATTCTGAAATCGATGTACTAAAGGCTTCTTAGATGTGGTGTAGGCTCATTCATTTCGTGGTGTCAAGTTGGAAGCGCTGGCATTTGATATACGTTTCAACCTTAACAGTCAACTGAATTGAATTTTCGAACAAAAGTTTCATTAGCGATGAGGCAAATTTCTCACTCGGTGCATACCAAACCAAATTGCAGTAGATAAATAAGGCTCAGAAAATCCACGAGTGATCGAAGGGGTGCCATTACATACAGATAAAGTGACTGTTTGGCTCTGGTGTGCTCCATGGTCTAAAGGTGTCATTTGTCCGGCGGACGGTTACGGCCAATTGGGTCCAATGATAGCTGATTTTTTTGGCTGGCAAATTTGGACGAAGGCGATATGTCGTTCCAACAAGACGGAGGAGCAAGCCAAACAACACGGCCAATTATGGCTTTATTGCGTGAGAAATTTCCTGGTCGCGTTCAAGTTTTGGTGCCGTTTGATTTTTTTCTGTGGGGCTATATACAAGTCCTGTGAAGTTAGCAAACTGATTGTTGAAAATTTAATAAAAAATGAGAGTTCCCGGTAGCAAACCAAGAGTTCTAGAGTTCCTCATACTATTTTCAATAGTTCTGGCGAATTAAGGCTAAAATTCGAAAGAAAAAGTTTTTTGTGCTAACTTCACGCAGCAAGGACTTTTTTTCAGAAAATGAGCTCTGATGGTGTATTTCAACTTAAAATTAAGAGTTCTAGAGTTCCTGCTGAGTTTTAGAACGAGTTCTGCAAAGTTGGAAAAGATAGGGTTACCTTAGGTTCTCATTGACTGAGAGCAAAATTTTGTAAAATCCAAAAAATCAAAATGAAGGAGTTCTGATTAGAGTTCCCAGTAGACAACAAAAGTTCTAAACATTTTATAAATAACTTTTTTTCTTGAACTAATAATTCAAGCGTTCTCGAAAAATTAAGGTGTCCATTAACTTAGAATTTTTCAAAATTTTGCTTGAACAACGCGACATTACTTTGAAAATCATGGTAATGGCCGAAAATTGCATACGGATTTTGGAAGAAGAGAAATTTAAATTTTTAAATTTTTATAATTTTTTTAAATTAGCTCTAGCTTAATTATTATATCAAATTATTTATGTTAACTATAAAATTAATTTATTGTTATAAACGCTATGAAGCTTGCACTACAAAAAAGATATTGTATCTTACTGTGTAAATGCTATACTGAATAAAGAAACTGAAACTGAAACAAACTACGGAAAACATGAGTCCTTGCCAGGAATGAGCAGAATTTCAAACTTTTTTATTTTTATTTTAGTAAAAAGCAATACAAATCATTACTTTTCGTTGACAAACGTTGTTCCATCAACAAAAAAAGAAAATTGTGATTTGTGAATCTTCAATATCTTTTTATAGGTTGGTGCTTAAAGAAATACTTCATTTTTTCTTTTTTTCTGAATTAGTTAGGTAATTTGTTCACATTATGTAACTTTAAATAGAAAAACAACCTCAGAAGAACATTAACGATTTCCCATTTAAAGCCTCCTATGCTCAATAATCAATTGCATAAACAAAAATTATGGTTTCTTTCAGCCCGAGATGTTGTCAAGTACATGATTGACCAGAAAGTTACTACAGTTACAGAATTTGATTGGATCTCCCAATTACGATACTACTGGCAAACGGACAGTAAGCATCTATTTTGATACGCTAGCAATTTTTTTAGTTTGATCATATTTTGTTTCCTTTCAAGATAAAGGTGAATATTTGGGTGTGTGTATGGTAGTAACAGAAGTCAGGTACGGATTGGAGTACCTTGGCAATATATCGCGCTTAGTGGTTACACCACTTACAGACCGCTGTTACAGGTATAACGTTTTTTTATCTTACTAAGAGAATGTCTAAAACCATAATGCTCTTCGTTAACAGAACATTAATGGGTGCCCTAAAATTGTGCCTTGGCGGAGCACCTGAAGGACCTGCTGGTACAGGAAAAACAGAAACATGCAAGGATTTGGCAAAGTCAGTTGCGAAGAAATGTGTTGTCTTCAATTGTTCAGATGGCTTGGACTACAAAGCTCTAGGAAAATTCTTTAAGGTAAGTTTTCAGTTTTGCATTATTTCGATTGTTAGAGAACAAATATCAGCGTTTCTACAAATTATTTCAAAAACTCATAGGTTTTATGCTTAAATTGATAAGTATTCGAGCAATGAGATATCAAATGGTTATGTTCGTGTCAACTCGTTTTATTAGTTTCAATGACGATACCTAAACCTAAGTTTTCTGACAGTCCTATATCTGTAGCCATCGTCAGCAAGTGGGGCTGACTCGATTACAGGGGCAGCTGCAACGGGTTCCTCAACTGGAGGCAGGTATTCGTTGCTGATTTCGTTGACATCACGACGACGACGTCTCAAACGGTAACGCTTGACTGTTCTGTAGCGGTATCCATCATCGGCTAGAACGGCTGATTCAGCAATTGGGGCAGCAGCGACTTCAACAGCAGCTGGTCCCTCAACTGGGGGCAGGTATTCACTGCTGATTTCGTTGACATCACGCCGACGTCTCACACGGTAACGCTTGACTGTTCTGTAACGGTATCCATCATCGGCTAGAACGGCTGATTCAGCAACTGGAGCAGCAGCGACTTCAACAACAGCTGGTTCCTCAACTGGAGGCAGGTATTCGTTGCTGATCTCGTTGACATCACGACGACGTCTCACACGGTAACGCTTGACTGTTCTGTAACGGTATCCATCATCGGCATGAATGGCTGATTCAGCAACAGGGGCAGCGGCGACTTCAACAACAGCTGGTGCTTCAACTGGGGGCAGGTATTCGCTGCTGATTTCGTTCACATCACGACGACGTCTCAAACGGTAACGCTTGACGGTTCTGTAACGGTATCCATCATCGGCTAGAACGGCTGATTCAGCTACTGGGGCAGCAGGCACTTCAACAACAGCTGGTTCTTCAACTGGGGGAAGGTATTCGTTGCTGATTTCATTAACGTCACGACGATGCCTCAATCGGAATTTCCGCACAGTCCTGTAACGATATCCATCATCGGCCAAAATTGTTGGCTCTGGTGCAATAGCCAATTCGGCTGGCGGCAAGTATTCAGCAATAGGAGCAGCTACCTCCTGAACTGGTGGCAAATATTCAGCTGGAACTACTCCAGCTGATGCCAAAGCTAGCAGAGCAAACCCGACAATGAATCTCTACAAAAATGAATTTCTCTTGACAACTTGATCCTTAGTTTGTGTGCCATAGAAGACTTACCATAATTCTTAGTTCTCGTATTAAAAGTGGATTAAAAATGAATGATACTTTTTCGATAATTCGATTAGGTATTTATATTAAAGCAATGGAATAGCCCACCCTGAGCTTATTCCAAGCAAACATCTGTTTCAAATTTTCTTCCGGTTTGGGTGGTATCAGCAGATAATATAAGTCTTGGTTCTGATGATCGAATATACCTTCTCTTTTTTCAGTCATTCTTCATACAACAAACAAATCAAAACGAATTAATAACTTCGAATAAATTAATTAAAATCAGTTTAAAGTGGATCGTCTTTACTTCGTTACTTCATTCTCTTTTTGCCTCTTCTGTCTGATAGTTTTTTTTTGTGATTGTTTTTGCGTGGTTACCATTTCTGCGCACTTCTGAGCAATCATCATAAATATTAATAGATTGTTGATGATTAATTCAATTTTAAAGGCTTCAAGACATAGAGTCGTTAATTTAATGATTGCGGTTGATCTGTTTTAAGGGATTAAGTTAATTATCATCTAATTCTTCGTTTTTATTTGCATGATTATGTGTAATAAAAAATGAGGAAGTTACAAGACTCTATCGCTAGTTTTTAAGCACAACATTCGATTTAGTATCAAAAACCTATCAGAATCGTATTAGCGGCTACCTCTAACGTTTATGTCTTGTCAGCATACACGTTTTTATCCCGAGGAGCTCATTTCCGCATGTCAGCAATAATAATTGTCTGTCAGTAATCACCTGAGTGTTTTCTTTTTTTTCTTCAAAACACTCTTCGATTTCGGTGGTCGATTTTCCTACGAAAAACAAGAATGGAATCACAGAGCGATATTCCTCTTTCCCCATTTTTCTTAAGCCTGGCTCTTATTTCTACAATATGTAGGTAGGTAGGTTGAAATGGCTGTCGCACTTCCGTGTAGGACACAGTTAATTGCACCGGCCGTTTTGATACCATACCTCAAGAGGTTCTAAAAAGATTTAAGAATGGGTTAGGAACGATGTATGTTTCACGTGTACAATCCTATTCGTAATGTAGTACTATTCTCCTACATTGCGGCCTAACACTCTCTCCCTAAGGGGAGTGCTCTTTTCCTTGCCAAGGCCGGACAATGGCAGAGAAAGTGTGATACCGTTTCTTTTTCATCCTGGTTCTCACTGTTAAGGCAGAAAGTGTTATGTGGTATACCCAATTTTGCCGCATGCTGCACTATTGACCAGTGCCCTGTGCAAGTTGCAACAATCCTGGCCACCTTAAGTTTGCTTCTGATGTGTGTTTTGTCAGGATATTGCCTCTCACAACTCCAAGGGGATCATATCTATACTCTCACCGCCAATGAGTTTTGAAGGGCTAATCTTTGCCTAGCTAGTTTGTCTGCCTTCTCCTTTCCGTTGTATCCTCTATGGCCCGGTATCCAGATTAGAGAAACACTCAGGTCTAGTTACTTAAGGGACTCTCTACATTGCTGGACCAATTAAGATTATGAAAAAGCTGAATCAATTACTTTAAAAGCTGCCTGACTATCAGGACTATCAGGGTAAGGAAGCTTGTATAGCCCTTAAAACTACCCAACAGAACCAAAATGTAGCTATACTGACAGATAGTCTGTCAGCGTTTAAGGCCATTGATATCGATATTGATACTTTTTAAGGGCTATACAAGCTTCCTTCTTTTGTGGAATAATCGGACAACATAGACTTCACAAAAACACCTCCGATAACGGATTAAGACTAATCGACTTCGTTGCTAGGCGAGACGTAATGGTATCAATTAAGCGATTCCCTCATCTCGTTATGCACGAGGGGACATGGAAATGTCCTGATCAATCAACCCTCAACCAGATTGATCACATTCCTATCGAAGCACGACACTTCTCTAGCATGCAAGATGTCCGCACATTCCGAGGTGCCAACACCTACTCGGACTACTATATTGTTGTAGCCAAGGCTACAACGGCAAGAGATCGCTAGATCCTTTTCCGACCGTGTCTCCGAAACCTCCTCAGGAGTCCTTTGCTGCCAGCACAAAATGTAGAGAACCAGTGGCAGCACTGCCAAGCAGAAATCAGAGATGCCGCATCTGAAGTGATAAGGTTTACACGGCCAACACAACAAAACCTCTTGTTTGACTATGAAGGCCGGCGAACATATGTAGCTTAACTAGAGGCTTACAAAGCTGTGAAGAAAGACTTGAGCCACTCGCGTGCTCTACGGAACGAACGGAAAAGGAGAGAAAAGCACAAACTTCTCAGAAAGAAAAAAAGGGAGCATGAGAAGCGCGTGATCAAGGAGATAGAAGGATATCAAAATAAGAACGTTGTTCGAACACTTTACAAAATGGTAAAAACAAACCACCAGGGCTTATACTCCCCGAACCGAAGCCTGTAGATACCGCATGGGATCATCGTAGTGCAACTACAGTCAGTGCTGAGGATATAGTAAGACTACTATTCCAAGCTGTATAATGGCGATGACGAGCAAAATTCTGCCAGCTATACAGAACCTTTCAATTTTGTTGGAACAGACCACCAATTCAACCCTCAAAGCTCAAGTCGAACAAAGCCGTTGGAACAAACGGCCTTATCGCCGAACTGTACAAAGCAGCTGGAGCTGATTTGGTTAGGAGTATGCACGAACTCATCTGCAAAATTTGGTCGGAGGAAAACATGCCCGATGAATGGAACCTCAGCATCGTATGCCCGATCCTCAAAAAATGAGATCCCCTGAACTGCACCAACTATAGAGGTTAAAGTCTCCTTGGCATGGCCTACAAGACCTTGCCTGCCATTCTGTGTGAATGTTTGAAGCCTTTCGTCAACAACCTGATAGGTCCTTGTTAATGTAGCTTCATACCCGGAAAGAGAAGACCCAGGAACATCAAATCGATACCTACCAAATTTTCATCGATTTCAAGGCCGTTTATGACAGCGTCTATAAGGACCAATTATGTATACCAACGTCTAGTTTTGGCATCTAAGAAAAACTTGTCTGTCTGTGTAAGATGACAATGATAAACTCACACTGTTCCATCATGGTCGGTAAATTCCTAACAGACACATTTGATGTCAAAAAAGGTTCTAGACAAGGCGATGCGTTGCCATACGATTTCTTCAACACCATTCTTGAAAAAGATTGTGCAAAACAATAACGTCAACCTCAGAGGCACAATCTTTCAAAAGTCCGTCCGTCCAGCTATTAGGATACGCAGACGACATTGACATAATTGGAAGAATACAGCGTGATGTCGGTTGAGCGTTTGTGAGTCTTGAGACGGAGGATAGGAAGATGGGTTAAGCGGTTAACGAGGGCAAGACCAAGTTAATGCTGTCGACAAGAAAGGACTACCAACATCGACGTCTTGGAGCAAACGTCAGCATAGACAGATTTAACTACGAGGTAGTTAAGGACTTTGTCTACCTTAAATCCACTATAAACGCAGATAACAACACCAGCGTTGAAATCAAACGAAGAATCACTCTTGCCAATCGCTGCTTCTTTGAACTGTGAAGGAAATTGAGTAGTAAAGTCCTCTCCGGAGCAACTAAAGTGAGACTCTTCAAAACTTTCATCATCCCGGTCCTCATGTATGGTGCAGAGACATGGACCATAACAACATCTGATGAAAACGCTTTGGGCTGCTTTGAGAGAAAAATTCTTCGAGTGATTTTTGGTCCTGTCTGCATTAATGGAGAATGGAGACGAAAATTCAATCAACTGTACGAGCTGTTCAGCGACACTGACCTCGTCAAAAAAAATAATGTCCAACGACTTAGATTGTTGGGACATGTAAGCGAATGGAAAACAATGCTCCGACTCGTAATGTCTTTGAATCCAACCCGGAATTACATCGCAGAAGAGAAAGACCGATACTCAGGTGGGACACACAGGTGGTAGAGGACCTGAATCAATTTGGCATTCGATACTGGAGACAGCTATCTAGGTACCGATCTAACTGGAGACGTTTTTTGCGTTTTTTGGATGAAGCCCTGGTCCGTCCTGGACTGTAGAGCCACCGTAAGTAAGAAGGTAAGTATACAACGCTAACAATTCTGCCTGGAGTATACGGGCAGAGTCGGGAAGTACATATAGGATTCACAGAATACAACTGCACCAACACCGCATTCTATCTTCAAACCATCCGTGAAGATAGTTGTGTCGAAGTCTTTCGTCACATCATCTTCCTCCCTATAAACTTCTTTGAGGTGTTTGAGGTAGGAAAGCAGTAATCAGTGGTTGTAGAAAGGATGTCTGATGGTATTAGACTTAATCAGTTATTATTGCTTTCGCAACACTGGCGGCGATAGTAAGTACGTTTCCGAACTAATAAAGGTGCTCAATACATTCTAACGTTCGTAGACAAACAGGCGTTGGTCGTAACTTATTTATTGATTTGGATATTTTTATCTGAATTATTTGTTTTTTTTTTTGTTTAATTGGAAACGCTTGAGGGCAAAAAACTGTCCAAAATAAGAAACAAACCAGTTGTGTGCATAAAACATTAAAGTTCCTAATTTGTATGTTAATTTTCCATCGGCTGATGATTATGTCTGTGAATAATTTAACATACATAATTTAGCAAAAGTCTGCATTCATTAAATATTGCCAGCAGGTGCTCTGTGTTTTTATTTTTCAATTTGAAATTTGTATGAGTCTTCGAAATAAATTGCTTAATTTCGGCTTTTATTGTGGATGAAATATGTATGGCAAAATTTGTATTGATTTGACTATGTCTGAGGGTACAGAGACTATTGTTCTTGTTTAAACATGGACAAACATATACTTTTTTGATATTTTTGGTTTTTATAAACCGAGAAAGGAATGCTTAAATGTTGACTTAGCATCAGCATACGGTAATTACGAGCCAATTAGTCCGATGTTATGATCGGTATTATTTCCAGTGTCAGCTTTGTAAATGGTTGATTTTAACAGAATAGGAAATGTCGGCGTGCACAACGGCTTTAAATTTAATGATTGACGATTCATTCAAAAGATTAAAAAAATTAAAATAAATAAAGTGGCGCGACAGCTCTTGAAGAGCCACGGCCTAAGTGGCTTTCTCTCATCAACAATTCTCGGAGTGCGCGTGAAGAATTGAGGGGACCTACAATTTAACGCTGATTCCGAACGGCAAAGTTTAGAAGCACTTTTTCATGACAGATTGATAGTTTTGTCAGTTCTCCGCAAGAGGCAGTACCCGTCAATGATGAAATAAATAATCTATGAGCACGAGCAGGATTCGAACCCATGCGTTTTGCGTAGCAAGCGACCTATGTGTTTAGTTAATCAAGCCATTTGGAGGCATTGATGAAGTTCAAGATATGATTGCCGAGCAATTTCTTTTTATGGTGGGAAACTGCGGGGCGGTGATCTTCATGCACTTCTTCTTCACTTCTTCTTCTGCATAGATCATCTGAACTGATTCTCATCTTTTTCTTGTCATGTCCTTACAGATTATGTCCGGTTATTAGGCTTACAACAGATCGAAGTGATCTTGTGTGTAATTGCATGATTCTTTACGCTCTTTGTTCGTTAAAATAGGGCCAGATCTTTCTCGTAGTGCCTTAACAGTAATTCTATTTGAGATTTCCTGCCTTTAATAATAGAGTGGATTGCTTACTAGCTAAGCTTGGCTAACGTCAAGCGTTGATCCTAATTAATCGTCTTTCTCGCTGCCAGGTATACCTCTGTGGCCTGCGACCCAGCAGACTCGAATGTTATGCTGTGCGCCAAGTACCATATAAGTACTTCGTCGGCAGCATGAAACAAGCTTTGATTTTACCTCAGCTATTGTTGCCGCTGTCAAAGGTGATATTAGCCCTTGATATCTTCATAATTAATAATAATTATTAAGCAGCTGTTGTAACTGCAGATTCTTGAACAAATAGATCTAGGATTTTTAAATTGAGAAATAACTTCCAGTCCCGCAGTTAGGCTGCATCTCGTTGCCCCTCCAATCCCTGTGTACGCAAGTCTTTGTACTTTCGTCAAAGTTTTGAGGTTCGTGCTCTTTTTCTAAAGCATTCTAGCAAACCAGATTACCATCGGTTAGTATTGATCGAATTATTGCCGAATACATCCATCAGATAGCTTAAGAGTTTAGTCCCCAAAATTCTTTTGCAGGCGTAAAAGGATGTCGGTGTTCAGACCCCAGCTTAGTTTTTTGTCTCAAATCACACCGAGATACTTTGCGTGGTCAGGGATTTTAAGAGAGCAATCTTCAATTGAAGGTACTTTACATAGGGAAGTTTAGGTTTTTTAGTAAATAGCACTAGTTTTATCTGGATTGACTGTCAAAATGAACGATGTTAGACATACAGGTCTAAGGTCTTTGGCATCCGTATGGCCAGGTTTATCAGCCTTACCTTTACCTCACGCCTGGGTAAGGTAACATATCCCCATTTATTACTGTTATAGGTAATGCTTAATATCTATAACAATCCTTTCTTCTGAGTCTCTATTTCTCGACTAATGGATATCAGCAACGCAGCTAGGAAAATGAGTATTTACAAGGAGCTTAAGGGTTTGGCTTCAGTCCGGCTGTCTGTAGGTATCTTGAGAGAGTGACTGAATTTTTGGTCAATATTTTTCTGAGTCTGGCAGATTTTTTTTGTTATGCCTATTTCGTTGCAGAATGGTCTCCATGAACTACGTTTTGTTCGCTGCGTTTTGACCTTAAACTTAAGTTGACTGGTCTTATAAAGTTTCCAGTCAGTTTCTTTTCTGTTTTTTTTTTTTTTTGTGACATAGAAGAGTCTTCAAGTTTCTTTCTTAGGTTGCTTATTTCTGTTGTGCTTCAGGGTGGTTTTTCTTTACCTTTTCCCATATGTTGTATTGTACCGTTATAAGAAGAAATACACTGGCAGCTGATCAAAAACAACAGAACCTACACTTGTCTCTCACAGTTCTTTAGGTTCAAAAATCTGTCAATTTCTTCGAAATTGTTGCTGAAACTGCTGAGAGATTTACTTAGATGCGTAGCCGATTTAAAGTCCTCTGAAAAATAGTTAGTCTTTTTTGAAGGAGCGCTGGAATTATGGCATAGACCAGGATGCCCTTGGAACTTGGGTACTAAATTGGATATCGTCGGCCAGCAATTGAGATAGATGGGAAAACTTGTTGAGGGAGTCTCGGACCTTATCCCTGCTGTGGTGTAGAAGAAGACAAAAACTTTATCAGCCAGTCATCGTGACGATGGTAAAGGGTTTTTCAATAGGAACGCTACAAAAGTAGACTAATAGGGACAGCAAACGGCGCCATATTTTTTCCCGCTCTCTTACGATCCAACAACGAGTCGAAATTATTAAAATTTACTACCGAAATTCGGAGTCAGTGGTCAACACTTTAAGAGCGCTACGTTCAATTTATGGTCGTCATATTCGTCCTGCCAGATCAACAATTGAGCGTCTAATTGAAAATTTTGAATCCACAGGCTCAGTACGAAATGTTTCCGTGCCAGTGAGACAAAGAAGTGCCCGTAGTGTTGAGAATATTGCTGCCGCTAGCGTATCAATTGCGGAATACCCAAATCAGTCTCTCACACGCCGTTCTCAAGCGTTGGGCATCTCTGTGACGTCGTTGTGGCGAATTTCGCGAAAAGATCTTGCCCTACATCCTAACAAGATCAAATTGACGCAAGAACTGAAGCCGTTTGATCACCAGAAGCGTCGTATGATCGTAAATTGGGCTGAGCAACAACTTGAAAATGATCCGGATTTTCATCGAAAAAGCATCTTCAGCGATGAGGCTCATTTCTGGCTGGATGGCTTCGTCAATAAGCAAAATATGCGTTATTGGTCAGGCAGCAATCCACATATGCTTCACGAGGCACCATTACATCCCGAAAAAATCACTGTTTGGTGCGGTTTACATGCTGGTGGTGTCATTGGGCCGTAGCGCCGTACTTCTTCCGTGATGATCAAGACCGGCACGGTACTGTGAATGGGAATCGCTACCGCTCAATGCTAACCGATTATTTTTGGAATGAATCGGATGTTATGGCCTTGGACGATATGTGGTTTCAACAGGACGGTGCCACATGTCACACAGCAGGCCAAACAATCGAATTATTGAGAACGAAGTTCGATGAGCGCATTATCTCCAGAAATGGACCTGTGAATTGGCCAGCCAATCGTAACTCGCCATCGCTAAGGGTAAGTGTCATGGCACGGCCAGAACTAGTAGTGCCTTCTTCATGCCGCGATGCCGGGTTACTGTGGTGGTCGTACATTTGGCGTGGTTTGTCACTAAAAAAGCCCTACATTACCACGGAGCACTTCGTATACACCTAACGACGGAC
>CAKKXW010000001.1:92430670-92457908 GCA_920937365.1 Sphaerophoria rueppellii
TCGGTCATTTAGAGCGAATGGACACCAATGCTCCGGCCCGGAAAGCCTTCGACACTATTCCCGAGGGACGTAGGAGGAGAGGAAGACCGCGACTCAGGTGGCGCACTCAAGTGGAAGAGGACCTCAATCAACTCGGAGTGCAAAACTGGAGACGACTAGCCAAGGATCGAGCTAGCTGGCGGAGCCTGTTGATTGAGGCCCAAGTCCACAACGGACTGTAGCGCCACCTTAAGTAAGTAAGTAAAGAACAGCAAGAAATTCATCAAATTATATTAAAAGACGAATACAAAGTTATATGTATAGTACTTTGCCAGTCTCTGGTCATAGATTTCTTCAAAGGCAAGGAAATAGAAAGGTCTGAAGTTCTCCTCGAGGAACCCGATGCTCATTTTAGAAGAAGCTATTTCTCATATGTATATAACGGTCCAGAGAAATGAAGAGTCGGTAAATATTTTTAAATGCCTCGGGAATCATTTATTTAGTTTTAAGTCCTTTTTACTTATAAGAGAATTAAGGCAGAAGTGAAATACGAAACGTATGGGCTTTAACGGTGGAATAAAAGGTTAGTAGAGATCGTCAATTTGTGTTCGAAAATGGAGACTGTTTGATAGAACAAAATCAACTGGAATCAATCGATGCTTAAAGCTAACGATTAGATTGAATTTAAGCCACACCCTGGGCAGTCAAATATATAAACTGTAAAGGCGTTTTACCCTTATTCAAGTATTTGGAAAGGAAAATAATAAAACTTGTATTTTTGATGCAATTAATGTTTTTATTTTTTATTTAATCATTTACTCGTTTTCAAATCAAGCTTATTTTAGTATCACAAAGCAAACCAACTTAATGGCGCCTCAAGCGGAAACGCTTGACAGTCTTGTAACGGTATCCATCATCAGCCAAGACAGTCTGAACCTCAGGTTGGGGTTGTGGGGCAACAAATTGAGCTTCCTCACCTGGGGGCAAGTATTCATTGGAGGGAAGTTCGTTGACATCACGACGGTGCCTCAAACGGTAACGCTTGACGGTCTTGTAACGGTATCCATCATCAGCCAAGACAGTCTGGACCTCAGGTTGGGGTTGTGGGGCAGTAAATTGAGCTTCCTCACCTGGGGGCAAGTATTCGTTGGAGGGAAGTTCGTTGACATCACGACGGTGCCTCAAACGGTAACGCTTGACGGTCTTGTAACGGTATCCATCATCGGCCAAGACAGTCTGAACCTCAGGTTGGGGTTGTGGGGCAACAAATTGAGCTTCCTCACCTGGGGGCAGGTATTCGTTGGAGGGCAGTTCGTTGACATCACGACGGTGCCTCAAACGGTAACGCTTGACGGTCTTGTAACGGTATCCATCATCAGCCAAAACAGTCTGAACCTCAGGTTGGGGTTGTGGGGCAACAAATTGAGCTTCCTCACCTGGGGGCAAGTATTCGTTGGAGGGAAGTTCGTTGACATCACGACGGTGCCTCAAACGGTAACGCTTGACGGTCTTGTAACGGTATCCATCATCAGCCAAGACAGTCTGGACCTCAGGTTGGGGTTGTGGGGCAACAAATTGAGCTTCCTCACCTGGGGGCAAGTATTCGTTGGAGGGAAGTTCGTTAACATCACGACGATGCCTCAAACGGTAACGCTTGACAGTCTTGTAACGGTATCCATCATCAGCCAAGACAGTCTGGGCCTCAGGTTGGGGTTGTGGGGCAACAAATTGAGCTTCCTCACCTGGGGGCAAGTATTCGTTGGAGGGAAGTTCGTTGACATCACGACGATGCCTCAAACGGTAACGCTTGACAGTCTTGTAACGGTATCCATCATCAGCCAAGACAGTCTGAACCTCGGGTTGGGGTTGTGGGGCAACAAATTGAGCCTCCTCACTTGGGGGCAAGTATTCGTTGGAGGGAAGTTCGTTGACATCACGACGATGCCTCAAACGATAACGCTTGACAGTCTTGTAGCGGTATCCATCATCAGCAAGAATAGTTGGTTCTTCAGCAGCAATAGCCAATGGTGCAGCGACAGGTGGCAAATATTCGTTCGAAGGAAGTACTGCGGCCTCCTGTACTGGTGGCAAGTATTCAGTTGATACACCAGCTGCTGCTGCTGAAGCCAAAATGGCGAAGAGTGCAACAAAGAATTTCTAAACAAAGAATATGTACATTGGTTACTGACCTTATAGTTTGGAAAAAAAATGTTAAATCTTTATCTTACCATTCTTCCGTTCAATGGATCGTTGTCTGAGATGAAAACTGAGTGAATGATGAAATTTCTTGGGTCTCTAGCCTTTTTATATCGCATTGTGATTGCTGAGCATCTTGCAAAAATTAGCTATTATTCTTGTGAATGGCGAAGCGTAGGTTTTGACTGAAGCTTAAACTTGTTTAAGGTTCTGAACACCTTTCTCACTTTGTCGACTCCGATACATTTATTTTGTGGAGCTAATTTTAAGCCAGGCTTATCTTTGAAATTTGCATGTTTTTGGGAAGAGCAAAAAAATGTGTTGATTTATTCTTTTTATTAATTTTGAAAGGAAATCTAACTAACAGTGGGGTGAAAGTTGAATGCAGTGGGACTCAAAGGCAAAATTAGTTTGATAGTTCTCTTTAAATTTTACAATGATGGATGTGATCTAAGTAGTAATGTTAAAGTTTGCGTAAATTTTCAAGAATTTGTAAATTTTCGATTTTTTTTTTAATTCTTTGTTTTAATTTAGCATCTCAAAAACTGGTCCAGATTTAAATACGAACTTCAAGTATTGAAAAATCTGTTTAAAAAAATAAAAATAAATAGAGGGGCGCGACAGCTCTTGAAGAGCCAAGCCCTAATTGGCTTACTCTCATCAACAATGCTCTAGGTGTGTGTGAAGATTTGAGGGGACCTACAATTTAACGCCGATTCCGAACGGCAAAGTTGTGAAGCACTTTTTCATGACAGATGATACTCTTGGAAGTTTTGTCAGTTCTTCGCAAGAGGCAGTGTCCGTGAAAGATGAAATAAAAACTTTGGGCCTGATTAGGATTCGAACCCACGACGTTCTGCTTAGCAGCCAACGCACCTAACCACTAAGCTACGGACACTAAACAATCTGTTTACAAAAAAATTAATATAGAAAAAAAATCCGTTCTAACGATTTGAGAAAAAAAAATTAACAAATTGAAAATAATTAAAAAACGTTCTTCAGCTTTTTTCCATCTACTCCACTGTAAAAATAATGAAGTGATTTTTTTGCTATTTGAATCTATGAAGGTTCTTCTTTTTCATATCAATCCTTTGTTTAGTGCGCGTAGATAAAAAGAGTCGATTTAGTTTCTTAAATGTGAAAAGGTTATTTATTATTTTTGCTTAACTGTTTTGTTTCTGAAAATAAAAGCGATCCCACTCACCTAGAGTTCATCAACCGTTTAATTGATTGCCATCATCTTTATTATCTTCACTATTGGGAACACATCTCAAAGTCACAGTTAACAAAAAATAATTAAAATAGAAGAAATAATCAATTGTGAATGACATGAAAATTTGGGATGCGAATTAACATTCTTTTTTTTAATTGCAAAGAAGACAAAAAAGTTAATTTGCCTTTCTAAGATTTTAAAAATAGGTAAAACAGAAAACGAAATCTGGGTAGAGAACGATGAAATAGAATACGGGATCATAGAGGGAAATTATGGTATCTGACCTGAAGAAAAAACAAGTAATAAAAACGTTTCGAGGCTTAATCTCCAAGAATGATTTATGTGTTTAGAAAAAAGAATTAAGCTAATAGCAGGGAGTTCAGATAGACATTTGAATATTGAATTAGTTGTGTTATACTTTAGGTTTCGTTTAATTGACATGCGCGTGGAACCAATTGTAAAAATGTAAATTAGATGTGTCCCTATTTTGCCTTCAGGCTATTTTTTTAGGTGCTCTAATCTCTGTTAATATCTTAAGTGATTTTTGATTATGGTTTTTGGATAAGATCAGCATACCCATACACATTTTGTGTGGCAACTAAATAATTGTTGACTTATTTATAGCCACATGAGATCATGCAAACTTTAATTCAAAAGCTACGTAACTATTATGATGTATCCCGTCGAAGAGTGTTTATCTTTTCTAATCATGGCACATAGCTAATTGGATCATGGAAAGAAGCCCGATAAGTTGGTCTTGAGATGTTGTTATTATGTAACTAAAATGTGTGCATTTGTAACTGAGACACATTACGAAAAATCAATATGTCACGAATTACAGACCATGAACCATGGCCACTTGTCTATTTCTTCTTTTTTCGGCACTTCATAAATCAGCATAAGCTCGAGCACTGCATCAAACATGTTGCATGCAAGTCCATTAAACACTTACTTAGACATGGCTTACGTAGGGCCCTTATAATATAGCATATTTGATGACGTCGTCGACAGCAGACAGAGCTATGAGGATGAAGTATATCACCCAACGATGATAAATTTGCTTCAAAATTATCCCATCCACATAATTAAGGCTACAACCTTTTTTAAAAAAAGAAATTTTAAGTTAGACACCAAATGCTGAGAATCATGGAGAACGAAGCATCATAATTCTTTGTTCAATAATAATTCTTCATGCTACAGGGTCGACACTTGATGTAGTTTTTTGTATTTAGTAAAATACAAAGTTATATTTTGTTTAAAATTCACACGATTTTTAAATAACAACTATGTTGTGTAGTTTAGAAATCGAAAAAAGGTAGCAATCGACGTGTTCTCCCCCTAGCATGAACAATCTGAAACTTACTGTTTTCACAAAAAATCATTTGCTTTGGTATAAGGAATTATTTGGACGAGTAATTTTATTTCTTGGTTCTCCATGATTCTCAGCGTTTGGTATCTGGTAGGGGGTTACCTGATTTAGGGCTGTTAAAAAAGATGAAAAAAAATAGATTCTCGTGAAAAAAGGTATGATTTCTTGCCTGGGAAAGTACTTTGCTGTCATATGGGTTGCGGTCTTTCGGCTTGCAATCATGTGGTTTTCGGTCTTTCAAACCGAACCCATATATCTAAGAAAAGCTTGAAGCTCAAACATTATTTTTGGACCTCAAACTGAATAAGTTCAAGCCTTCTAGAGATAATGGTGCAAAATTATAATCCCCCAATGAAGAGAATTTTAGTGCTCAAGAGTTGAAGGTTTATCTTTATAAACACGGTCTTTCGCGAAGTTTCACAAAAAGCGGTGACAAATCGCATGATCTTGGTGCCCAGTTGATATTGCCACGATGAGAAACTACGTGACCTGGAAACGTCCCTTACAATAAAGCCATATTCGCTCGAGTTATGTGGCATCTCCAATAGGAATTGACTGTAGTCGTTTTTGAAGAAGTAAGGGCCAATCACACCTCCGGACCAAAGATCGCACAAAACAGTGACTTTTCGCGGATGTATAATGGCCTTTCGTCAATTACATGAGGATTCTCAGAACCCCAAATACGACAATTTTCATTATTAACATTACCCACCGAGTGAGAAATGTGCTTCGTCGCCGCCGTCGCTGAAGAAAATTTTGTTCGAAAAATCACCGTCCACCACGTTGTTCAAGTACCCTTTCGACGTATCTACGACGTTGTGAATGGTCAGCTGGCTCCAGTTGTTGTGTGAGCTGGACTTCATATGGATGTAGGTTTAGATCCAAATGCAAAATACGCCATAATGTGTCGTAAGACAGTCCTTATTCCTGTGAACGACATAATTCATGCATACTGTAATATTCGGCTTGGTCCGACAGTTAAAACTTATTCACTTTGTAAATAAAACACAAATTCACTTTAATCAAATCACTCACAAACTTGTTTAGTCAATTCTTTCAACTTTTACTAAACTTTATCGCAGTTTACAATCAATTGAATTGCTTCGCTTTCAAGTGGCTATTTATATAACTAAAAGCGGTTTAAGAAACTACTAGGTTCCTGTAGACGCTGAACGTTCTCGATGCATAACGAAGTTCTTTTCTCAACCACTAGAGTTTCCCCTACGCTAAAAGAGTGTATACACAATTACTTACAACTACAAATAAAACTTTTTCTACATATCTATTCAGCAATATAAGAGTGATAGAGATAGTGTATGCCCATAAGGTGACGTGAAATTACGCCCCACGAAATAAGGCTGCATAGGGCCTTATTTCCATTTCTTATGGAAATTAGACCCTTACAAGGACTGCGGTCATATTTTCATTGCAACTTAGAAATAATGTCCGTGGGGCCTTATTTCGGTTTGTCTGTTTTTATTAGAAACTTGGCGCAGGGAAATTCGTCCCGAAGTCAGAAGTCCCAAAAGTGGTTTTGGTATCTTCTGACCCACTATGGAGGGTCATAAGTGCCGAGTTTGATTTAGGGATTATTAACCCACTATGGCAGGTCAGTAGTTCCAGTTAAATTTTCCTTCTTATCGGAAAAAAGCCCCAAAGAAAAAAAACAATGGAACAACGAATATTTATGCTTAATAAATAAAAAAAATAGAATTTGGGGTGTTAAAATAAAAATATTCGCGCGAATTTTTTTTTTTTTTTTTCACACCCCAAATTGATTCTTTTTTGAGCAAAATTTTTCCCGATTGTGTCCATCTATCGTTCTGATGCAGATTTTAATTTAATTGACACAGCTCTATTATTTAAGGTGACAGATAGACAGTAGTGTCCGTAGCTTAGTGGTAAGATGCGTTGGCTGCTAAGCAGAACGTCGTGGGTTCGAATCCTACTCGTGCCCAAAGTTTTTATTTCATCTTTCACGGGCACTGTCTCTTACGAAGAACTGACAAAACAAAAATTGTAGGTCCTTAGGCCTTGGCTCCTCAAGAGCTGTTGCGCCACTCTATTTATTTATTTAGATAGATGTTCGAGAGCAAAGGAGGTTGGGAGAGCTATTAGTATTAAAAGTAAAACACTTTATATTTGTTTAATATGCGGATTAATTTATTTATTAAAAAACACTGAATTGAATTATTTTATCTCTTTCACTTGAAAATCGATCAGTCGCAGGGCATTAGGGCATATGGCATATGTATATATACAGGCCTACATATACATATATATGGGCGTGAGACATAAGGGCATATGGCGGCGTAAGGCATAAGGGTATATCATATACCGTGTATGGCGCACATATATATTTAAATATTATACCAGCGATAAATAGGCGTAAGGCATGCAAAATATATACACAGACGGCGCGGCGTGGGGCACACGGGCACTCGACGTAATTGTATATATAGGGCACACGGGCTTTACACACGACGGGCAATCGACGTGTGCTCTGCTTGAGAGTAAGGCGTTATCTGACTTCTCCCTCTGTAGAGAATCAATATGAGGCATTGCTGTGTATGGCTTATACACGGGGCTTGAGCATAAATCCGCTGGTCCGGATGGTATCCCCGCTATTGTTCTGAAGAGGCGTTCTTCCACACTGTCAAAACCCCTGCGTAAGCTTTTCCATCTATCCTATTCTTCTGGGCTCGTTCCGAGCAGTTGGAAACAGCATTTGTACAGCCAATCCCAAAAAAAGGCGAATCGTCTTCTCCCTCCAATTATCGCCCGATTACGTTACCTTCTTTCTAAGGTCATGGAATCGCTGATAAACTATCAGCTCAAGAAATATCTCGAAGACCGAAAGCTTCTTAATGACCGGCAGTACGGCTTTCGCAGCAACAGGTCCACTGGTGATCTGGATGGTTTATCTCACCGAACAGTGGAACAAATCTTTACATTGTTTTGGAGAAAGTAAGATTGTTGCGCTTGATATTTCAAAGGCATTTGATAAAGTCTGGCATCTTGCTCTTTTATCGAAAATGCTTGCCTTCGGCATCGATGAATGCCTTCTTCATTAGATTAGAAACTTTCTTTCGAACCGTTCAATACAAGTTGTATTGGACGGATTCAAGTTACACTTGCATCAACGAGACCGAACATCTCGAGATTCTTGGTATGTGCATCACTGACCACCTTTTGTGGACCGAGCATATATTTGATGTCGCCAAAAATTCGGCAAGATGTTAGGGTTTCTTAAGACGTTGCAAGCAATTTTTCTCCCCGTCTGACCTGGCTGTTATCCATAAGACTTATATCCGTCCAAAGCTTGAGTTCAATTCACATCTCTAGGCTGGGCTGGGATACAAAAAAGAGCTGTAAGAAAGATTGGTTATAGAGAGATCACTAACTCATTCACTTCATTGGAACACCGTCGTAACGTTTCGAGTCTCTCCTTGTTATATCGTTACTTCTACGGTAATTGCTCTAGTAAATAGCCAGTTGCATTCCTCCCCTTAAACAATTCAACCGTAATACCCGCGCTTCCAGGAATGCCCATCAGTTTACCCTCGAGCCCAACTTCGGTCGTACGCTCAAGTATAGAGAATCGTAGCCGTACTACGCGAATGTGGAACCCTCTTCCACACTCTGTCTTTCCTGATCATTCCAGTGTTCAGGAATTTAAGGCCAATGTACACCGGCACCTCCTCTCCAACCCCAACCCTCTTTCCTAAAGCTCTCACTGTGTCTCTGGCATAATAAGGGTATAAAAACCCCTTGAGTGTGTGCATATTATTAAAAAAAAAAGTGTGTGGGCATAATAGGTGAAAGATATACGTATGGCCTGTCATAGTGTATTGGCACTTGGGAATAGAATGGTTGCATTCGAAACACGACTAATGACCCATCATTGTGGGTTTCTAGACCCAAAATGAAATTCGGCACTTATAACCCACAATATTGGGCTATTATTTTTTCTTCTGGATATTCGACCTAACTACCATGTAAAATTCGGCCTTACTTCCACAATAAGGTGTTATTTCGATTTCTTCATGGAAATAAAGCCACATTTGAGGTCGGGCCTTATTTCGCAGGGCGTTATTTCACCTGCACAGTACAGTGTGTACACATATAGATAGACATACAGAGATATAGGGAGGAAGAGATATAGAGTACATACATATTACAATACATTAGACGTATGTATGTAACAACCTTCAGCCATTGTTCTTCTTACTTAAGAAAAATCTTTACTAACCTCGATTTATATTAATTTACATAATTCAAATTGATTTTTTGTGTCTTTTATCATAGAGAAAAACGAATATCATACTTCGTTCTCCTTAATTCTCATGAGATCGAGTCACATACTTGCATACAAATTAGATTTAAGGCAATGAAGCAAGGGTTTGTCTTATCAAAAATCAGATGCAAACGAATAAAAACATATCAGTTTTCTTCAAATGATTTTTTTACGAATATGTACCTACCTAACCCAGACAAGTGCTTTTGTTTTTAATTTATAATATTCGACTTATATCTTTTGAGTTCTTTTGTTTTAAAACAAAATGTAAAACCCAAGAAACAAAGGAAAAATGATGCAGCCATTACTGCAGTGCCTTTAAAATATTTCATTGTCACTAAAAACTTGCAAAAGCTTCGAAAACTTTCAAAAACCTTAAAGTAAAAATATTAAAAACACAAAAACAAAAGACTCGAAAATCCATTAACAGAAGTTGTTGTTCCATAAGGAGTAAGAATAAATCCAAAAATTGCTACCTTGTCCAAACTTTTAAAAAAGCAAAAAGACCAAAAAAGAGTTAAAATATTTCCACAAAAGAAATCAAAAAAATTAATTGCATTCTCATGCTCAAACCAGTGCTTTATTTTTGCTTCTATATAAATTTAAGTTTTATTTTTACAGGGTCTTGCCCAGTCGGGAGCCTGGGCATGCTTCGACGAATTCAATAGAATTGAACTGGAAGTGCTGTCTGTCGTTGCCCAGCAAATTCTAACGATACAACGGGCCATCGCCAGGAGAGTTGTAAAATTCTTCTTCGAAGACACAATGCTGAGATTGGATGCAACTTGCTCCATATTTATTACAATGAACCCCGGGTAAGTGTGCACTTGGTCTTGATGTTATACCTCATTCTCTCGCTTTGTATGCATTTTGGTATACGGTTCGGTTCATAGAATCTGGTCTGGTCTAGTCGACTGGACTGGGTCTATGGCTTGACTGGATTGGATGGTAATGTCACGTAATTTTGAAATTCTGCTGTGTAACATTTTATTACGATATCCTGCCTGAAGGATACATTAATGGCTCAATAGACAACGAACGACGACGATGACGACCGAAGACCGTCGGACGTCCGTCCTGGCCATAAGGACGAACGTCCAAGTCCAATGGCAATAGATGCGAGAAAGTTGTCCCTTTACTCAACGACACGACTGAGCTGAGCGACAAAAAGAGTTGCGTCGTATATTTTCATCAGGGAAAATTAAAATTGAAAAACTTACTTTCAAAGTGGACAGCAGTTTTGCATATTATGCATGGACTCGTATGCAAAATTGAGTCCTAACCGAAAAATATGTCCTCAGTTTCATATTGGGGTAAATGGCTGTTCGTCTTGGTCCTTTGTCATTCGTCGTTCGCCCTTCGTCGTTTACTTCTTCTATTTTTGAATTTTTAGCAAAAATGAAGGAACGTTACGAAAGATTTGTGCCGTTTTCGGTGTGTGTTTGCTTTTGTGTGTTAAATCGATTTTTCTTTATTGCCATTTTGAATAAAGGTATGCTGGACGCACAGAACTTCCGGACAATTTGAAGGTCCTCTTCCGGACGGTGGCTATGATGGTACCTGACTATGCAATGATTGGCGAAATCACTTTATATTCGAACGGATTCGATGATGCACGTCCGTTGGCCCAGAAAATCGTGCACACGTACAAGCTGTGCTCCGAACAGTTATCCTCTCAATCGCACTACGACTATGGTGAGTGTTTTTTTTTTACTTTTTGGTATTTATTTGGGTCACTATAAATGTAAGTGTTTTTGTTTTTTTTTTTTTTTTTAAACAGGTAAGCCATTTATGTAACATGAATATTTTTCTGATAAATTTCCGCTCAAATTCCTATAGAAATATAATATTTTTATATCAATATTCTGAATAACGACATTTTTGGTTTTTCTTTAATAGATCTATTCAAACAGTTAGGTACACAGTATTTTTATCGTTCTGAAGGCTTCAAGAACAGCTTATCCGTATTATTTTCGTGACAAGCTGAAGTTTCGCAATGGATGTTTCCGAGTCATACCTATTGGCTGATACTCTCTTTAAAGCCCACTTCTCCTGGTGCTTGTTCCTCGAAAACGGGGTAATCAATTTGTATGATATTTTTCGGAATTTGCTTTCCTAGAAAAAAATTAGAGTACATAAGTATGAACTGCCCACTTGGGGCTTCAACCAACAGCTTCCGCCAGCCAGCTCGGTCCCTAGCTAGCTGTCTCGAGTTGTGCACTCCAAGTTGATTGATGTTATTTTCCACTTGGGTGGAAAACTGAGTGGCGGTCTTTCTCGATGGTTGTCGATGGCTTTCCTGGACGGAGCATTAGTGTCCATCTGCTCTTTATGACCGAGCCATCTGAGTCAATGGATCTTGTCCCATCTGACAAGGTCCATGTCGTTGTACAACCTGTAAGGTTTGCTGTTCTTCTCTACCCCCCATTAATGAACACGGGGACATAGATGACTCAAAGAACTTTCCTCTAATTTCTCAACATACAGCAGGACTGGGATGATGTGGCTGTTGCATATTTTTACCTTAGTTGATCGAGGGATTACTTTCTTAGCCGAAAGAAACAGCGAGTAGAGTTAATCTTCGTCTGATCTCAGCGCTGGTATGTTATTATCCGTATTAAAAGCGGAGCCAAGATAGAAAACTCCTCTACTATCTCGAATCATTTGCGTCTATAGTGATATTCTCTCCCAGCTGTCAGTGTTGGGTCACAAAGGCGCCATTGACATCACGCTGTGTTCTTCCTATAATATCAATGTCATCGGTTAACGAGAAAAGTTGAACAGACTTTTGGAAGCTAGTGCCTCTTGTGTTGACGGTGGAATGTTGCACTATCTTCTCAAGAACGATGTTAAAGAAATCGCACGACATTGCATCGTCTTGCCGACTCCATTTTTGACATCGAAAGATTCCGAAAGCTCGTTGCAAAGCTTGATGGAGCAGCGTGAGTTCTCTATCGTCGTCGTTTTGCACAAGCGAACGAGCTTAGCAGCGATACTAAAACTAGACATAGCTTTTATAGGTCGTCTCTGTAGATGCTGTCATACGCGGCATTGAAATCGATGAAAAGGTGGTGGGAACCTATCGAATTGGAGTTGTTAGATTTTTTTTTTCAGGATCTTCCGCAACGTGAAAATTTGGTCGATGGTTGACTTTCCTGACCTGAAGCCACATTGATAAGGACCAATCAGATTGTTGACAAAAGGCTTCAGACGTTCACATATAACGGCAAAGAGGATCTTGTAGGCGATGTTAAGTAGACTTATTCCTCTGTAGTTGACGCAGTCTAGAGGATCTTCCTTTTTCAGAATCGCGGACATAATGCTGAGGTTCCATTCATCGGGCTGCTTTGAACAGCTCGGCAGCCAGACCATCTGCTCCAACAGCTTTGTTGAATATCAGCAGCGATATTGCCCTTTTCACTTTTCCTAGGCCGGGTACACGGAATTGTTATCTATCATCGTGTCCGATAAAAGGCTCCTGTCTGACGGCGTTCGTTGTTCGTCGTCGCCGTTGTACAGTCTACAGAAGTAGTCTTTCCAAATCCCCAGCATTGACTGCGATTCTACTATTGCGTTTCACTCTCAACATCCTCGATCTGACGCTTCTCATGCTCTCTCTTTTTCTCCAGAGAAGCCGGCGTTCCTCTCTCCTCTTTGCTCGCAGAGCTTACGAGCAGCTCTTGTCCGGCTATGCAGCGCCGCTTTGTATGCCTCCTGCTTGGCTTTATGGGCCTGCCTGCATTCTTCGTCCAACCAGGGGTTTAGTTGTGGTGGCTGTGTGAAACCCAGCACATAAGAGGCGGCATATCTAATTGCTTTCTGGCAATGTTGCCACTGGTCTTCGATATTTGATGTTGGCGGCTTAGGACTTCTTAAGAGGTTACTTGACACTCGATCAGAGAAGGATCTGGCGGTCTCTTGGGATTGTATCCGCTCGACGTCGAATTTTCTGGCACCATTTCCTTATTTTGGCCGTTGTCGGGATATTAGTTGCACTACCTTTGCTACGACGGGGAAGTGGTCCGAGTCAATGTTGAGTCCTCGGAAAGTTCGAACCAGAATGCTGAACAAGTGCCTTACGTCGACCGCAATGTTGTCAATCTGGTTGACGGTCGATAGATCAGGAGATCTCTTTATTCCTCTATGGATGTTGAGATGTGGGAACCATGTGCTTGCTACAACAACATTTCGCCCAGCAGCAAACTCATTCAGCTTGAATCCGTTGTCGGAAGTGGTGTCGTGAAGGCTGTGCTTTTCAACTGTTCCACCAAAGGTATCCTCTTTTCCCAGCTTTGCGTTAAGGTCACCGAAGACAATTTTAATGTCACAGCTAGGACATTGCTCCCACGTTTTGTCGGACCGATCGATGTCGCAAAACTACCCCTTGATAGACTCTCAGCACGCCAACATAATGAAGTTTTCTCAGGTCAAACAAGTGCATAATACACGCCAAGCCGCTGACGACTTGATCTAGATGTCGTTTAAGTAAAAGAGCGTTGTTCGCTTAACGGAATTAAGAAAATTAAAAACTCGTAGCTGTTTTCAAATTTTCCACAAAATCATGTTCCAATGACGGGCACTTGAAATTAGATTGAATTCAGACTACCCTTCCTCCTACATTCCGGCCGCCTTATTCATGACAAAGAAACTGAACTCCCCGAATCCCGTGGCATGCATTGTCCTACCCAAAACAGGAAACAGAAAAGATAATTGAAATGCTATGCTCGAAAACTCGGCCCCAACAAAAAAGCATTCATAAAAACTGAAGAAACGAAATCCAAAAATGTCATTCCAATTGATTAGACAGATAAAGTGAAAAGCTGTTGAACATGGTGACAAGCCTAAACGTACATGATCTCAGGACTATGGCGTTGTTGCTTCCTTCAGCTCCTCAGTTTTTTGTCTGTGTTTCTAATTTTCAATTTTACACAATTTTTTTTTTTTTTTTCCTGGAAACCAACTATGTAACATGGAAATTTCACACTCATCTTGCCAGGTATGCGAGCCGTGAAATCTGTCCTTCTGGCATCGGCCTCGTTACGACGGATGCATCCCAATTTGCCCGAATCCCAAATTGTCCTGCGAGCCATTGTCGATGTTAACCTGCCTAAATTTCTCGAGCAAGATGTCTCTCTATTTGTTGGCATTTATACGGATCTATTCCCAGGTGTAGATTTACCAGAGGTAAGTTTTGTCATTTTATCGTTTAGAAATTTTGTCTGTTCGCGTCGCGTCGTCGGACGTCGTTGTGCGTCGGCTATAGCCAGAAGAGTTTTGAGTTTGAATCCAATGTCCAATCCGTCCGATTAATCTTTACCCTTAAAGCATTATTGCCCAGCTCCCAGGTGCTCTCCTCCGTAAAAGCAACACATTTTGTCGGACGTTGTTATTGTCATCGAGCAAAAAAAAAAAAAAAACTTGCGGCTAGCCGACAACTCCTAACGAAACGATTGCGATGGTAGTCTATTGTGATGTCTTTCGAGTCCATTTTGGAGGCCTATAGCAACAGTCCAGCTCGATACCATGGCTTAGAAGAACGCCCACTAACTTTATATTTCATTTTCGTTTTCAGCCGTCACGAGATGATCTTCTCAAACACATGAGGAAAATTTTGGAAGAGCGTAATCTCCAAGCGACACCATGGTACGTGGAGAAGATTTTGCAAATTTACGAAATGCTCCTGGTGCGACATGGTCTTATGATTGTAGGCGGGCCAATGGGTGGCAAAACAACAGCATATCAAGTGAGTATCAACAATGCTTCATACATTTGCTCTCTCTCCTTCTCTCTCCTTTTGATTTGATGGTGCGGTGGCGGTGTGTTTTGAAAGATGATTGTTCGTGGAAATGGAAAAGACAATTCGTGGGTATAGCATTTTATGATTGGGTGAATTCCATTAGTTTGGTTCTTTGTACAAAATCTTAAGCGGTCACCTGCAATGTGGCTAATGAATCCCATGTCGGTCGACTTAACATCAGTTTTGGTAAGGCACCTTGGCAAGGTTTTCGCTGATTATTCAACTGCACTTACCAGCGAAGCAAGAAGCAAAAGTTCCACTGTTGAAATTCTCCTTGCCGCAATTTCTAGCCTGATGATGTGCACTCGAAATGGCAAATAACGTCCTTCACAATCAGAAGGGATTTATTTATCAAACAATCGCCACTCGAATGAGTTTCAAAGCCCTAGTCAGAATCTCCCCCTAAGCTCGTCTTCATTCCGGTCAGGCATACTTTAAAACAGACAAGACACACACGCCGTAATACACAGCACAGCCTTTTAAAGCCTCCTTGCTTCGGCCTATCAGCTTGCAAACAAAATGACGAACAAAAAAAAAAAACATCCGACAACAACGAAACAGGAAGTGAGTTGCTCGAACGGCCGCCATTGTTGTTGCGGATATATTCCATTTTAATGAGGCATTAAATTGAATAGAATATGCCAAAGGAAATTGCTGTTTCTGAGTTATAAAAATGCACATTGCCTTCGTTCGTGGCTGGCCGTGTCGTCGTAGTCGTCGATGCTGAAACTGAATGAAAGCTTTGTTCACATTTGACGATGGTATGTCCTGTCTGTTTTGAGAGCAAGACGTGTGGGTGGACAGAACTCGTTAACTTTTTTACGACGGCCTTAAATTTCGACTTAATTTGAGGCAGCACGGTCAATAACAGCCCGGTAATGGGGGTGTATAAAGAGATAGTTGTACGTTTTATTTTTCTCGTTCAACAATGGCCCGCCTTTTGGCTGCGGAGTTAAGAGTTGATTTACATTTTATGAACATGCACGGGGACAGTTTTAGATGTCTGGGCTTTTGCATTGAAATATTTATGAGCTGAGGCTTCTCTTATCGTCTGGTTGAACGTAAATTTTAAGTTTTGTCACCGGCAAACTCTCAAGTGAAAGTCGGTGGAATCTTCATTGGCACCTTACCCCGAGTTATGTGAGGTATTTCAGCCTCTCCTCTTTTTTTGTTTGGCAATTCTTTGCACATACTCAATTTTTGCAAGCAGCTCTCTATTGGAATGGGAAAGTCGTACGAGGAACTTCGAACATAACCTTCATTGAGCTCGGCTGGCTGGGTTGCATTGCAGCGAGGTAGCGCACACAGCTTATACGAAAAGTTTTTTCTCCCTCAAAAGGTGAATACTTAACTTTTGGGGTATTTTTTTTTTCTTTAGAGTGAACAACTTTGGGAGCACTTTCGCATTACTTATAAAAGTGTCAATATTGATATTCAGGAAGGAATGAAGAACGAAAAGAGATTGGTAGTTTTCTGATGATAGTGGTGGAAAAATTGCAGTTTTTTTCTTGGGTTTTTTTTTGGAGTGAGGAACATATTGCTGAAGTGGTGGAAGTAAGTGATGAAATTTTGCATGAAAATTGAAAATTGATGCTTCGGTTGATGGCTTTATTGGGGTTTAAGTAGAATTTTGATTGATTAAATTGTAGACGAGTGACTTTTGGGGGCTAAGATTGAATTCGGGAGAAGTTTTTTTTTTTAGTTTTGGTAGGGAGTTGATTGAAGAGGGTAAGAATTGATTTCAGTTTGAATTTTAAGAAATTGAAGTAGGTTACATGACGACTTCTAAGAAGTTTAGGAAACTCAGACTCATAAACGGCCACTTACTAACTTTAGGTGGCGCTACAGTTCGTTGTGAACTTGGGCTTCAATGAACAATCTCTGCTGGCCAGCTTGGTCCCAAGCTAGCTCTCTCCAGTTTTGCACTCCAGGTTGATTGAGGGCTCCTTCTCTTTAGTGCTTTTCCTGAGTCGCGGTCTTCCTCTATTTTTTCGTCCCTCGGAATGGTATGGACGGCTGTCTAGGCCGGAGCAATGGTGTCTATCCGCTCTATGTGATCGAGCCATCTGAGTTGCTGGGCCTTGACCCTTCTGGCTAGGTCCGTGTCGTCATACAACCCGTAAGTTTCGCTGTTGAATCTTCTGCATTTTCCATCAATGTACACGAGGCCATAGATCAACCGAAGAACTTTCCCCTCGAAACAGCTTAGCTGATGTAGTTGCCCGTGTTAACATAAATTATATGCGTCTATTGTGACGTTCTGTCCGTACAGTCGTGGGTCGGTGCTGCGTGTTCTGTGTTCTTCCTCGAAGACAGCATACCTATACTTTGTTTTGCCCTCATTTACCGCTTAAACCCATTTTGCCGCTTCTGTCTCCATTATCACAAAAGCGCCATTGACATCTTCCCATTATGCCAATATATCGGCGTACGCGAGAAGTTGAACAGACTTTTGGAAGACAGTGACTGACGGTGGACGATATTTAAAGAAACCGCATGACGATTCATCGCCTTATGTGACTCCTTTTTTGATATCGAAAAATTCCGTGAGCTCGTTGCAAACCTTGATGGAGAAGCATGAGTTCTCCATTGCCATTTTGCAGAAGCGAACGAGCTAGGCTGCCAAAATAAGAGATAGCTTTATACAGTTCGTATCTGTAGATACTGTCATACGCACCGCCGAAATGAACACTCCCGACTTGAACTTATTATAGATAGTATTGGATGTTCGCATCCAATATTACCAATAATAATCGGACGCGAAAGAAATTAATTAAGTTTTAAAATAATTAAAAACAAACGAAATGCACCAACCCGATGTGTCGCGAATTTGTTAATTTACAAGAGCAACAATGGTAAGAAAATGACACTTGACGTCAGGTGTGTTCAGCGAAATGAGAATTTGCAACAGACAGCACGGCAAGTGCTGTCACACCGGTAGCTCAGGTTAAGGGGTGGGTTTAATTAATCGAAGATAACTTTGATCGAGGTGATCAAAATTAAATTGATATCAAATGATATCGACGGGTTGATTAAAATTGAAGTACAGGAGCGTACTCAATTTTGCAAATGGGCGCCAAGAAACTTTTTTATTTTTGGTAGTTTGCCAAACCAAAGGATGAAAAAATACCTGAAAAGTCTTCAAAATAGTTAATTAAGAATAAAGAAATTTTAATTTTAATCGTTTTATTGAGACTGGAAAACCGTGGGAAACCTGGATTGAAAACCAGTATCTTTTCAGCACAAAGAACAAAGATTATTTCAGAGTACCAGAAGGGCACTCTTAAAGATTAATGGAATTATCAAAGACAAAAGCAAGCAAACAATTTTTGTGTCGAAACACAAAGAAAAACCACCTAAGAAAATTCTAGAACAAAATCCCAAGTAAGGGCAAAAAACAAAATGGCCGCCAACCAGGCCAATTAAAATTATTACAAAGAAAAAAAGAAGTCAAATAAAACAACCAAAAAAATTAAAATACTTAGCTCCAAAATCCTCAGCAGAAAATCGAAATGGTTTCTCCACCGAAAAGGCTCCACAAAAAAAATCGTATTTCCAAAAAAAAAAATGTAGAAAATTTCTCCAAAATTTCTTCCAGAAAATGGCTTTTCGCAGTCTTCACGCTTTCGTGATTCTTCAAAAAGTGAAAGTTCAAGATGGCGAACTTGGTTCTACCGGCTACTCGACCCTCAGGCCATCTCCTTCGGACCTTTTGCGTGGTGAACGTTCTGTCTCGGTCCTGCACTTGCCTCCGTCCATAAGACTGGGGTGTGCGACCGAGAAGCCATGAATCGTCCATCGCATGCGGTCAATACACATAGGTGATGCGATCACCCATTAGCACAGTGAACGAGTTCAGCTCCCATCTATCACTTCCAGTCGAAGATTCGAACTTCGAAAAACCATTTGGAATTCCGTGTATTATAAGGAGTCTCCATGGGTCCATCTTCTAGCAATTTGAGGAGAAACCATTTCCTCCAACTGAGTTGCAAAATTGAAGCTAGGTTTAAAGAAAGAGAGAATGATGTGGTGGGCACTCGGCCATACTAAATTTACGTTGGTGTGATTAAAATTCACACATTGTTGGGCATGGGTAAATTCTTCATGCCTTCTCCGATCATGTGCATATATTGTCCTCTTAATGTGGACCGCCCGTCGCACAACTCGTTGGTGTGGGCGCCCTGCCGCACACTTCTACTCATGGAACCTGTTGGGGTTACGTTCTTAAAATACTAGAAGAGCAGGTCACTGGCTGATGACCCAGGTTTCTACTGAACTCTTCAAGAATTTTAGAAAATGGTTAGTAAAGGGGAAGATGAAACTTGTTGTGGTAAATTTTACCGCAACAAGTGGATGTCGATTTTGAAGTACATAGATTTTTCCCACGATCTTGGTGTGAAGCCTCATTAACATTGATAAGGACCAATCAGATTTTTGCCGAAAGGCTTCAGACATTTACATATAGCAGCGAGGATCTTAAAAGCGATGCTAAGTAGGCTGATTCTTCTATAGTTGGCGCAATTAAGAGAATATCACTTCTTCAGGATCGGGCAAACGGGCATGCATTCTTCGGACCATATCAAACAGATGATTTGTTTGCTCATCTGCTCCGTTGGCCTTGTTGGATTTTAGCTGTGATATAGCCTTTTTCTTATAACTCGGGTTCACGGAATTGTTGGCTATCATCGAGTCCAACGAATGACTCCTCCCCGACGGCGGGTTTCTTTTCGTCGTCCCCGTAAACAGTCTACAGAAGCGGTCTTTCTAAGTCCCCAGCATCGACTGCGATTCTATACTGTGATGTTCCCCTGCAGGCATCGATTCTTGCTCGATTACCTTGAGGCAGGTGTTTTCCGGTAAAAATTCCGATTCTTCATTCCTGTTGTTGGCTCTCTCAACATCCTCTATCTGACGCTCCCCATTCATGCTCTTTTTTTCTCTGAAACCTGAGTTCCTCTCTCCCCTTTTGATCGCAGAGCTCACGAGCGGCTCTTGTCCTTCTTTTTGAGTGCCGCTTTATATGCCTCCTGCTTGACTGCTTGTGCCTGCCTACTGTGCTGTGTGAAACTTGGCACATTAGAGGCGGCATATCTAACTGCTTCCTGTAGATGTTGCCACTTGTCCCCGATACTCTTTAAAAGGTTAAGGACGTCGAATTTTCTTACAGCATTTCCTTGTTTTGATTGTTATCCGGATTCCATCCGTTAATCGCAATGTGATCAATCTGGTTGACGGTTGATTTATCGGGAGATCTCCATGTTCCATTATGGATGTTTAAATGTGAGCACACCTGCTTGCTACGATAATATTTCTCCCCGCAGCAAAATTGATCAAACTGAATCCGTTGTTGGAAGTTGTGTCGAGCAGACTGTTCCATCAAAGATATCCTCTTTTCTCAACTTTGCGTTCAAAATGCCGAGGACGTTCTTACTGTCATAGCTAAAACATTGCTCGTACGTTTTGTCAAGGAGCTCGTGGAACTCGTCTTTGCGCGAAAAATTTCCGAAGAATAGTTTGTAGACTCTAGTTGGCCTGACACCCTGCTTATATGAGCCAAGAGTCCTCGGGCGGGAAAGTCATCTGCATTCCATAGTACGATCCGTGAGAAAGGAAAGAAGGTGGAAGAGCAAATTTGCACTGGAAGGATGGCACAGACCAAGACGCCCGAAACCTAGGGGTGCGAAACAGGATAGTAGTTATCGGTCAATAATCGGGATACACATTGGCGTTGTTTTTGTTGATTTAGGAAGTTTCAAAATTGTTACCTTTATTTTCATTCTCTAATGCTAATACTACTCTCCTATTGAAGATATTCACAAATCATAATTGTTTGCAATCTAATCAAAAAACGCCATCATTCCAAATGTTCTACTTTTCATTTAATTTGCAGGTCCTGGCACAGGCTATGAAAGCTCTCAGCATGGACAAAGAAGCCAAACTCGTCGAATACCCCACCAATTATCGTATAATCAACCCCAAAGCCATAACAATGGGTCAACTATATGGCTGTTTCGACCCGGTTTCGCACGAATGGACTGACGGTGTACTAGCGAAAACATTCCGCGAAATGGCCAACGCATCGCAAAAGGAACGCAACTGGGTGCTCTTCGACGGTCCAGTCGATGCTGTCTGGATTGAAAATTTGAATACCGTACTCGACGATAATAAAAAACTCTGCCTCATGTCCGGCGAAATTGTCCAAATGACCAAAATGATGAACATGATATTCGAGCCAGCTGACTTGGAACAAGCCTCACCAGCAACAGTGTCACGTTGCGGCATGATCTATATGGAACCGGCTCAGTTGGGCTGGCGTGTCTTTCATCATAGTTTCACGTTTATCCTTGAAACAAAAATGTTGCTGAATGAAATCTATATGCAATTGTACGAAGAATTGGTTAATTGGTTGGTGCCGGCTGCTCTGGAGGTGTTGCAAGACTGCAAATCAATGTTGGAATCCTCGCCATTGTATCAATATACGGTGAGTTTGAATTTCAATTTAGTTTGTTTCCGCACTCTCTATAGAGAGAAGAGCCTTGAGAGACAACTTAATTTACTTAACTTTTCCATTTGCGTTCTATTTTTGGTCTTGGTGCATGGATGATGGTGATGTCGAAAATTTCTAACAATGTGTGTGGATGTGGTCAACCAGATGCTTTCAAGATTCTTTCTGCAATTGCTGGAGGAGAAGAATGGAGCTTACAATCAAACATGGTTCCAGCAGACGTTTCTATTTTGTTTCGCCTGGGCGTATGGCTCTGTACTGACAGGTAAGTTTCTTTACAAATAAATAGGTACACACGTCCACTGACCAATAGTCTTTTTCTTCTTTCGAACTATCCTTACAACATTCACTTGTATGTATTTTTGCGCCAGAACCATCCATCCAGTTTCTTTCTCTCCATATACCTGAGGATATCCAAGTGCGAATCCTCCTTTTTTCGATAATTGAGTTTTAAACGAACTTTGTTAAGTGTAGACGGTTTTGTATGATTGTTGATTAAACTTTCGATTGCTTGGTTTGGTAGAGGTAGTCTCCCACAGAATGCACCTGTTCGTACATGTGTGTTGGTGAAGACATGAAGATGATAAAGTGACAAAAGAAATAATTGCTTTTGGATGAATTGCTCACAATTCGCGGAGATTTTAATCATCTCCACATTCGAGCACAATCGAAATGTAAAACAAAAAAAAATAACTCAGTTGAACTTCTTCTCTTCTTAAGAAAGTGGTCTCTTTTCAGAGCACTCTGCAGATTACTAACATTCAATATGGTTGGTTGAATCTATACTAATCTCTTAAACAGGAATGATTTGCTGTTTCGAATTGTTGTTCCTTTAAAACTTAACACTGTTATTGTTATACAAACCTTGGTCTCTTCCACTCTTGACGATCATTGCCAAAATCATACAATTTCGCAACCAGGATTCAGTAAGATACCCCTTTAAAAATAGCCTACGACGATCCGCCCCTGGCATTTGACGAGCAAACAAAGAGAAGCAACTATACACAAGAACACTGAAGACTGATTACAACAAGAGGAAGCAACAACAGATGATAGGCATTTGGGTGTGGTACAATTATTCACGCTAAACAAGCGTAGACCGAAAAATCTACAGGAGACAGTACTTACGCAAGCGAAAATCAGTTCCTATTCCGCTTCGGTAGAGAAAACACCTGAGAGGTTTGCTTTTACATACCACATCTTTTTTAGGGTGGGCACCAGTTTTAGGTCCTGGGGCATACGCTGTATCTTTTCCCACACACCAGGTACTGGTTATATCATAAGAAATAACTTGCGAAGCTTCTAATTGTGAGCGCAAAACGGAGAAACAGATGGACTTAAACAATGGCCCTACAAATCTGGAGGTTAGTTCGAGGGGCTAACAACCAATCCACAGTAAAAAACTTGAACGTTAAGAGAGAGATAGGCAGAGCCTCGGAAAATGACCTCCCTCTTATTTCACCAGTCACGGAACGACTACCGACTACGCATTCAGAGTTTGTACCTGGAATGTAAGAACACTTTACACCTCACGCGGCATGAGGCAGACATTACTGCGATTGCGATCCAGGAAATACGATCGATAGGATCCAGGACAATAGAAACGAAAAATTTTGACATTTATTACAGCTGTCATCAAAGAATGCACATATTTGGATGTGGATTTGTCGTGGAAAATCGGTTAGATCGCCTGGCTGTAGTCCGCATCAAGGCCACACTACAAAACGTCATAACATGTGCACACGCCCCTACCGGTGATGCTGAGGATTCTAGCAAAGAGGATTATTACGAACTCTTGGATAGGGCTACGGAGCCTGACCAGAGTACGACGTCAAAATCGTTCTCGGAGATTTCAATGCAAAAATCGGAAAGGAAGGCATCTTCGGAGGATTAGTTGGAAAGCACAGCCTCCAACTCTTCCAACAAATTGACTTTACTGCAGCTCGTTATACGGTGAAAAGTAGGTATAAGTTTCCATGACGAAAGATGTACACAGCAAACTGGCAATTTCCAGATGGTCGAACCACCAATCAAATCGATCATGAGACAATCAGCACAAGGCACTGTCCGAGGAGCAAATGTTGACTCTTACCACTTTTTAGTAGGGACTAAGTTTAGAGCTCGATTATCAAATGACAAAATTACACATGCGGCCCAAAAAAAGAAGTTTAACATCGGTTGCCTTAGCACTCCGGATAATGCCAAAGACTACAGAGAGCGACTCTCCACTGTCGTCCCAAGTACCACAGATGTAAAATTGTAAACACCTTCAGAAACCAACACTGCGAAATAATAATTAAAATGAAGCCGAGACCGCAAGAGCCGCCAAGAGCATATGATGGCGATTTCTGAATTCGGGCTCCTGAACAAAATGATCCACCTGTGCTGCATGACTCTAAACAATACGCAGTGCAGTGTGCAAATGGGAAACA
This sequence comes from Sphaerophoria rueppellii, assembly GCA_920937365.1. Lineage (NCBI taxonomy): Eukaryota > Metazoa > Arthropoda > Insecta > Diptera > Syrphidae > Sphaerophoria > Sphaerophoria rueppellii. The sequence continues at coordinate 92,454,459 of CAKKXW010000001.1, forward strand.
GCTCATACGAGTTGTTTCAAACATGCGCAGGGTGTAGACAAGGAGATGCGCTGTCATGTGATTTATTCAACAAAGTTCTGGAGCAGATAGTGCTCAAGGCAGGTGTGAGCAAGGAAAACAATGTCTTCAAGAAATCCACCCAGCTCCTGGACTATGTGAAGGACACAGACATTATCGGTCGATCCAAGTGGGCTGCGCTTGAGGCCTTTACAGCGATTGAAGAACAGGCGAAACTCGTTGGTCTTGAAGTAAATCAGGACAAAACAAAGTACAAGCTATCAACAAACAAAGCAACATCTGTCCACCGCGTTGCTCAAAACGTCACTGTTGGTAGCAGCAATTTCGAGGTCGTTAAGGAGTTCACCTATCTTGGAACAAGCATCAATCCCACAAACGATAACCGTAGCGGAGATCTGAATAAGAATTACTCTAACAAACCGCTAGAGCTTCGGTTTGGCATTACAACTGAGTTCAAAACTCTGCACTCGAAAGACATAGTTTCTGTTATACAAAAAAAGATAAAAAAAGGGGAATTGATACTGGGCACTTTCGAAAGAAAAATTCTTCGACGGATGCGACGATGGCAAATGGAAAAGAAGGTGCAACCGTGAACCGTAGGAGCTCCATCAAGATCTGGATGCGGTAGTCCATAAATTAAGGAAAACACGATTACAATTGGCTCGGGCACATCAAACGAATGATCGACAACACGGCAGCCAAGAAAGTTTTTTCTACCCAGTCCCCAGGGTTGGGTGTCGAAAGTCCCTTTTGTAGGTTGTAGATGATTCAGAGTAGCAGATTGCTTTTTCCAATGTCAAGTTTAAGTGATGACATGCAAGTTCATCGCCTTGTCGAAGTCCATTGTAAATCCTTAAAGGTCTGTATAGCAATCCGGATCACGGTCTTATCATGTTTATTTCGCATGCCGAATTCTCTTATGGCTTTCCGAAGTTCTAAACTGGCTATGCTGTTGTCGACCACCTTGAAGTCTATAAACATCCTTTTTGGCTCCTTTAAGGCTTGGGTATAGAGATATAGGCATCTTTGAAAATGTCTTCTGTAAGTTCAACATTTCGCAAATCCTATCGTTCCAGAATGGCCTTAAGATCAGGGATGGAAATCCCTTCTCCATATTAGCCAGGAAGAGCAGTGCAGTCAAAACGTTTGTTGTCTCTTCTATTCGTTACTATTGAAGTATTGACTCACTTTTATCTCGGCTTCTGTGGGTTGGATTTGTCCACGCACGGACATGTTGTTAAAATATCAGAGGGCAGGAATGTATGCACTTTAGGAGTTGCAGAGTGTCAAGGGGGTACATTGATGCACAAGGCGAATTCAAAAGAAAAAACCATGATGGCATCCCCTCGACCCTCTGCAGCATAAAAATACTGTTATGTGGCTGTGTTTCTTTTAGAAAACCACCAGATCTTCAGTTAGCCATACCACAATTTTTAAAATTCAATTTTTGTTTCTTTTTATATTTATAGTTGCTGGTCAAAAAAATTTCGACTCCTTAATCCGAAAAATTCTTTACGGCGGCCACGAATACTTTGTCCGGCCGAAGTACTTCTCTCTTAATCGCGGTCAAATGTTCCCCGAGAAATATTGTCTAATGGACTATCGGTTCGATGGAATTGAAACATGGTGGCCATGGCAGCGAAACGATGACGTATTAATTCCTGATAATGCACGAATCAGTGAAATTATTGTGCCAAGTAAAGAAACCGGTTACATTAATTATTGGCTGGACTTTTGTACTAGTCGTAGGCTGATGCCAATTATGATGATTGGACCAACCGGAACTGGAAAGAGTGCTACAATCACACATAATTTGCTGGCCTTGCCGAAGAACACCCACTTGATAAATGTCGTTAATTTTTCGGCAAGGACGAGTGCACAATTGGTGAGTATTTTGTTTTTTTTTTTTACTAACTTTTTTATCAGTCTCAATGGAAATAGGCCCGTGATTATTTTATTGTTTGAAAAAGCAAAAAAAAAACGTTATTTCCATTTGTCCCATTTGGCGCCTGCAAACACCTCACATCGCTTATCCAAAAACTCGATAATAATTTAAAAATCATAAAATTCAAATTCAAATCTAATCACCAGGCCTAATCGTCCGAGCTTTTAAACAAAATCTCTGGGGTCTATTTTAAAATGAGAAATCAATGCGCTTGTGGCATTATTAGTGCCAGTCTGTGTCCTGAATTTCAGAGCCAACCAAACTATAACCAACCTGTTGGCGAACTATACAAAACCCTTTCAAATACATTGTCCTGCATTTCGACATAATTTCTAATCCACTATTGAATCTGCTATCATTCTGCTATTGTATTGGTGTTGGGCGGTCGGTTTCCGTGGCAGCATCACATTGGAATCATCTGACTGACGACGATAGAATAATGCAGGGAAATGGTGGAAATCTATTAATTTGGACCAATTTGCATGGTCTCTGTGTGACCATAGATGTTAATGCAATTATCCTGTTTAAGCTACCTCGTTATTTTTAAGGCTATAACCGGGTTGGGTGAGTGTTTTTTGGGCCTTATTGTTATTGCATTTTTGTAAATTCGTTGTACCTGGCGGGTTCAAAGTTCGAAGTGATTACAGGATGCTTCCACAATAGCACAAATCAACTCCGAAAGTGAGGTATGCTGGAACACCCTCTGCAAAAAAAATGAGGAAATTGCAGATGCTCTTATTATCTCTTATTAGCATCAGAGGTATTGCAAAATGGTTGAATAATCGTTATGTTGCCCAAACATGCAGTGTCGACCATGCAGCACCGCCGCGCCGCCGCCGCCAGCCAGTGGCATTTAATGATGTTAATCCTTTGTTACTCGTAAATTTCCATTAGTAATTCTTGTTAAAATTTCGCATGTTGAAACGCATTATATCCACAGAATTGAACGGGACAGAGAGAACAAAAAGGCTATTTTTCCAATGCCGATATGGCGACCATATACAATTTTATAATGCGTTTGTGGTTTCATGTCTACCAATTACAAAGTAAAAACAAAATTAAATTCCGAGTCATCGGAAGTCGGAGCGGGGGGGTATGTTTCGCAATTTTTGTTAATTGGTAAACAATGTTCGAAAATTATGTTGCGGTGGCAACTCAGGCCACTTGTAAATGTATGTTATGGACAATTAACATCAGACAATGGCTTTTGTATTATAAATTAAGAAAATAACGGATTTGTAGGTATAAAATTGCCAAAGTATTAATGGCTTGAAATGTTGGTGTGTTTGTTATTTTTTTTTGCAAAACATTGACGTTTCAACATTCAATAGAGAGCAAGCAAAACGCTTGGTCTAGCTGCCGAGCTGTTCAGAGCAGCAGGTGACGATCTAGACAGCAGCAATCACTTAATCATCTTTTTTTTTTTTTTTTTTTTTTTTTTTTTTTTTTTTTTTTTTTTTTTTTTTTTTTTTTTTTTTTTTTTTTTT
>CAKKXW010000001.1:92461937-92472631 GCA_920937365.1 Sphaerophoria rueppellii
ATTTTCGAACCGTCAGTGTAGAAAGGGATACCCTGTTCACTTATAAGTGAATTAGGATCCCAACCCTGTCTTTCTGGTATGCAAATAGAAAATTTCCTGTCAAAATCCAGTAGAGGGGGGATGTAATCGGTGGTCTCCATCAGACTTGGAATCATGTCATATCTTTGTAAGATTGACCCGTGTCCATAAGTGCTGTGCTTCCAAAACCTCAGTTCTTTTAAACGAATTGCAGTTTTGGCTGCCGTGCGCCTTATGAACTCATCCAGAGCCGGGAGATCCAGGATTATTTCCAACCCAGCCTGTGGTTTGGATCTTTGAGCCCCTGTTATCCCTATACAGGCCAGTCTCTGTACCTTATTCAGGTTCTTGAGATAGCTTGATTTTTCCACTGCTTTCCACCATACAATAGAGCCATAGGTGAGAATGGGTCTGACAATCGCTGTGTACATCCATTGAATGACTTGCGGTCGCATACCCCAACGTGCACCGAAGGTCCTTTTGCATGTGTAGAATGCACATAGTGCTTTTTTCATTCTTTCCTCAGTATTACACTTCCATGTAAGCTTGGGGTCAAGGATCACCCCTAGAAATTTAGCTTCCTTAGAGAGTTTTAGAGGAATACCATTTAATTTAGGAGGGTTGAAGCCCTCCAGTTTCCGTTTTTTCGTGAACAAAGCTAGCTTTGTCTTGGTGGGGTTGACCCCGAGACCATTCTTAGTTGCCCAAGAAGATAAATCTTTTAATGCGTTTTCCATAATGTTTCCGATGGTGGCAAGGAACTTGCCTGATACCAAAACCACTATGTCATCTGCATATGCTACAATTTTTATGCCCTGATCTTTAAACTTTGTGAGAATTTCGTTTACTACGAGGATCCAGAGTAGGGGTGAGATAACCCTCCCTGTGGTGTGCCTCTAGTAACTGTTTTCTCAATAGCGCTAGATCTCAATTGAGAGTTGATAATTCTGCCATTTAACATGGTGAAGATCCAATCGACAATGACAGATTCAACTCCAACTTCAACTAAGGCGGCCTTGATTGATTCCGTTTTTACGTTATTAAACCCACCCTCGATATCAAGAAATGCCGCCAGGGTATACTCTTTTTGTTCGAGGCTTTTCTCAATATGTTAAACTACCTCATGCAAAGCAGTTTCCACTGATTTACCTTTAAGGTAGGCGTGTTGGTAGTTGCACAAATTGTTTTCGTTGAGAAGTTCTCTAACGTGCAGATCAATTATTCTCTCTAGTGTCTTAAAGAGAAACGAAGGGAACTTATTGGTCTATAATCCTGAGCGGTCGAGTGAGTCGGTTTCCCGGCTTTTGGGATAAAGACTACTTTGACCTTCTTCCAGCTATTAGGGACGTATCTAAGTTTGATACAACTTATGAAGATTAGCCAAGGAGTTATTACTTTTAGAGCATTTTGAAGAAGAGCGGGAAATATCTCGTCTGGTCCAGCTGATTTGTAGGATTTAAACGAGTTTATTGCCCAGATAATCTTCTGCTCAGTTTCAGCTCTGAGTTTGATTCCGTGTGAGTAAAATCCAGCGTGTTCGATTGCAAGTAATCAAAACTTCCTGGGTTCTTACAACCGGGGAAATGAGTTTCCATGAAGAGTTCAAGCGTTTCTAGGCTCGAGTCCAACCATGATCCATCGGGGTTTTTAATGTACTACGGGATCGTGGGATTAAAAGTGTGTATATTACGCTCTAAAGACAGAAAATAGCGTTGGGTTTTCAAAGCATTAAAAATGGTTCCTCAGTCCCAAGCCCAAAGTTTCGAGTCCAAAACCGATTTGCAAAAAGCTAAGGGTACTGTCGCCAACAATGCAAGAAAGTGACAGAAGATTATTGTCGGAGACAATACGCAGCCCTGGGACACGCCACCATTTATTTTGTAGATGTTTTTCTTAAAACAGTCTAATACGACTTATATTGAATTGGTTTCAAAAGTTGTAAATTTTAAGTTATTTATCCAACGAAAGAGGGTTTTACGAGTCAGAAAGGATGTCAAGCCATCAGATCATCAGTTGACCTGAAAGTCTTTCTGCAGGTAAGTAAGTTTCTTTTCCGCTGTTCGAGTTATTTGGCTTCAGGGAACTATTTTGAGGAAGAAAAAAACATTGCAACCCCCAGGCGTGTCTTGGGTTGGGGTTTCATAGGAGATGATGCATCACAGATTAAAAACGAAAATAGATACAATCATCAAAGAAGAAGGAATTTCTATTGAATGACAAGACCATCTCTTTATTTTCCAGGTTCAGGAAACCGTAATGTCAAAACTGGACAGAAGGAGGAAAGGTGTGTATGGACCGCCAATGGGAAAAAAGGTGCCAACAATATTCTATTTTGACATAATTCCATTTTTTTTTTTTTTGCTAATTGACACATTTTTATTTAAAACTCTTTATCAAGTGCTTCGTATTCTGTGATGACGTTGCCATGCCATCAAAGGACACTTATGGCTCTCAACCACCCATCGAACTAGTGCGACAATGGCTCGACCATGGCTATTGGTCAGATCTGGACGACACAACAAAAATTGAACTGATTGATATGGTAAGTGCGTTCGTGTCTGTCCATCCGTCCGTAGCAACTGCTGCTCCTGACAATCGACAACATGAAAGAACCTCTTCAATTGGCACTTAATGAAACATATCGAGCTAGATTGCATAAATATGAATATGCAATCGGTTTGTTTTGGCATCAAATCGAAAAAAAGACATTTTCCAGTACACGAAAATCAAACAAAACAAAAAATTTAACAACATAAAATTCTATCATCAACATCAGAAACATATCCTCAATTTGATTGGAGAGTTTTGTTTTTCTGTTTGTTTGCAGGGCTTTGTTGGAGCAATGGGCCCACTTGGCGGAAGTAATTTTATTTTCCCACGCTTCTATCGTCATACATTTGTGGTGGCTGTGGACGCATTCGAAGATTCCACAATCATTAAAATATTCAAAACAATTGGTGACTGGCACTTTTCCAAAGACTATCCAGAAAAAGTGGCTCTTCTCTCCAGAGTAAGTTTATCTGACATCTCCGGCCAGTGCCAGAGAAATTGAATAAATCATATTTTTGGTTGTTTAAAGTTTATATCACATTCTCAAGGCCCTTTTCGTATCTCGTTTGTTTATAAATTTATAGGGTCTGGCAGAGGCAATGGTCAACATTTATCGCCAAGCAATTTCTGTGTTCCTGCCAACTCCGGCCAAATCGCATTACACCTTCTCTCTGCGTGATATAACTCGTGTATTCACTGGCGTTGTATTGGTGCCGCCTAAACTGCTTCCGGATCCGGATAAACTCGGCCGTCTGTGGGTGCACGAAACCTATCGTGTTTTTTATGACCGGTAATGGATCACACACTTTTAGCAACACAATATACAACAAATGATGCTTTTCTGTGGGCCATGACGGTGTGCTGGTCGGCTTGTCTTTATCGTTCCACAGAAAAGCACGCCCTAGCGAGGACACTTCCTCTTGCTGTGCAGTGAGCATTGTGCATCCTCGCTAGTGTGTGTGACACAATCAAACTTAAATCCAGGTTTTTACCATTAATTCATTGCTTGTGTTGTTTTTTTGTTTGTGTCATTCAGTTTAATCGAACAACGGGACCGCGATCTGCTATTGGAAATGTCCATTAACGCCTGTAAGGTTTGCCTGCGTTTCCCTCTCGAACAAGCGATGGAATCGCGCCTCGGCGGCGAAAAAAATGTCAAACTGACAGACAATGATTTACGAAATTTATTTTTCGGAAATTACATGAAACCAGATGCCGAACCGAAATTGTACGACGAAGTCGAGAACTATGACAAATTGGAAAGCGTCATGAAATACTATCTGAAGGACTACAATGCGTTTTCGAATACACCGATGGATTTGGTGTTGTTTCGATTTGCCATCGAACATATTTCGAGGTTAGTTTTGGTTTATTCTTTTGGGTGTATTCATGTTAATAACGGTTTTTGTGGAAATAGGGTATCACGAATTCTACAAATGCCTAGGGGCAATATTTTAATGGTTGGCATGGGCGGGTCGGGACGTCGCAGTGCTGCTAAATTGGCAGCTCATATTGCCGATGCGAAACTGATGACTGTTCAAGTGACAAAAACTTATTCGATGCAAGATTGGAGGGATGATTTGAAGAATATTCTCAAAACTGCTGGGTTTAATATGAATCCTACGGTCTTTTTGTTTTCAGATTCTCAGGTATGAATTGTTTTAATTTTACACAAGTAGTGTTGCCAAAAGGGTTTGTTCATTGAAATAACTAATTTTTTTTTTAGCAACCCGTCTCTTTCTGTCACGTTAAAGTAGCCATTAGCAGAAATATATTCTCCAAACTTTTCAGGGTTTGTTCTATTGCCAAAATTGTTTGAATTTTGATAGTCTCGAAAGCATTTTTTTTTAAGACCAGTTAACACAGCAGTCTTGGTACTACCTCATTTAAAAGACCGACATTTTTGTAGCCTGTTACCCACTACCCACTAGCCCATTACTGCACTACCCGCTTCCCCACTTCTCGATACCAGCTGCACCATTACATGCTGCTTCTACCCGCCACCTGCTACATATACCCTCTTCCTCGGTACCCGCTATCCCCTTAACACGTTTTCCACTACCTATCTAATATCCGTTACCCGTCAGCCCGCTACCCGCTTCCCGCTACCCACTATACCACTACAAGATACCCCGGTACAATTACCCCGCAAATAGCTACCCTGCTAAAAAGGGTAATAACCCCTCCAAAGCCTACCCCGCTACCCATCACCCCACTTCCCGTTACCATGTCCTTATGTATCTAATGAACGGTTTGGTCGATTATGATAAAAAACTTAAATCGCATCTACACCAGAACCCGAACATTCCTTCAAAATTTCGTGTCAAGGCCTCCACTGTTTTTTTATAATATGCACACACTCAAGGGGTTTTTATACCCTTATTATGCCATAGACACAGTGAGTGCTTTAGGAAAGAAAGTAGGGGTTGGAGAGGAGGTGCCGGTGTATATTGGTCTTAAATTCCTGAACACTGCAATGGTTGGGAAAGACAGAGTATGGAAGAGAGTTCCACATTCGCGTAGTACGGCTAAAGAACGATACTCTATACTTGAGCGTACGACCGAAGTTGGGAGTATTACGGTTGAATTGTTTAAGGGGTGGAATGCAACTGGCTATTTCACTAGAGCAATTACCGTAGAAGTAATGATAAAACAAGGAGAGACACAAAACGTTACGACGGTGTTCCAATGAAGTGAATGAGTTAGCGATCTCCCTATCACCAATCATTCTTACAGCTCTTTTTTGTATTCAATCCAAGAGGCTTAAGTAAGAAGCTGGAGTACCAGCCCATGAGATGCGAATTGTACTCAAGCTTTGGATGGATAAAGGTTTTATAGATAATAGCCGGATCAGATGGGGAGAAAAATTTCTTGCACCGTCTTAAGAAACCCAAACATCTTGCGGCATTTTTGGTGACATCGCTTTACTGCTCGGACCACAAAAGGTGGTCAGTGATGCACATATCGAGAATCTCGAGATGTTCGGTCTCGTTGATGCAAGTGCCACTCATGGACAATGGCAAGGGGGGTTTATCTCGCTTCAACGATACAACTAAGCATTGAGTTTTCGAAGCATTAAACTTTACACGGTTTTTAATTCCCCATTGTACAATGCTGTTTAAGTCAGAGTTCAAGGAGCTCATCACATTTTGCCGTTGCAGTTCCACATCCGAAGAAGAAGGATGTGAGTCTGGAAACGAATAAGAAAAAGCTAAGATTACTATCGTCAGCAAAACAATGAATTGGATTAGAAGTTACAGACAAGAGATCATTTATGAAAATGAGAAAGAGGGTCGGAGACAAAACGGAGCCCTGGGGCACACCAGAATTTATATTGTGGGTTTCAGACTTGAACCCGTCCAGGACAACTTGTTTTGAACCGTTCGAAAGAAAGTTTCTTATCCAACGACTGAGGGATTCATCGATACCGGAAGCACGCATTTTCGATAAAAGAGCAAGATGCCAAACTTTATCAAATGCCTTTGATATATCAAGCGCAAAGATCTTACATTCACCAAAACGATGTAAAGATTTGTTCCACTGTTCGGTGAGATAATTGGAGGGAGAAGAAGATTCGCCTTTTTTGGGATTGGCTGGACAAATGCTGTTTTCCAACTGCTCGGAACAAGCCCAGAAGAATAGGATAGATGGAAAAGCTTACGCAAGGGTTTTGCCAGCGTGGAAGAACACCTCTTCAGAACAAAAGCGGGGATACCATCCGGACCATGAGATCATTTAGGACTCTCACCACAGCACGAGTGCGGAAGAAGATTTGTCCCATGGAATCATTGACGCGCTCAAGAACAGGCGGAGTCATGACATTCTCTGGCAGCGAAGAGTTCGCGGCGAACTGCTTAGCAAAAAGGTTTGCTTTCGCCAGCGAGCTTAACATCTGGAGTGTCATTGTCAACGAGCGTAGGGACCGAGGAATAAGAAGATTTCTTCATATTTTTTTACAAATGATCAAACATTTTTACTGCCTTTGGGACATTGCAGGAGTTTTTGCCTTAATTTTTGGTCATGTAAAAATTTGGTCTGCCGAATATGGGCATTGCAGGCCTTCCTGGCTTGTTTAAATTTGTTCCGGTTTTCCTCAGTTGGGTTGGCTCTAAAATACCAGAACTTTACTTCTTTTTCCCTGATAACTTCTTTTCATTCCCAAAGTAATCATTTTAGTAATCATATCTGCACTGGAGTCTACGTCACTATCGAGGAAGCATAGTGATCAGTTAAAGATCCGGTAAAAGTTGTTGGGATCGTCCCAGTTGGCTTTCTCGTATTGCCACACGGTTCTCTTCGGAGCTCTTCCTCTAACTGCATTAGCTTGACACGAGAAATTTGGAAAAAAATTGGTACAAAAGTAGTGAATACTCAACGGATTTGAATGAGATTTTCATATAAAATATATATACTGAGTTAAAGTCGAACAACACAAGACCACACCGTTCACACTGCAAAAAAATATTTGTATTATTTAAACAGTACTGCACTACGCTCCGAAAGGGGGAAAATTGATCATAATAAGGATTTACGAACCCCTAACATGTCAGTGTCACCTCGCTTCTCTTCGCAGGTCATTCTGTTAGCTAGTTAAGTGCATTGTGGGTGAAATGCTAAACATTGCGATTTCTTGCCACCGATTGCAGCGCCATCTATCCTTCAATAGTGACACTAGAAACTGAGAATTTTATGTAACAAAATTGATCTATTCCGCTATTTCCCATTAGGTGGTGAAAAAACGCAAAGGCGCCAACGGATTGATCTATTAGGGGAATCTAGGTGTAATATGGAAGGGCATGAAAATCCAGTATTGACAAAAGCTGCCAGACGTAAGCCAAATGTAGGCACAAAATCTCATTAGAAACGCTAAAAACCGTTTATGAAGAGTCGTCGGTTAAAGGCAAAAACTTTCAAGTCCGCTAGTATATTAATATGAAATATGTCAAATTAATCCTTAAAGCTTACTTACTTTTTCATTCACCTCAATAGGAGCTCCTTAAAACAACAATTTAAATATCTTAAGCTAATTTGCAAACACCATTAGTCCATTTATAATCCTATAAATTTCATTTTAAAGACACAACATAAAAATTGATCAAAATAAACGTTAACAAAGGACATCCCCAAAACACTTTCAATTATTCAACTCATAAAATTCATCAACATCTGCATCTTCTCAATTTTGAAGAAGAGAAACTCAAATTAATCCAAAATCATCATTGAAAATCACAGATAACATCATTTCTTATTGCACACAGATTTTCGTGTCAAAATGTCAATTAACTCTTTTTATACAAACACAACGAATGAACAAAGCTACGTACATCTATCACAAATGTCCATTTCACGCCGAGACAATACTGATTAAAATCAATATCAAAATCTACTCTTACACACATTTCATGAGAACATCTTAGTTGATTTTGATGTGAAATTCTATGAAAGTACAAAATAATTGTCACTTAAAACACAAATTAGAAAGATGTCTGCAATCCCCAAGGCACTCTCCAACCCTAAAAACACACATAAAGATTAAGGATGATGACGCACCTGCACCAAAAGTCCTTACACTTCATCATGCTATAATTATTCATCGAAACATTCTCTCATCAGCATAAGAGCACATTAAACCACTCCTCGGAGACTTTTGAGAAAACACCTTACAGCGGTAGAGGTAGAGAGGTATAATCCATAAGCAAATCACCCCACAGACAGGGATGTCCTTTCATCAAACCTCATCAAGGTTTATCACTTCTGATTCAATCTTACAAAAGTAGTATGTTGGAGTTCTTTTCCATCTCTCTCTCAATCTTTCTCACTCTCTCGGCTTCTATGTGTGAATAAAAAAATAAATCGTTTAAAAGGACCATCAGGATGGGTATTGTCCTACGAAAAGACGATATCCTTTAATCTCAATTATTCTCCATCACACGTTTACTCTATTAAATTTACAAAATGGCAATCGAAATAGCTTTCACCTTTTTCCCTGGAGGGAATGTTCAAGTAAACACACACGCACACACATCAATAATCCAACCAGTTGCCTTTGCTCACACCTGTCCACAGAAAGGATACACACATTATCCTTTGCCACTTTGCACTGTAATTTAATTAAATCGCACTTAAGTTGGGACAACTTTGTATGTACATATTATGCAAACGTCTTCTTCGACCCTACTCACAACTCTTTCTCCCTCTCTCTGACACGCCCCCCACCCACTTATTTCAATTTCAATATATTCGCTCGATTACCTGGAAACTAAATTAAATCGATTCTTAACTCATATGTGATTGTGTTTGTTGTTGGCATACCAAAACCAAAATAAACATACATAGTTTGTCATGTTCTTGTCTCTTTCTCTCTCTCTCTGTTCTATCATAATGAGAATTCATTCTTAACGCAGGCAGTGGACGAGGGTTATATAGAGGATATCAATGGAATACTAAATACCGGAGACCTACCGAATCTCTATCAGTCCGAAGATAAGGCGACAATTATGGAAAATATGTCAAACCTTGCCAGATCATTGGTAAGGACCATCAATGTTATACCAATATGAATTTAATCTTTTATTATTTTTTCGTTTGTTTCGCCCTTCTCCAAACACTAATCCTTCACCACAAAATAACAATAACAATAATAATAATTTCTTATTCGATATCAATATCGATATCGATATTATCATCCTGACTGCAATATGGCCGACATCATAATCATTACCGTTATTATTTGGACGTGTTTGTCGGTTGGTCGATTGAATATGGAACAAACAATACCTACATCCAGGGTCGAGAGATAGATCCTTCGCCACATGAAATGCAGGCATTTTTCATCGAACGTGTACGTGAGCAGCTGCATGTGGCATTGGCCTTTTCACCGATTGGCGATTCATTTAAGGAACGTCTTCGCATGTATCCGTCATTGATCAATTGTTGCACAATTGACTGGTAAGTAAATCCTCAAATTATCCTTTAACAACTAAAATGTAAGACACATTGAATCCGTTATATTGCTTGCATCTGCCTACAGCTGATAAAATCTCGGCACGTTTTATTTCTTGCCATCAGTACATATAATCAGGTGCAAAGTGGATAAGGAAAAATCATTTGCATGGCTTGTTGCATTTGCATTTCTAGCTGAACCTTGAGTCTAGCATGATTTTGATAACATTTGTGTATTCCAGGTACATGCCATGGCCAGTGGATGCTTTGGTACGTGTTGCTGAATATTTCATCAGTTCGATGAATCTCGGTAAAACTGAAGAGGAAGAAAAAGATGCTGAAGAGAAACTCAGTGGGGATATTGACGCTGAGAGTGTGGATAAGGAAATTATACTTACGGAACAGGAAGAGAATCTTGTTCAGATGGTGATGTATTTTAACGTATCGGTTGTGGATGCAAGTGAGAAGTAAGTTGTGCGGATAGATGAAGATTTGTTATTTAGAGGTATTGGAGTACTTGTTGAAACCTTGATTTGTAGTTATAGTAGTTGGGATAAAAAGTAGAACCATTTAGAGTCCAATGTGTGACACATTTACTTACTTATGGTGGCGCTACAGTCCAGGTCGGACCAGGGCCTCACCCAACAAACTTCTCCAGCCAGCTCGGTCCCTGGCTAACTGTCTCCAGTTTCGAACGCCAAGTTGGTTCAGGTCCTCTACCACCTTTGTGCTCCACCGGAGTCGCGGTCTTCCTCTTCTGCGACGTCCTTCCGGATTGGATTCGAAGACTCTACGAGCCGGAGCATTATTTTCCATTCGCTCAACATGACCCAACCATCTAAGTCGTTGTACCTTAACTTTTCTGGCTAGGTCAGTGTCGCTGTACAGCTCGTACAGTTCTTGGTTGAATCTTCTCCTCCATTCCCCATTAATGCAGACAGGACCAAAAATCACTCGAAGAATTTTTCTCTCACCATGTTGCTGAATCTACCAACCCAGTACAACTCGCTTACCTTTTATTACGAGGCCGAGCATCTCAGAAGCTTAGGTTAGGCCTTCCTGCAGCGTCTTCTCCTTCTGGCGCTGAGGCCACCTCGTGTTTCCACCATCTCCTGGACTTGGTTGAACCGCAAGCTTTGACCTCTGTCAATCGGTCCCTGGCTCGACCGACCTCTTCAAACAAC
>CAKKXW010000001.1:92473867-92484898 GCA_920937365.1 Sphaerophoria rueppellii
AGCACTTCAGAGGCGGCATCTCTGATTGCTGCTTGGCAGTGTTGCCACTGTATTCTCTATATTTTGTGCTGCAGCAAAGGACTTCTGAAGAGATTTTCGGAGACACGATCGGAAAAGGATCTAGCAATCTTTTGCGATTGTAGCCGCTTGACGTCGAATTTCCTCCTAGCATTTTCGCGTGTTGGCCTTGATCGGGATATCCGCATTCGTACCTTGGCTACAACAATGTAGTGGTCCGATTCGATGTTGGCACCTCGGAATGTTCGGACATCCTGCATGCTAGAGAAGTGTCGTGCGTCGATCGCAATGTGATCAATCTGGTTGACGGTTGATTGGTCAGGAGATTTCCATGTTCCCTTGTAGATATCGAGATGTGGGAATCGCGTACTTGCTACCATTACATCTCGCCCCGCAGCGAAGTCGATTAGCCTAAATCCGTCATCGGAGGTGGTGTCGTGTAGGCTATGTCGTCCGATTATTCCACCGAAGATTTCTTCCCTACACAGCTTAGCATTAAAATCTCCAAGGACGATTTTAATGTCATAGCTAGGGCATTGCTCATAGGTCTTGTCGAGGAGCTCGTAGAACCTGTCTTTGGTGTCTTCATCCTTTTCCTCAGTGGGGGCGTGAGCGCAGATGAGTCTGATGTTGATGGCTGATGTAGTGTTTGACACACTGTTGACGAAAAAAGTCATTGTTTGTCCAGGAAGGGTAGCTCCTCACCCACACCCTTTGAGGTCAACAAAGATCGCTTTTTATATGGCCCCTTACATAGTATTTAAAGCCGAACAATAAACCGAACTCTAAACTCCTCCTAGACTCCAAATCAAGCCTCATAGCCTGATGCTACCCGTACCAGTATCGCAAGAGCATTTTATCATCGTTTAATACATTGCTGTCGAAATTTGAAGCCGGATCTGGCTCTAAATTGTCTTTTGCTTCGAGTGAAAGCGGCAGTGTCTGTCGAATTAGGGCAAATGGAAAGAGAGCAACACTTAATAACTATACTAAAGGTGGTGCTACAATCCGTTGTCGACTTGGACTTTAACACTGTCTGCAAGACAGCTCGGCCCCTAGCTTACTGTCTCGAGATTTGCTTTCCAAGTTGATTGAGGACGTCAAGAATAATGGCGTTCGCCACCCGAGTCGCGGTCTTCTTCTAATTTTTCGTTCCTCTGAAATAGTGCCGAAGGCTTTAGAAGTCGGGGCATTGGTGTGTCCATCCGCTCTTAATAAAAATCGAGCCATCTCATTCGCTGGACCTTGACTCTTCTGGCTATGGTCCGTGTAGTCGTCAAGTTTGCTGTTCTCCATTCTCCATCAATGCACACGCGGCCATAGATGACCCGAAGAACTTTCCTCTTGAACCAGCTTGAGGCACATTTATCCGATTTTGTCAGTGTCCATGCTTCTGCATCATGCAGCAAGAATGGGATGATGAGGGCTCTCAGTTGTTTGAGGGCTCTCTTGATCAAGGAAACAGTGATTAGCAAAAGTTATTCTTCGTCTGATCTCGGCGCTGCTGCCCGTGTTAACAGCGGAGCCTAGGTAGAAAAATCCTCTTCTACCTCGAAGTTATATGTGATTATTGTGACATTGCCATCGTTCTATGTTGGGTGTCCTTCCTAGAAGACAACATTTACTTCGTTTTGCTCATTTCCCGCTCAACCCATCTTTGCCACTTCTGTCTCAATTCTCACAAGGTCAACATCGACGGCAAACGCCAAAAATTGAACAGACGTTTGCAAGATAGTGCCTCTGGTCACTCATGTATGAAATCGCATGACAGTGCATCGACTGGTCTGACACCTTTTTTTACATTGAAAGATTCAATTATCTTGTTGCCAACCATCCAACTTCATTTTGCAAAATCGATCGAGCTTAGTTGGCTTAAAATCGATGATAAGGTGGTGGGTGTCAACTTATAGTTCATAGGTTTTTTCCACTTCCAGGATCCTGGTCTGAAGCCACATGAATAAATCCCAAACAAATTGTTGACAAAAGGCCTCAGACATTCACATATTACGGCAGAGATGATCTTATAATCGATGTTAAGTAGGCTTCCATAATTAGCGCAGTTAGAGGATCTCCCTTCTTCAGGATCGGGCAAACAATGCTGAGGTTCCATTCGTCGGGCATGCTTTCTTCCGACCATATCTTACAGATGATTTGGTGCATGCTCCTATTTAGATCGTTGCCTGCTGCAGCTGCTCAAACGACTTAGTTGGATTTCTGCTGTGATATTACCGTTTTCATTTCTTCTAACTCGTGTTAACGGAATTGTTAGCTATCATCGTGTCCATTGAATGGCTTCTCCCTGACGACGGGATTCTTTTCGTCATCATCATTATATAGTCTACAGAAACGGTCTTCTCAAGTCTCCAACGTCGACTAGGAATCACTATGATAATCCCTTGTTCATCTCTGCAGGCATCGGTTCCGGTAAATCTTCCCAGTTCCATTCCTGTTGTTGTATGTATCTCCTGCTTGGCTGGGCTGCTTTTTGTGAAATCAGGGTTTTCGCTTCGGTGGCTGTGTGAAACCTAGCATATTAGAGGCGGTATCTCGTAACTGCTTTTCCGACAATGTTGCCACTGATCCTCGATACTTGATGTTGGCGGTATAGGACTCCTTAAGAGGTTAGTCGACACTTGCTTAGAGAATGATCTGTCGATCTCTTCCGATTATAGCCGTCCGACTTCGAATTTTCTTTGAGCATTTCCTTGCTTTGGTCGTCGTCGGGATATATTCGTCGTAGCTACGACACGAAGCTAAATTTTAGGTCCGATTTCCCATTTTCACTTTTCTATTTCTAGAGTTTTATTTTTTTTTTTTTTAATTTTTTTTTCATGAAGATGTTACGCAGAACTCAGGCGAAGAAATTATGTCACACCAACCTCGTATCTTGAAATGTTGAAGGCATTCAGAAGCTTTTACACCCGAAAACTAAACGAAATCACCCTATTACGAGACAGGTAAGCAAGAAAATATTGTTTGACTACGTCCAAGCCAATATACAAAGAAAAACTAAACCTCTTAGGTACACAATCGGTTTGGAAAAACTCGAAAATGCTGCCGCCCAAGTTGGCGAAATGCAAGCTGAATTATACGCTTTGCAGCCACAACTAAAAGTCCTCTCGGCAGAAACCGAGGCAATCATGGTCAATCTTGAGCGCGAAACAGCCGTAGCTGAGAAGAAGAAAGAAGTCGTTGGTGCTGAAGAGGCAGCAGCTAATGAAGCCTCTGCTGCTGCACAAGCTATTAAAGACGATTGCGATAGTGATTTGAAAGAAGCCGAACCAGCGTTGGAGAAGGCTCTGGATGCCTTGAATACACTTAAGCCAGCTGATATTGTTATTGTCAAATCGATGAAAAACCCACCGTATATGGTTAAACTGGTTTTGGAAGCTGTTTGTGTCATGAAAGGAATAAAGCCTGACAGGAAACCGGACCCAAGTAATGTCTTGAAAATTTTGAATGACCTAAAAACTTATGTAAGCTTTTTTAAAGGTGGTCGAATGGTGGAAGACTATTGGGGACCATCGCTGAGAATGTTGGGAGACATTAAATTCCTGGAAGGTCTGAAGACATTTGACAAGGACAATATTCCAGCTCCGATTATGAAAAAAATACGAGAGAAGCAAGTAGTCTTCAAAATTTACTACCAAACACTATTGTAACCGATATCCTATTTGATTCGCATCAGGTATATCCCTGACCGTGATTTCGTTCCGGAGAAAATCAAAAGCGCATCAACAGCCTGTGAAGGTTTGTGTTGCTGGGTACGCGCCATGGACTTGTACGACAAAGTAATAAAAATTGTCGCTCCCAAGAAACAAGCTTTCCTTGAAGCTGAAGCTGATTTAGCTGTACTGAATGCCGCATTGAAAGCCAAACGCGACGAACTGAACTTGATTCTCGCCAAATTGCAAGAGCTAAACGATCAATTTGCGGACAAGTCACGCGAGAAGAGAGGCCTCGAAGACCAAATTGAAGGTTGTGAGCAACGATTGAGTAGGCAAGTGACAATTGATTTCTTTATGATGTCGACTTCGACTGTCGACAAAATGTGAATTCGCTGCAAAAATGATTATGCTTCCACGCTTTGATTTCAGTTTTATTTGATTTTTTTTTTTATTCATCAGAAGAAAAATGTAAAAAAAAAAAAACAATATTTTTCAGAGCGGAAAAGCTACTGGGTGGACTGGGCGGCGAGAAGACCCGTTGGTCGGAAACAGCAAATCGTTTGCATGAATCAATTCACAATATTGTTGGAGATGTGCTTCTGGCCGCCGGCTGCACTGCGTATTTGGGATTTTTTCCAACTGAGGTAAGCAAATAAAATCCGTGAAATTGATTGGATTTTTAAGTCGTGTTTTTATTTATGTTTTTCCCAATTTTCAATTTTTTTTTTTCGTTTTTGTGTTCAAATGAGAAAAAAAGTTTTTCAAGCTTTGAGTAGTCATCGAGCACCTTAAAAATAGAAAAAAAAGAATAGCATAGGCATTCAGGTGGGTACCGCTACCGATTGCCAAACACAGTCACAAGCTGGAGAGTTTGATGTAGAAATGGATGGGAGGGGGGTGTGAGCATAGGTTAACTGAAAGCTGATTGTTGATGCCGTATTTTTCATTTGCTTCAATCGACTGGAAATTAATTTCGATATAACATAAATCAACGGATTGGGATACATAAATCTTTCTCGCTGTTTTTTTGTACTTACGTTGTGGTGGCAGGGATACGCGAGAGACTCCGCGGATCATGGGCTTGCTAAAATGTTTCTGAGGGTGAGTGAGGTGCTAAAAACATAAAAAAGAAGTCAAAAGGTGGGTTTGATTCCTGAATATTGGGATACGACTTTGTTTTTGAAATTGAAAAAAAATATTTCTGTTGGTGATAAAATATATCTTGTTTTGGCTCAATTTTATTCTCAGTTAATCCCACTGTACAGTAAACGCAATATTGCATAAATGATTGTTGATAAATTTTCTATCAGCGTGATGGATTTTTGGCTAAATGATGATTTGGCGATCATGATGATGAGTAGGAGAGGGTCAATTTCGGATATAAGTCGGTTGATGTATTGGCTTTGGTCTGAGCAAATATTTGAGGATATAAATCTGCATGTGTTTTGTGTGCTCATTGTTTGTTTATAAATATTTTGTTATGAGACTGGAGGCAATAATTCAAATTGAAGTGCATTATTTGTGGAGGGAAAGTCTTTACAAGCGTGGAGGAGGGTTTGACGTTTCATTTGATGTAAACAAAAAAGTACCCCACGCAACAGAAACGTCTGCCCCAATTAACTTGAAACTACGAAATTTCACATTAAAGCAATTGCTTGGTAGTAAAATTTGAACGAAGAATTCATTTGTTTCGTTCTCCATGATTCTCATCGTTTCGATTATCCGAAATTTGTGTTTTGGGAAAGAAGGAATGGCCTAATTCAGAGATATGACTCTAAAATCGTATTATGAGAGCGGATTAGTTGGAAAGCAAGGCGTTAATGAACTTAAATCAGATAACTGCTTCGGATTACTAAACTTTGGTGCAGCTTGTAATGCGTTACTAGACGAAAGGTCTACACTGTAACTCGGCGATCTCCGGATTATCGAACCGCCAACCAAAACGCCCATGTGCTAATCGGAGCAAGACATACATTCGACATTTTAAACGGACGCACTTGTCGATGAGCACATGTCAACCTTGAGCACTTTCTGGTAGTGGGAAAGTTTAAGGCTCGACTATCAAACGAAATGAAAACAAGTGCTGTGGCTGTCCAAAGAAAGAAGTCAACATAATGTTGTCTCAGCACCCCGGAGAATGCCAGAGACTAAAGTGAGCCCCTGAGTGAGCGACTCTCCGCCGTTCTCTTAAATACCATAGATGTCAACACCTTGTGGAATTAAACATGTAGCCAACCAACCCCGTGGTATGATGATGAATGCGCTATACTGAAAAGAGAGACGAAAAATGAGAATACGCATGCAAATGCTGCAAGGAAAACAAGAGCAACAAGAGAAGAGTACCGAATTAAAAAGAGAAATGAAAAAAAAGGCCCTGCGAAGGTAGAAAAGAGCATCCGCTGTGTCTCAGCTCAAATATCTAGAACAGGCCAAGAACAATACCCGTTTCTTTAAGAGGTCGAAACAATTAGCTTCTAGTTTCAGAACCGTGACACATGCTCTTTGAAATAGTGAAGGAAACCTAGTGACCGAAGCACAGGGAATTGTGAATGTTTTCAAGCAGCAGTTCCAATAGCTGCTGCTGTCGACATTATGCCCGAGCAAGACAATGACGAAAGAGAAACGAGACCAGTCAATGAATACCCAGTCTCAGCACTCAGCCCCCAGCACAGAAGAGGTAGAAGGACCTATCCATTGTAAAAAAATAACAAGTCTGCAAGGTCGGATAGCTTGCCTGCAGAACTCTATAAATATAGAGGAGGTGTTTTGATGAACCGCATGCACCAAAGCATCAACAAAGTGTGGCAGAAAGAATTCATGCCCACTGACTGGTCGATAAGCTCCATATGACCCATCTTGAAAAAAAGTGATTCTGTCATGCAAAAACTACCGTGGCATATCCCTGCTTAATGATGCATACAAAATCCTATCCAACGTACTGTGTGAGAGTATTAAACCGTTCTGCAACACAATAATCAGCACGTAGCAGTGTGTCTAAAACAGGCAGAACAATGATAGACCAAATATTAACTCTGAAGAAAATCATCGAAAAGACTAACGAAGTTCAAGTTGAAACCCACCATCTCTTTATCGACTTAAAAGAGCAGCCACCACACAGAACGAAAAAAGTCATCCTATTGACTATTTTGGTAGTCAATATGACTATTTGGTAGTCAATTTTCAGCCGCTAACCGCGATAGTCAATAGAACAATTTTCGGTTGTCAATTTTGGGATCCGAAATTTTCTTACAATTTGGAAGTCGATATGACAACTTCACTACGACAACTGCGTTAGTCAATATGGCAACTGCGGTAGTCAATAAGACAACTGCGGTAGTCAATAGGACAACTGCGGTAGTCAATAGGACAACTGCGGTAGTCAATATGACAATTTTTGTTGAAAACCGAAATTTAATTTGACTACTGGAAAGTCAGTTTGACGAAATAATCAAAAACGAGATATTTGAGGCGAAACAAACCATACCCAACAAATTGTCATATTGACTACCGCAATTGTCCTATTGACTACCACAGTTGTCGTATTGATTACAGTGGTTGTCATATTGACTACCAAAATTGACTATCGAAAATTGTTCCATTGACTATCCAGTAGTCAATATTTTAAAATCAGGTTGTTATATGAACTATTTTGGTAGTCAATACAACAATTTGGTCAAATTTCAAGTTGACTATCGACGATTATTAGTATGACAACTTTTTTTTCTGTGCAAGAGCTTATGATGACGATGTCTAAATTTGGGATCCCGAACAAACTGATCTACCTGTGCTTTTTTCAAACATGCGCAAGGGTTAGACAAGGAGATGCGCTGTTATGTGATTTCTTCAACATATGCCTCGAGCAGATAGTGCTCAAGGCAGATCTTCAACAAATTCAACCACCTCCTAGGCTATGCGGACGCCATAGACATCATCCGTCGATCCAAGAGAGCTGTGCTTGAGGTCTTCACAGCGATTAAAGAATAGGCGAAACTCATTAGTCTGGAAGTGACTGAGGACAAAACAAAGTACATGCTTACAACAAACAAAGCAACATCTGACCACCACCTTGGATAAAACGTCACTGTTGGTAGCAGCAATTTCGAGTTACCTATATAAGGACTTCACCTCCCTTGGAACAAACATCAATCCCATAAACCAAACCTTAAAGGAGATCCGAAAAAGCATTATCCCAGTGAACTACTGCTACTTTGGTTGAAATAACATTTCTTCGATGGTTTTTCAGTCCTGTATGCGACGATGGCAAATGGAGAAGAATGTTCAACTGCGAACTGTATACGAGCTGTACCAAGATGTAGATGTAGTCCAAAAACCAAGAAAAAACGACTATACGACTCTCTCGCCCTGATCGATCTAATGGATGACAACGCTCCAGCCAAGAGAGGCTTCCCGTCACAACCCCAGGTTTGAGAAGACCAGGAAGACCAAACCTACGGTACAAAAATCAAGTGAGTGCGGATGCCAGAACTATTGAAAACTGTTGTGTCTCATTCTGAGATCCTACAGGGAGTGAGAGCCGGTTAAGTAAGTTAGGAGGGAAGTACACAGAGGTGAAAAATAAATTCTTATAAGATCACTTCGTTCTCTGATCATTCGACTTTCATATTATTAAATACGCACACAAATCCAAACTAAAAGAAAGGCTCGGATAAACGAGTACTGAACCCTTTTTGAGCGACTTTTTCTCGCACTTGTCCAGATTTTCATTCAAAACCCAACATTAAAGGAAACAAAAGAGTTCCGAAAACAGTTCTTCAAGAACCTGGGGCCAAATTACGACATACGTAATCGAATAATACGATACTAAATTGTGTGTGTTTGGCATTACCTCTCACGATATCGAGCTATGTATCGAGCTTCTAGTACAATAATTTAAATTCTCTGCTCAGTTATCGAGCGTAATTTCATTTGACACACTAACACCTCACTGATGGCCGGAACTTTCTTAGAAAAAATTTAAACTTTACTGGTTAAGTTATTTTATTATGAAATTCCTTGCCATTAATCTAATTTGGTCAAGATTTTAAGCTTCATGGCTTCATCAATCTCGTCCTCTGTTAACAGCCAAACTGTGTTAATTTCATTTAAAAAAAAATTATATTTCTTCCTCTGCTATTTCGCTCAAGTTTTGTTTTATTTTTATTTGTAAAACCTTTCAATATTCCTTCAAAACAAATAGAGACTCGATAAAACTACAACATTTTTTAATTCTTAAACGATACGTGACCTATCGAATGTCATAATCCCAATGAGGTTACGAACGATTTGATAACTGATTAAGTGATGAGACTCACTCGCTCGATAACGGATGCCGTAATTCGGCCCTTGTATCTAAGAGCACAAACATTCATAACTCAAAAACTTGTCAACTTTAATGTAAAAAAAGAAAAAAAAACACACAATTGTCAAAATATGGTAAAAATTTAAAAGTATACGTATTTTTTTTTTCAAAAATGTAGTCAGTAAGGAAATAAAAAAAAAAATGAATAAGGACAGTCAATACTCTACAAAATACTGCTGCTGTAGAAAAATTTAAACGAAGAATTTATTTGCTTTGTTCTCCATGATTCTCATCATTTCGTGTAACATGAAATTTGTGTTTTGGATAAAAGAAGAGGTCTAATTTTGGACAGGGACGAAAAATGATCAGATGTCGATCTGTTTTAGATGAAAAGAAGTTAGAAATGTTGGCCGTCAATAAAAACAAATCCTTTTTATGTGATTTATGATGATTCACGTCAAACCCACAAGATGATCATAAATTCTTTCAACGAAAATTTATTTTTGAACGAAAAACGATTTTTCGAATGCAAATCTACCCATTTGAAGTCTACGTTCAACAATACAAGAACAAAATTCCTTATTTCATTTATAATTCCTTAAAAAACGAAATTATTTAATCGTTGCCACTAATTTTCCTGGGCTTTACTAAAATAATATAAGCCTTGAACACAGTACAACAAATTTAAACATTAACTGCCGTATTTATTAGATTTTCTTAAAATGGTTCCCAAAGGCTGTTTAGTTAAGCTTGCTTAAATATTAAGACAGCCTTTAAGCAACGTTACTTAAATTCTTATTTATAATCGAATATCGACTGATGTTTAGTTAAGCAACGTTTTTCTCAAAAAAGAAATAGAAACGACGAATCTATTACACGAAACTTTCAGTTTTAATTTGTCAAAAGTAAAATTGAACGTCATAAAAAAAAAAAACAAACAAAACAAAATAAAACGCGACGGTGCAAACAGTTTATTCCGAGGCCGAAGCCGCGGAAATGTGTGTCGAATAGGAAGGAAGGAAAGGATGACGACGACGACGATCACTGAAAAACAGACTACGCTGCGGCTGCCGCTGCTTCAGCTGAACTGAGCAAATGCTGACAACGCAATAAATGTTGTGAAAAATGTGGGTATACAGCAAAAGCAAAAACATCAAACACCACGTCAAGAAATTGCAACAACATCTGGAGGATGCCAAAATGTTGCCGTTTCAGAGTGTATTTTAAAATTTTGTGTGAATTAAAATGTGGATGACAATAAATTTTGTAAGATTTTCTAAAAAATTATCAAATGAGGATGGTTTTTTTTTCTTAAAGAGAAGCTTGTCAATCTGATTTTGTTAAGACTGGGATCATCATTACTGGAATCATAAGTAGAATGATTATAAAAAATGGCACGAGGCAAGCGAGATCTTTACGTGTTGTCGGCTTTATTTCTTTTCTTCCCTCGTGGAGTTTTTCTTTCCTATCCCTCGCATACTCATACATATCTTTATAAAAAAAAACAAACACTAAAATAACCAACGGACAAGAGATAATTTTTCAATATCATAGAAATGTCAACATTTAATCGACGTTTAATCAACCTTTAAACAACAAATTTTGCGTTTAAGTTAAGAGAGCTTTAAGTAACGTTGCTTAAATCTTCAAATTGATTATAAATATGGATTCTCTACTTAAATCATACTTAAAGGTTGCTTAAAGTTAAGCAAACTTTAAGATTTGTTTATAAATATGGCTGTAAGTTGTTAATTGATTTTAATTTTGAATACAAAAATTAAACAACATTCAAAACAAAAAAAAAAAGAACTTAATCCATGTCTCCTGAATAACTTTGTATCGTTTGCAAAACGCCCATTGATTAATTTCAATTCTAATAATGAACGTATTTGTGGTTTTATTTCCTAAACCACAGACGAAAAAATGTTGAATGTCGGTATAAATATTTGTTTAGAATTTCAAACGAATTGAAATTCGTTGGAAATTCATACTAAATTCATCTCTTAGGTATAAATATTAGTTAAACTTCTAAATTCGTTGCAATGA
>CAKKXW010000001.1:92516226-92538707 GCA_920937365.1 Sphaerophoria rueppellii
CTCAAGTTTGCCTCTCAACTTCAACTTTTTTCGGAAGTTGAGAAAATCGGAAGTTGATTAACTTGAGATTTGAGAATCAAAAGTTGAAACTGTCAAAAGTGAGTGAAGAAAACCAAAATCACAGGTTGAGAATAAAAATCCTCAACTTGAGTTCAACTTGTAGTGAAGAAAATGGCTCTAAAACTACCTAATCTACCTAACATCTACTTACGAACTAGAACAACCACAGCAGCAAATCTCTATACTTTTTTTTTCTTTTACTAGTTTTTAGTTTAATTTTTTTTTTGTTTTTTTTTGTTTTTTTTTTTGTGTTAGGTTTTTTTTTTGTTTTTTCTATTTCTTTATGTATTTTGTATTTCTTGTCTTTGTCGTTCTATGTGGCACCATGCCTACTCTACTTAAAACCTAAACCCTACACCCTTAAACTAAAAAAGGCATGTAAGCCGGCCAGGGCTCGAAA
This sequence comes from Sphaerophoria rueppellii, assembly GCA_920937365.1. NCBI lineage: Eukaryota > Metazoa > Arthropoda > Insecta > Diptera > Syrphidae > Sphaerophoria > Sphaerophoria rueppellii. Next base: position 92,516,687 of record CAKKXW010000001.1, read on the forward strand.
CCCAACCCCGACTACTCATTGTCAAGTGCTGACCGAAGCCACCAGAACTGGTTCTCCTGCTTCATCCTTTCGGTTCGGTCCCGTTCGGACAAAGCCCTACTGAACCGAAGGAGCTCTGATCTGTCTTGTGCGAGGAGGTCTCGATTGTAAAGGAGCCGCCGATCGACGGTTCTTCGCCTGACGTGGTAGATTAGCGGCACCGCCAGTCTATCCTGTATCAGACCGCATTTATCTAAATAGAGGAATGCCTCTGGTGGAATGAAGCCGCTCAAGCGTGCACTATCAAAATATTCGTCGTTCGGATAGAACGCCCCAAAGATCAAATTATTCGTCGAAGTCATAGCTCTCGCAATGTGACCTCGAACAAGTTTTATCATGAAATTGTCAATTCTGTTGATCCGAGCCCCGTTGTATAGAATCTGGTTAGAATAGTAATGTATATAAGAAGATTCCATTGTCCGAAACAAACCGAGACAGCGCCGGAGACACTGCCTCTCGAACACCCAAATCTTCTCCATTCGAGATGGTGCAACGTTGAACCACACTGGACACCCATAAACGATCATCGGCCGTATGAGGGCCATGTTGCAAATTACCTTTACTCTGAGGTCAAGCCGACTGCTGTGAAACAGCCGTTTTGTCAGAGCGAAAGCTCCTCTGGCCCTGGTTATTGCAGCATAGCTGAAGTGGTAGCTGGTCTTTTAGAGATCAAATTCGACGTCGGTTTGAAGCCCCGCCTTCTCTTCACTTTGCCATCATTTTCACTTGCGGTGCTTTCCTGCACCGCTGATATGGTTGTTGGTGAAACATCACCTGATGCCACTTTAGCCTTCTCTTTCGTCATCGTATAAACAAAATTTATCATACTCGAGTCGAATTAGGAATAAAAAAATTCGACCTGAGTGGGGGAAACGAACCCACGATCCCTAGCTTAGCAATCCGATGCACTACCGCTGTGCTATCGAGCTCTTGGAGGATGGGTGGATAACTCTAAACTTTAACTTTTTACACTTCTAAATATACTTTAAAGAATGGAATTTATCCGCTGGTAGTCTTCACTGAACGAGAGTCAAGGATCGACTGAAAAATCGCCATCCACCGCCTGTTGTTCAAGCACCCAATGGACGTATCTACGATATTGTGAATGGTCAGCTGGGCTTTATATGGATGTAGGTGTAGATCCCAATACATAATGTGCAGTAAGACAGTCCTAATTCCAGAGAACGACGAGGAATCGACAAATTCGGGTCTTCAGCAACACTCACTTACAGCAGCGATGTTTTCAGTGGTACGAGCGAAACGATGATGCACAGGCCTTACAATGAATCCAGTTTTTTTCAAATTTCTTCACAATTTAGCCAATTACTTGCGTAGTTAGAGGATTATGTAAACCATAATCTCCTCTCAAAGCATGATATGTGGCTTTGGCAGGAAATAACATTTTTGAAGTAGGTTTTAAAAATTCTTATGAGTTTTGCGATAGTTAATTGATCCATTTCCGTAAATTCCAGACTTTCAACTGACAAAAAATAGGTTGGACAACTTAGTTTGACACATGTCGAACTCCAGCCACATACTTTTGAAACAACAAAATAGATAACCCGTTACAATTCTCTTTTTATGTGGATCGAATAGGGGTATCCCTCTTTTAAATACAAAAAAATGTTTTCTAAAAAAAAAGGACCAACAATAAAATTGTCACACATTCCAAATACTCGCGCGTCTATTCAATAAAGTACTAAATATCACAAAAAAGCTATTGCATTCATAAGAAATTTGAACGAACAATTGCTTCGGTTCGTTCTCCATGATTCTCATCATTTCGAGTATCGTAACGTCTGTGCATTGGTATTAGCGCGGTCACTTGTCTTTGTGGCAAATTTGCTTGCGACGAAAGCGATAAATTCTACAATTTCTAGCTTTCGAGGAAAGACTGTCTGACATTCACAGCATCGATTGTTTAGAAGATAAATGACCTCAGCTTTAATTAATATAAATTAAAGAAGACTTAGAACAAGTCTGTCAAATTTTGTATTAGTTTTTGTTTAATTTTGTCATTTATTGTGTAAGTCATCCTTTGTTTTAGTTTTCTTATTAACAAGTAACACTGCACGAAGTGATGAGTATGAGCAGGTCTGATAATACAGTTTTCTGGACGACTCAAGACTAAATGTTGCTTGCAATTATTTTTACGGTCAAAAATAAGTTAGTTATAGGATATGAAAAACGAAGCTGTACATTTAATTTAATTAAGGACAAATGCAAAAAATTATGAATAAACATTTTACGTATAGCAAAAGAGAGCTAAATAATGTTAAAACAAACTTCGTCTGTTAAAAAAAAAAAACTGACAACGTTTCGTGAACAAAAGAAGTTCGAGAAAGGAAACCGGAAAAAAACGTTTTTCATTCTATTTAAATTTTCAGTTTGTTCTTTGTTTAACATGGAATGGGACCATCGTAAAAATAAATGAAATTCGTTTTTTGTTTTTAATTTAAGATCAACTTTATTTACAAAAAAAAAGACTACAAATATTTTTTAATTAAGCATTTCTAGGAGAAACAAATAAAAAATATATGCTTATCGTGAATTTTTAAAAAGTTTATTTTTCTAGTTTTAATTTGATTCCTTTTTTGTCAATGTATAAAAAATAAAATTAGGGATAAACCTCCGCTTGGTGTTCGTATGAAAACGCTTTAAACTTCATCCGACATTGCTGGAGCGTATGTGTTCGTTTGTTCAACGGAAGACGACAGAATGACTTTTCTCATGACGAAATATAAAATGGCACCCAATGAGAGTTCAACAATGGCCAGAATTAGTATCAACGCCCAGCCGGGTATTGGTAGTCCAGCTGCAAGCAAAAAATAAAAATTCCTTATTAGAAGGGACACTTGTCCTTGATTTAAATAAAATTGTCAAAGGATGCTCCTTTTTTCTGATGTAAATGTACAAAAAGATTTTGCACTTATTTTCAGGTTTAAATTCCAGCTTACACAAGCTGATTGTACTTACTGTAATATTGTCGAGTTAGAGTTCTACGGCCTCTGAGGACACGTCGGACGGCATCCGTTTCCTGTGAGCAACAAGCGAGCACAACTGCAAGAGAATATTAATTTATTATAACTTAATTAGTTTGTAATGTGTTTTGTAAAGTTTTTTTTTCTATCTTCCTGCTATTACTGAAGTAAGGGCTTGTGCTTTTTTTTACCCTAACAAGTTTTTTTTTGCAATTTTGAAAAAAGTTTCAAGCATGTTTATATACAGAAGGACGAAAGAAGATGATGTTGTTGTTTGTTTGTTTTGTTTTCACATTTTTATTTTTGCTCTTAGAAAAGAATATTTTACTTTCTGGTGTCTGGGTGAATTGCAAAACAAAACACACAGAACCGAACGGCTCTTCATTTTATGTTGCTGTTGTCTGCGAATCTAAAGTGAATGTTGTTTACTCAAGTTCCGAGCCCGAACCGTCAACCGAGCCGTATCTCTACAATTAGATGCAAGTGGAAACGTTTTTCTAAGTGAATTGGTTTAGCGTGCTTCCGCAGGGCGTAATTTGAATAAATTAATATTCTATAAGTGCTTCATGGGTTGGGTTAGGCAAACAAAAAAAAAAGGAATCAGAAGAAAAAAACTTGTAATAAATGTGTATAGGTACACTGCATGAATTCCGGTATAGGTAAAACGAACCCTAGGAAATAATTGCATAATTAACATCATGAACAATTTTTCGTTTGTTGCTGCTGGTAAAAATCATTTGGGGTGGAACTTTGATGAATTTGATTTCATTGAGATTTCAAGTGATTTACTGTTCTCGACAACATGAAAGGTCTTATAAAAAAAAAAAAAAAACAGTCAACTATGCAGAATTCTTATTTCTCAATTTATATAGTAATAAATATATATATTTTTTGTCTATAATTCCATTGTAATGGGTTTTTCAATAGGCCACTACAAAAGTAGATCGATAGGGACAGGGGACAGCAAACGACGCCATATTTTTTCCCGCTCTCTGGACATTTCTCTTCAGTAAGGTTTGCCATTTCATCATGGAAAGGTATACGAGTCGAAATTATTAAAATTTACTACCGAAATTCGAGGTCAGTGGTCAACACTTTAAGAACGCTACGTACAATTTATGGTCGTCATAATCGTCCTGCCAGATCAACAATTGAGCGTCTAGTGGAAAAATTTGAATCCACAGACTCAGTACAAAATGTTCCCGTGGCAGTGTGACAAAGAAGTGCCCGTAGTGTCGAGAATATTGCTGCCGCTAGCGCATCAACTGCGGAAGACCCAAATCAGTCTCTCACACGTCGTTCTCAAGCGTTGGGCATCTCTGTGACGTCGTTGTGGCGAATTCCGCGAAAAGATCTTGGCCTACATCCTTACAAGATCAAATTGACGCAAGAACTGAAGCCGCTTGATCACCAGAAGCGTCGTATGTTCGTGAATTGGGCTGAGCAACAACTTGAAAATGGACAGGATTTTCATCGAAAAATCATCTTCAGCGATGAGGCTCATTTCTGGCTGGATGGCTTCGTCAATAAGCAAAATATGCGTTATTGGTCAGGCAGCAATCCACATGTGCTTTACGAGGCACCATAACATCCCGAAAAAATCACTGTTTTGTGCGGTTTACATGCTGGTGTCATTGGGCCGTACTTCTTCCGTGATGATCAAGATCGGCACGTTACTGTGAATGGGAATCGCTACCGCTCAATGCTAACCGATTATTTTTGGAATGAATTGGATGATATGGACTTGGACGATATGTGGTTTCAACAGGACGGTGCCACATGTCACACAGCGGGCCAAACAACCGAATTATTGAGAACGAAGTTCGATGAGCGCATTATCTCAAGAAATTGACCTGTGAATTGGCTGTGAAAACCGTCGAAAATTGGGTTCAGCGTCTGGACTTCTGCAAGCGTGCCCGTGGTGGTCATGCAAAAGAAATCGAGTTCCATACATAATGGCATCAAATGTACTTCTACTACAGGAATTAAGAATTTCGTTGATATCCAAAATCGGTTTTGTTTTATTTAAGAAAACTTTTGTAGCGACCCTATTGAAAAACCCTTTATGTACCTACCACTATTTGTTAAGAATGCCCTATTTGCTCGAATAGCTTATCGTCTTTCGATTTCAGAATCTTTGTCACAGTTGAATTATAGAGCTGCAGTAGAATTTAATAATAATAAAGTAGCAGTAGCAGTTGAGTATGTCGGCTCCAAAAAGCTAAAGCCTACACTTTTCAAAAATCCGTGAACCGTGAGAGGTGCATGGAAAAATTGACCCGACCTAAAATGGTGGAAGAAAAAGGGAACGGATAACTATATTCGAAGTTAAACCAAATATTTAACTTATTTGATCATTTCTATGTGCTGTTAAAATCGTCATTTCATTGTAAAGGGTTTTTCAATAAGGAGGTACCTACCTCTATTTCGGTAGCTGTACCTTTTGAAGATGTCATTTTTTGCCATTTCACAAGTAGAAACTACGCCATTAGTAAAAATGGAACGATACACGCTTCAACAACGCATTGAAATTATAAAAATTCACTATAAAAATGGTGAAAATTTGGCAGAGACGGTTCGTAAAACTAAAACATTTTTGGGTCATCGTGAAGCACCATGTCGGACCGTAATACAGAAATTGGTGGACAAATTCGAGCTGTTGGGACAAGTTAGTGATGTGAGGAATAAAACCCGTGCACGTCACTCAAGAACAACTGAGAATATTGCTGTTGTAGCCCAAAATGTTGAAGAAAACCCAGGTTTGTCCATTTCTCGTCGTACTCTGGAATTAGGCATTCCACAAACGTCATTACACCGTATTTTTCATAAAGACTTGGGTCTTAAAGCTTATAAGGTTCAGTTAACACAAGAACTCAAGCTGGCTGATCATCAACAACGTCGTGTCTTTGCTGATTAGGTCCTTGAAATGCAGGAAAATGATCCGGAATTTCATCGAAAAATCATATTGACTTATGAGGCCCATTTCCACCTCGAAGGCTACGTGAACAAGCAAAACTGTCTTTGAAATTGCCTCTCCATCTCCATCCTCAACGCGTGACTGTTTGGTGCGGTTTATGGTCCGGCGGGGTCATTGGACCTTACTTTTTCGAAAATGAGGCTGGAGCAACAGTTACGGTCAAAGGATTGCGCTATCGAGAGATGATCAATAATTTTGTATGGCCGAAATTAGATGGTATTGATCTGGACTCTGGACAAGGTTTACTTTCAACAAGATGGCGCTACGTGCCACACAAGCAATGAATTTATCGATCTTTTACGGGAAAAGTTTCCGGACCGTGTTATCTCTCGAAGAGGTGGCCACTGGAATCTTGTGATTTAACACCTTGTTCCTTCTTCCTTTGGGTCCACGAGAAAGATAAGGTCTACGTCAACAGCCCAGCGTCGACTCAAGACCTCAAAGATGGAATTCATGAGGCTATCGAGGACATAGGGCAGCCACTTTGCGATTTGGTTATGGAAAATTTCATGAAAAGGATATGGTCCTGTAAGCGTGGTCGTGGCGGCCATTTGGCTGATGTTGTGTTCCATTATTAATAAATTGATATCTGTCATCCATGGCGCTGTAAACGTGTGGAATATTATATGTGAAAGTAGCTTACGTCAGGTAAAATCCTGAGGACGCGACGCAGCCGCTAGTAACAAATAGGGGGTTAGACGTAAGTTAGTTTCTGATCTCCTCCTTTCTCTAATCTCTGGCAGTGGTAACAACTTAAAGTTGAAAAATCATACAACCCTTGATAGGATGCGTTTTTTTTTAATCCTTCTTTTCTGGATAAAATGGTCAAAAGAGCACCTATTATATGCTTTCTTGTTGTCGGTCTTTGAACCGTCAGTAAGGGAGTGTATCTTGTTTCCTTTCAGAGCTAATACTTCTTCCCAAAAGGATCTTGAAGGGATTGAAATATGAAGGTTAGTATCGATTTCCATTTTTAGTGTGGTATAGTATAAATAATCTGTGATAGAACTGAAATTGTCTAAGAAAGAGTATGACCAGTGTTGATACTGATCCATTAACTTGCGGCTGTAAACCTCACGTATCAATTATCAAAAGGTGTTTCTTTAAAATGTCGAAACAATAAGCTTCCGGTTTCAGTACCGGGAAACAGGCTCTTCGTAATAGTGAAGGAAACCTAGTCCGCGGAGCACAGGGAATTGTAAACTTTTTCAAGCTGCACTTCCAACAGCTGCTGAAAATTTCGTGCGAGGTAATGACGAAAGAGAAGCAAGACCAGTCAATAAAGAGTCAGACCCAGCTCTTAGCATCCTGCCGAGGCGGATTTTTGATGAACCGCATGCACCAGGTCATCAACAAAGTGTATGAGGAAGAATAGATGACCATTGACATGTCGATAAGCTCCATGTGCCCCATCTACAAGAAAGGCGATCCTATGTCATGCAAAAACTACTGTGGCATATCCTTGCTTAATGTTGCACATAAAATCCTATCGAACGTACTATGTGAGCGTCTTAAACCGTTCTGCAACTCAATAATCGACACGTACTAGTGTGTAGCCTTAGGCTACGCAGAACAACGAATTTCAAGTTCAATCTTTCATCGACTTCAAAGCTGCTTATGATAGCATCCACTGCCAATAGCTTATGATGGCGATCTGAATTTTGGATTTGTACTGCATGACGCTAAACAATACGCAGTGCAGTGTGCAAATTGGTAACAGCTCATCTGAGTTGTTTCAAATATGCGCAGGATTTAGACAAGGAGACACTTTGTTATGTGATTTCTTCAGCATAGTCCTGGAGTAGATTGAACAAAGCAATATCTGTCCGACGCCTAGAACGAAACGTCACTGTTGGTAGCAGCAATTCCGAGGTAGATAAAGAGTTCACTTACCTTGGAACAAACATCAATCAGACAAACCGCTGCTGCTTCGGTTTGGCAAAACAACTGGGTTCAAAACTCTTCACTCGAAAGACAAAGTGTCTGCTATACAAAAATTTAATTATACCAGTTCTACTCTAAGGCGCCGAGTTTTGAACCGTACCTAAGTAAAAAAGGGGAATTGATACAGGGCACTTTCGAAAGAAAAATTCTTCGACAGATTTTCGATCCCTTTTGCGACGATGGCGAATGGAGAAGAAGGTTCAACTGCGAACTGTACAAGCTGTATCAAAATGTGGATGTAGTCCAGAAAGCCAAGAAAAGACTACTTCATTGGCTCAGCCACATCGAGCGAATGGACGACAACGCTCCAGCCAAGAAAATCTTCTCATCGCAGTTTCCAGGTTCGAGACGACAAGGTAAACCGAAACTACGGTACGAGGACCAAGTGACTGCGGATGCCAGAGCGCTTGGTTTCCATGACAGGGGAGTGAATGTCAGGAACCCTTCCTGGTGGAAGGCTGCAATATTTGAGATCTTTCTTGGATTAGGAGCCGCTTAAGTAATTAAGAAGATACCAGGAATTTGTGTATGTTAATTTGACATTACATTCTCTAAGTGGTTGCGATTCGACTAGCATATTTTGCTCGAAAAAAAAGTAGTTTAAAAGCTGCTACAATGGAGTCTGTACAAAAAGCTTTAAGGTATTTAGAAAATGTATACCTAAGCGTTGACAGTTAATAGAATGATTTATGTTCAAACTTGATTTTTTCGTTGTAGGTAGTAAAATTATCGTTTTCAAAAACAATTCTTTTTCTTATTGTTAACGGTCTTATACATTTTTCGATTAAACAGCTATAAGTATATTAAATAATAAGAAACCATCAGATATTGCAACTAAATAAATCAGTGAAATGATTCCAAAGCATCTGTTAATTTTATTTACTTGATTTATAAAAGAAAGGACTATTAAAAAGAAACTGGACCAACAAATCTCCCGTCAACATCCGGAAACAAAATCTGCAAGGTTTTCTGAGTACAAAACCATTTAAAGAGTGCGGTCCTCATATATTTCGCACACTCAATGCCATCCAGCGCCCGGTCTTTTGTGAGAAATTTCGAAGCTTTTCTAGTCCAAAACTTGAAAATTTAGTACTAATGTGCATTATGTGCTTGCAAAACAAACAAAACATGCCAAATTAATTTTGTACTTATAGCTTACTAGCAGTAGGCTTGGTTTCGTCACATATTATGTTTTTTATATATTCTAATAATTATCAAAATTTAGAAAGAAATAAAAATTTCATAATTCAAGAAAAATACAATTGCTTTCGTTTACATTATGTTGACAACATAAGCGAATTAGTCACTTGGTTTAATTCGAAAAAATAAATATTTATAATTTTATCTTCAAGTGATAAGAATTTTGAATGAAGTCACTACAATTTCGTAGAACACTGTTTCGTCATTTCATAATTTCATTAACAGTATTTTTTCACAATGTTGGTATATCTATTTGTTTTTTATTTTTATTTAATTTCTTTTTTTACTGTACAGCCACTTGGAATCCCAAAATAAGGACATAAAACTACCACAAGAACTTAAAATAAACAGTAAAACTTTACATACTCAATATAACGGTCAAATAGTACGTGCTATTCTTCATCAATTTCATCTTGAGTTAGTTTTATTTTCTTTTCTTATATCAATTAAAAATTCGTTTCGCAAAATAAAATGTGTGTCGGATGCACCTGTGTCAAAATCGTAACTACCTAACTAAGTCGTGCGTACAGGTGAATCTTGGCCACAAAAATGTAAAGTCGATAAGCTCTATCAATGTTCGAAGATAAGATAAGAAATTTACCTATTTAGGTGGAGTAACCTCAAGCATTAGTCACGAGAAACATTTACTGTTTATTTTGTTTATCTCTACTTTTGTTAAAGAAGGCTGGGGAAGTTACACACTTCGAAAGTTTTGGTCTTTTAATGATTTTTCCTTAAAGTATGCAATAATTATATGCATTTAAAAAAAAAAATGTTGGTATAAGAGTATGCAACGGGAAAAATTGTTTTATATCGTAATATCGTAATACTATCTAAGCATTGCCAGGCATGTAAAATATCAAGCGATAAAATAACGATAGAAGTAACTTTTTATTGGATTCAAATGACGATGTGAGTTCAAATAAAAGCGATCCGGGTTAATAGATAAGAGCCCAAAACTAGTTAGCTCAAATTGCAATAGTCAAACAGCTTAATCCACGAAAATTACTTTCGAGTTAGTCGAGTTTTCCACTTCATTTGTTTGATTAAATCCCAAATCCTTTGCCTCCCTCAAAAAACAATCGCAGTCAATTAGCTTTTAACAGATAAGGTCTTCAATCCAATTCCCATTCAAAAACAATTTGATAAAGTTTAGGATTTTACTACAAATTAATGAACAGATGAGATTTTCCACGTCGTCGCTTCCTTCAGTTACAAACTTCAATTAATAGAATAACCCACGAAATTCCACAAATCAAAACCCTATAAAGCCTATTCTCGAAAACGAAACCCTCAAAACAAAACTATTTTATTATTATTACGGTTATTATTTTATGCAAAAGTCCTTATGTTCCAGTGTTAGTTTGTCTGATTGTGAGTCGCAAAACAACTTCTTCTGTTTCTCAACATTATCTCTATCTAATTTTTGGGGTCTTAATCGTTACACCATTTTGCTGCTATTACATTGTTACAACCGCCAAGCTTAACCATAAAACCCAAAATCTTATGGAATTGTAGATATCTATATGGTCTATCACTATCTGCTTGAAATGGAGACAGCGTTTGTCGAATGGGTGCAATTGAGTTTTGGAAGAAAACTATCTTGAAAGTTTGCGTTGATGAGAAAATGCTGTTGGTACTTGCGTGCCGATGAGATTGTGAACTAACAAACACTTCCAATTATGTGGTAGGAATGATAAGATGTTCTCTCAAAACAGGGTGTTTTTTCCGTTATTTCCAGGTTTCAGCTTCTTAACTTCAAAATTCAAATGAAACAAGGTGTTCTTGTGAAATATTGTATTCGTTTGAAAAGCCTTTTAATAAGCAGACCGAAGTACCTAATGCAAGACCCTTTTTATTACAAAACGACTTCGTCGTACCATCGTCATATTGTTCCGATCTTGCCACCGAAATCTGGAGCAACTCAATAGCTCTGAAGAACCAAAACCCAAATTACTTCACTTTTTAACCAGGTGTACCACAGGAGAGCGTCTTGGGTCCACTAGTCTATTGTACCATCAATTGCCTTCTCGAAGGCAGAATGACGGCCTCTTAAGTATACCTATCAGCTATTCTTTTTTGAAGTTGGAACCATTATTAGAAAATATTCAATATTCCTGCAACCGAGTCCTTTACGTATGAGTGAATGTTCTGTGAGAAGTGGGTACCACTTTCTCCCTTAAAAGTTAACACGACCGACACGTATTCAAAGGAAAAATAAAAAACAGAAAATTACAAACTACTGGTAATTTGCAAGGGCTGGTTTTCTTTCGATTCCTCGAAATAACACCCTTTCAGGATGAGCAGGTAAGCCCCAAGTCCCGTAATAGCGCCACACACTGGCACACAGATACATTACAAAGTACTTACCTTAAGTTGAGGTTATATTTGGGTATGCTGGATAACACTTTGCGTAGCGCCATCTTCAGGATCACAACTGCGAGTCTTGCCTCGTTCCTACACTTTAATGACATGTCTCAACTTCAAAGATTCCCGTACAGCAAACAATGAGATGTTAATTGGATTATAAAATTCAATTCGTTCTATTTGCCATTAAGAACAAACAGCAACAAAAAAATAAGTAAGAAGACTTCAAGTTCGCGTTGATATCTCTTGTGCCATCTTGCGTAAAGCATATTTTATTAAGTCTCAAGGCGTATTGAATACAACGAAAAATAGAGACTTTCACCGAGCCTTGATATACCACCCTGAGGTGCTTGTTTTTCGCTTAAAGATACTTATTTTCTTTGTGATTAACTTTTAATTTGAAGAGGTGCGGTGCAAAACCACTTAAGCCATTGGCAGTCAAACAGTCAGCAAAGAGCTCCTGTGTCTTGTATCTTTGTCGTCGTGTCGTCGAGAGAGATTTTATATTACCAAAAGGCATACGTTTTCTTTTCAAAGAACTGAACTGCTACTGTCACGGAATTGAGTTCTACGGTGTATGCCGTAGATTGAGATATACAAAATGTGTTAATTATTACGGATGGTTCATTTAGGTTGTGTACACAATACAGAGACAAATGTTTGCTTATGGATCACTGTGTGGAACGCGAGAAAAATCGTGAGACATGTATAAAATCACGATGGGGGAGGTTAGCATTTTGCACTATTTTAATAATTTACCAAAATGAATGTTTGTGTTTTTTGAGTTCTAATTAAATTATTCTCCGTTGGGTGTTCTGTGATTTTTAATGATAAATCGGCAGCATGTGTTACTACATTATGTGAAGTGGCACTGGCTTACATTTGTTGATATTCAAGTTTTAAATTAAACAAAAAGTCTGACAAATGTTTTCAGGCTTATAATCTCACACTTAAGCCATAACAACTTCTTCTAGGACTAAAAGTCCTTATTTTCTAATTCACTCTTATGTAATGAAATGGGGTTGGATACCCTTTTCATGCCAAGATACAGTGCGAGCATTAGGAAGGACGGTTTGACGATGCATGACATTAGATTGTGCCTGTTTTGAGGCGGCCGGAACGTAAATAAATCATCGGTGGTTGAATACTGTCTAAGAACTGAATACAAATACTGAAGCACCCACCAGATCTGAGATGATTCAAAGATTCCCGACATCGACTTGGACCACTACCTTGTTGTAGCCAAGGTACGAATGCGGATATCCCGATCAAGCGCGAAATTGCTAGGAGGAAATTCGACGTCAAGCGGCTACAATCGCAAAACATTGCTAGATCCGATCGTGTCTCCGAAAATCTCCTCAGAAATCCTTTGCTGCCAGAACAAAATATAGAGAACCAGTGGCAACACTGCCAAGCAGCCATCAGCGATGCCGCCTCTGAAGTTCTAGGGTTTACAAGGCCACCACAACGAAACCCCTGGTTTGACGATGAATGCCAGCGAGCACATGCAGCTAAACAAGAGGCATACAAAGAGGCGGCGCTGCAAAGAAGGACACGAGCAGCTCGTGAGCTCTACGAGCAGAAAAGGAGAGAGGAGCATAAACTTCTGAGAAAGAAAAAACGGGAGCATGAGAAGCGCGCAATCGAGGAGATAGAGGGATGTCACAACAGGAGCGAGGTTCGAAAGTTCTACAAAAAGGTGAAACAAACCTCCAAGCCTTATACACCCCGAACTTAAGCCTGTATAGACCATCATGGGAATATCCTAGTAGAACCGCAGTCAGTGCTGAGGAAATGGAAAGATCACTTTTCCAAGCTGTATAATGGCGATGACGACCAAAACTCCGTCAGGAATACAGAACCATTCAATTTGGGTGCAGAGGGCCAAAAATTCCACTCACCCGACATGGACGAAGTGAAGATAGCGATATCTGATAGCGATAGCCGAACTGTACATGTACTGTACTATGAATGGAACCTCAGTATGCTTGATCCTCAAAAAAGGAGATCCCTTGAATTGCACCAACTACAGAGGTATAAGTCTCCTTAACATCGCCTATAAGATCTTGTCTGCCGTGCTGTGTGAACGTTTGAACCCCTTCGTCAACAACCTGGTAGGTCCTTATCAGTGTGGCTTTAGACCCGGAAAGTCCACCATCGATCAAGTATTCACCGTACGGCAGATCTTGGAGAAGACCCAGGAACTTCAAATCGATACCTACCATCTTTTCATCGATTTCAAGGCCGCGTATGACAGCGTCTATAGAGACCAACTATATAGAGCAATGTCTAGTTTTGGCATCCCAGAAAAACTCATCCGCCTGTGTAAGATGACAATGGAAAATTCACGCTGTTCCATCATGGTCCGAAAAAACCTTACGGACGCTTTTGATGTCAAAAAAGGTTTTAGACAAGGCGATGCGTTGTCATGCGATTTTTTCAACATCATTCTTGAAAAGATTGCTCAAAGCTGTCAACAATGTCAACACTGTGACGTATTAAGAGGGACAATCTTTCAAAAGTCCGTCCAGCTACTAGGATACGCAGACGACATTGACATAATTGGAAGAACACAGCGTGATGTCAGTGGAGCGTTTGTGAGCCTTGAGACGGAAGCCAGGAAGATGGGTCTAGCGGTTAACGAGGGCAAGACCAAGTTAATGCTGTCGACAAGAAAGGACAACCAACATCGACGTCTTGGAGCAAACGTCAACATAGACAGATTTAACTTCGAGGTAGTTAAGGACTTTGTCTACCTGGGATCCGCTATCAACTCAGACAACAACACCAGCGCTGAAACCAAACGAAGAAGCACTCTTGCCAATCGCTGCTTCTTTGGACTTAGAAGGCAATTGAGTAAAGTCCTCTCCCGAGCAACTAAAGTGACACTCAACAAAACCCTCATCATCCCGGTCCTCAGGTATGGTGCAAAGACGTGGACTATGACAACATCTGATGAAAACGCTTTGGGCTGCTTTGAGAGAAAAATTCTTCGACTGATTTTTTGTCCTGTCTGCATAAATGGAGAATAGAGACGAAGATTCAACCAAGAACTGTACGAGCTGTATAGCGACACTGACCTAGCCAGAAAAGTTAAGGTCCAACGACTTAGATGGTTGGGTCATGTTGAGCGAATGGAAAATAATGCTCCGGCTCGTAGAGTCTTCGAATCCAATCCGGAAGGACGTCGCAGAAGAGGAAGACCGCGACTCCGGTTGAGCACACAGGTGGTAGAGGACCTGAACCAACTTGGCGTTCGAAACTGGAGACAGTTAGCCAGGGACCGAGCTGGCTGGAGAAGTTTGTTGGGTGAGGCCCTGGTCCGACCTGGACTGTAGCGCCACCATAAGTAAGATTGGACCAATCAAACCAAGCAGAGAACATACAATACAAACTTATGTAAAAAAAACTGCTTCTGTGAAAATACTCAAGATGGTGCCACCATCGTTTGCCATCTTGAGACTACTCCCCAAATATATAAACAAACAAGCTTTGTAGTGCATAGAGGAGGCAATACGGAGCCCTGGGGTACACCATCATTATATTATGTGAGGATCAGTACCTACCCGTACAATATGACTTGTCCCAACGAACGGTGCGAAATGATGTTTCTACCCCAGCGAAGAAAGGATTCAACGAGTCCGTGGGCTTTTTCGATAAAAAGCCTGATGCCAAATTTTATCAAATGGTTCTAAAAAAAACTAGAAGCCAGCGATATTACGTATACTTTCCACTAAACGATATAAAGTTTTATTTCACTGTTCAGTGATAAAGGCCATCAAGATCACCGGTGTACCAGTGCTGCGTAAGCTGTAGGTATTTCCGTAGAATTTTCAATAAAAATATGTACCGGCAAATACTGTGCAAGTTTAACAAAAAACCAAGTTGAAAATTGACCATAATTCTGATAATTTTCCACAAGAGATTCTATGCGAATTTGGTGCAGTGAACGAATCTCATATGAACTAACGCCATACTGGCTTTAATTCTCATTCAAATATGAATTAACTTAACACAATAGTCCGATTATGGCTTAAATTCACAGTCGAATGAGAACCAAAGCCACCACTTGAATGAGAACTTACGCCGTATGGAGTAGGTTCACAATCCAATAAGAACTAATGTCACAAAATGCTTTGAGCTTTGAAGTAAAGTTAGCAGCAAGTAACACGTTTGAGAAAATGCAATCAGTCAAATAGGCCTGTTCTACCTAACAATAGCTGCGTTTTATTAACACGATGATCTGATCCGGATCAGATCATGAAAATCAAACAGTTTCTATCATCAATTTCTTTTCGAGTTTGGCAGATGTTTGAATTTCTTTTTTTTTTCATTCTGATCGAAGCCCTACGACATTTTTTTTTCAACGATTATTATGTTGTATTTTTAAGGGGAAAAGTTTTTGCTATGTCATTGAAAAAAAAATATCACCGGATAGATGAATGTGTGAAAGTGGCAGCATAGTTTTTATTGAAAATATACGCCAACGTTTCAACTTGTGTGCGGAAGAAGAACTCATTTTTGGATCACAAAAATTGATCCAAGTGAAAAGCAGGATTTCAATTTGCTGTTGTTACACATATAAATCAATGATCTGATCTGGATCATGGTGATAATTAAACGCAGCTAATATCTCACCGAGATCTCAGGAACTTCAGTGTTCTCAGTGAGCTCTGATATTTTCTTTTGAAATTTCTGAAAAAAAAATGTGTATAGATCCGTTTTCTCTCTCAGTCAGCCATGTGAAGGTAATCATGCATTAACAAAATTAATTTCAAAATATCTCACTGAAATTTCAAAATTTTATTCCACAAAACAATTATCGTAAATTCTTTATTCGGAAAATTAGTTTTCCAGACTCTGAAAGTTGCCAAACAAAGAAACAATTTGGGGTGCGAAAATAAATTCGCGCGAATTTTTTTATTTTCACACCCGAAATTGTTCCTTGTTTTGCAAAAAACATTTCCGCTCGCTTTCCAGTGCTGCAGTACTGAATTTTTTTTTTAATACTTTAAGAGTCTGGCATGAAACATTAATGAAAATATTGAGAAACTTACTCATTCCGAAATTCAATAGATATATGAAAAATGAGCTGTTTTGAATTCATTTTTTTTTTTAATTTTTAGATTATAGCAAAAGTATAGCAGCTTCAATCGATTAGTTTGCAAAAAATTATCAACAATTAAACGTTTTCATTTTGTCCATCCTCGTAAGTTCATCACTCCGCCATCTCGGTCGAAACTCCAGAATCGGAAATCATTCGATTGCGATAATTTCATGTTTTCTTCACTACTCAGTAGTCAACACAGCAAAATTTCCCTTGGTAAACAACAACAATTTGTATTGCAGTTGATAAGAAGGCCAATAAAAAATGACAGTTCTGCCGGCCGGCGTGGCGTTAAGAAGAATTATTTTGCTACGCGAATCTAATGATGTCGAGTTATGAACTCTCTTTAGTTGAAGTATTTACTAATTTTTTTTTCAAAATCCGAGACGCAACCCTCAGGGCCATTTTGCGAATGAATGCATTTTACAGATAAAGTGAGTTGGAGCGTTTTATTCGCACTTGACTACTGTGCTGCTGCTGGCTACTGACTAGTGAAAAAAACACGATTATTACAAACACAAAAGTGTATGAGTACTTTTATTTCGGACTGTCTTAATTTTTTTTTTCCATTTTTTTGATAAGCCAAATATCTTTTGAAACTTTGGCTTTGAAAACATATTACATGCTCCAACGACAGAAAAAAGTATCAAGCCCAATTCATCTAGACGTTGACGTCGCTGTCAAAATGCACATGATAAGCAAAATCATGACATTTAATGACCTCAGTTTTATTAATTCAAGACAGAGACAATTGAAAATCAATTTTAGCTCGAATAGCAGCAATTTGGCTTGTGCCTTACTCGAACATTACTTCATTTCTTCATTGTCCTTTTTTCTATTGAAAATGTCGCAGGAGTATGGTCAAAAGTACCTTAAATCAATTTCCAACATCAATAATTTAATTGGAGCACCTCTAACCACTCAAAGGATATTATTTCCTGCGACGTTATTCACCTTCCTTCGACAAGGTACTTTTAAATCAATTTACTTGCGTTCGTCGTGCATGAGCACTGAGCACTGCCGATACTTTCACCCTTTCTCCTATACACTTCACTTAACCTGAGGCTAAGTTCTTCGCTGTATGGGAAGCTACATGGCTAATCTTATCCTTTCCGAATTGTAGCATGAGAAGAAGGAGAATAAGACGCATAGCTTGAAAGTATACCCTCTTTTCCTAAACGAAGCTTATCCGAACAATAAAGGCAGAAAAGAATTCTCTGTCGGCTTGTCCAATACAAACATATACGTCTATTTACCCCTCATCCTATTCCTATTCCATGCGGAAACTTAAAGAGCGGCTAAAGAGAAGACATACACATATAGGCAACAACTGCCATTGTCCTTTTGACAGTAATCCGATTTTAAGCTGACAGCAACGATGGGCTTTTAGGGACGATGACACTTTTGTGACAAATTTGTGCATATCCTTGGAATAACGACAATCGACCGACGACGACGACAATGTTGGCTACCAACAATATAAAGGACAATGATGCTTCTGACTGCTTTTGCATATAAACTTCAGAATACAGGTATACTCCATATCTACAGCAAGGTAAAGTGAGTGTATTGTGTGTATACACAACAGACTACCGGATTCTTGTCCTTCAATAGAAAGAGTTTTTTTTCTTGTTGCTGAAGGGCCAGGACACAACACTTGACTTAAAGTTTTTGAATTAAAACGAAGAAACGAAAATATTATCGGTGTCCTCGAACTGACTGGACTAGAAAGCAAGGAGGTTGTAGATTTAACTGAAGTTTGTTTGGTTGTTGTTCGAAGTTGAAGATGAAAAGATCAAGGAATTCAGAGGAATTAAGGGTAAAACGTACCGGAAGATTTTGTTTGTTTTGTTATCAAGGGCTTCAGTTTTGAGGAATTAAGAACGGCAGGTATACAGCTACTGGGAATGTTAAAATATTGAGTCCTTAAAATATAAATGTGCTCTCCTTAGCTTCATGTAAACCAAACAATTGCAATAAACAGATCCCAGCAATGTTTAATTGAAAATCTCTTATAAAAAAAACATCTGTATAAAAATGGATTTATGTTTAAATCCAAAATGCGTTGCATAGAATTTCGTGTGCACTGGTTCCCGGTCAAAAAATCTGGAATAGAGTGAATATTTGATTATTTCCAACATTCTTGTCTGTCAACCCTCCTTACTTTTTAAGGGATTTATAAAATACAATAAAATAATATTAAATGTTCAGTATAATATGTAGGTATCTATATGTTTTGTCCCTGTACAAAAACACATTTTGGAAATGGATGCTGTATTGTAGGCAGATAGGAATACCTAGTCGAAAAGTAACTGGTTCAATCGTTCGAAACTCGCTTTATGATTGGTGGAAAAACAGAGATTATATTGGAAAATTCCGAAAAAACGGGAAAAACAAGACTTTTTGTTACAGAACCCCAATTTTCGGGTCCGCTAGTTCAAATTATGAATCTAATTGTTGGAACTACACGGAAATTAGTGACCGTAGCTTAGTGGTTGGCTGATAAGCAGAACGTTGTGGGTTCGAGTCCTACTGGTGCCCATAGTTTTTATTTCATCTTTCGCGGGTTTTGCCTCTTGCGATGAACTGTCAAGTCATGAAAAAGTGCTTCTCAACTTTGCCGTTCGGAATCGGCGTTAAATTGTATGTCCCCTCAATTCTTCACACGCGCCTAGAGAATTTTTGATGAGAGTAAGCCACTTAGACCTTGGCTCTCCAAGAGCTGTCGTGCCACCGTATTTATTTTTTTACACGCAAATCTTGTCAAAATTGGTTAAGCTCGTTAAAAATAAGTCGTTGAATTCTACTGTAAGTCTAAAATATTATTCAATACATTCGATTATGGACACCCAATTTCATAAAAATCGGTTTTGCCGTTTGGGAAGAGCCCTCGCTTTTCTATCGTCTGTCTAAGACTCTTTTTAATGGTCCACTAGTATGCTGAATTTTAAGGACTAACCATGAATGCGCATACAAATTTTCATTACCATCGGTAAAGTTGCTAATATGACAAGATGACATACGAAAATATGCTTAACTATCGCACAGCGCATGGAAATTGTTGAAGCATACTACAAAAATTGTGATTCTGTCACAGTCACGTATAGTGCTTTGAGAGGAGATTATGGTTTACATAATCGTCCAACTACGCAAGCACTTAACAAAACTGTAATAAAATTTTAAGAGACTGGATTAGTTACAGATATTGTAAGGCCTGTGCATCATTGTTAGGCTCGTACCACTAAAAATATCGCTGCTGTAAGTGAAAGTGTTGCCAAAGATCCGAATGTGTCGATTCCTCTTCGTTCTCAGGAATTAGGACCGTCTTACGGCACGTTATGGCGTATTTTGCATGTGGATCTACACCATTGAATAAGAAGTACAGGAAGCGGTGTTAGCGACATGTACACTGTACAGTGTACGTGAGTGAAGCAACAAAAATGTTTGATGATGTCAATTTTTGGGGTCTGTGCTGTCAAACTTTGACTGTGTTGTCAGTCGAATCCAGGGGTGTATTATTTCTGTTCGTAATGGTAAGGCGCTGCAATTCGTTGAGTGTGCATGGTTGTTTTGAATACTTCTTCCATCGTGTTTCGAAACGTTTTTATTTGTTTATTTTCATACAATAGGCGTAATAAACGTGATGAATTACGAATGAAAAATGAAGAAAATGTGCTGGAAAATAAAAAAATTAAACATCAAAAACCGTGCACATGCAAATTTGGTGTGAAAACACCATGCATCCTAAGAAAGGAATTGAGATTGAAAAAAAGTTAAAGCATAATCGATGAAATCAAGATTCAATCAATTTGCGCTTGGCGCCCCTGAGATTAACCATTCAACTGAAGACCAGCTCTGTTGTAATGCGTTTGTGTTTGTGAAATTCATACTACTTAGAAAAATGCTTCAATTCTTTCTCATAAGACCCCTACTTCCTGTACTTCTTATTCAATGATCTACACCTATATCCATATAAAGTCCAGCTTACACACCAACTTAAGCCAGCTGACTATACACAACGTCGTAGATACGTCGAATGGGTGCTTGAACAACAGGCGGTGGACAGCGATATTTCGAACAAAATTTTCTTCAGCGACGAAGCACATTTTTCACTCGGTGGGTATGTTAAATGCTAATAAGCAAATTTGTCGTATTTTGGGTTCTAAGAATCTTCAAGTAATTGAAGAGAGGCCATTACATCCACAAAAAATCATTGTTTGGTGCGCTGTTTGGTCCGGAGGTGTGATTGGACCTGACTTCTTCGAAAACGTCGATGGAACGACTGTCACCGTAAATTCGGAGCGTTATAGTCATGTGATAACCGACTGTTTTTTGCCTGTTAGTGAGAATATGTGGTTTCAACAAGACGTTGCCACATGCCACATGCCACACAACTCGTGCGAATATGGTTTTATTGCAAGAAACATTTCTTGGCCGCATGATCTCTCATCGTAGCGATATTAACTGGTTTGGTTACCCCGATCATGCGGTTTGACATTGTTGGACTTTTTCGTGCGGCTACGGGAAAAGCCGTGTCTATGCATATAAAACTTTAACTCTTGAGCACTTAAAAACCAACATTCGTCAAGTTATGGCTGAGATACCGCCTAATATGTGCCCTTAAAAAGATGTTCTACACACGCACAGAAGAAGGTTTCGAAGTTCTTTTTTATACCAATTCTGAATGGCTTAGTTTACCCAGCAAACATTTCTCTTCATAACTGACTAGATAATGATTCACTTAAGTGAAGAAAACACCCGAATCTGAATGTATTTTTGATCCGGTTGGGTCTATCCTCGTAGGTAGCGAACCACATTTTTGAACCTTTTTAATGAATTATTTTCGACGCGGAAATTCTTCATTTAAATGGAGGTGCCAAGCGATTATATATTCATATATGTGGACAATAATTTACTCTTTTCTGAGCTATTTCAAATACTCATTTACGACTCAAAAATCTTTCATATTTGTGGATGCACACAAGCACCTAACATCCATTTAAATGAAGTGTATATTAAGCGAAAATGAATTCATTTAAGACTTGTTTCTTATTCAGTTTATATTTACATTTTATTCGTAAGTCCTTCACAAAAATGTCAATATTGAAGTAGAAATAAAAAAATATATATTCCTTAGTTAGTTCCATTTTTATTTAAATATAATTGTAAAGTAAATCACATTTTGATTTATTTTTAACTATTTGACTTATTCTTTGTTCAGAATTTACTTAAGTAAAAGCGAATTATATGTGAAGTAAATTTACCTACAATCCACGAACACACGTAGGTGTTTATACTTTCTAAAAACTCAGCATTTACTCATAAACTTTATCGAGTCTTTTCTCATTTAATAACAGGTGTATATACTTATATATTAGCGAACCGTGGAGGTAAATTTACTTCTTA
>CAKKXW010000001.1:92563394-92576129 GCA_920937365.1 Sphaerophoria rueppellii
ATTTTCACCTTTATGCAAAGTAGTTCTAAGAAGGACTGCAGAAAGTCATTAACTAGCGAACATATAAGTGTAGCTCTAACTGCAATCAATAGGCCTCCACCTACAGTATCTGAATCAGATTGAGCGTAGATATACGCAGCAAAAAAATTAATTCACGCACCGAATTGACACGATGTTTTCGGCAGATCTTGTGTTTCGTTGACGTACGGGTGTTGGCTGATCGTTCTCTGCATCTCACTGGACCTGACTTTGGCCAGCACACGTTGAAAAGTCGACTTGGAAAGACGACCCTGTACCCTATCAAAAGGAAGCATAGCTCGCATCGTTGCCACCGCAGTACACAGAATACAAGGTATTATACTCCCGATTTTCTTCTCCTAATGTTCGCGCATATGTCACATTTCAGAGACTAAATGTCAAAATTCAATAAAAGTTGTTGTTGTGTTATCGGCATTCCTTTTTGTGCCTTTTGCCCAGTTGTCACATTTCAGAGACCAAATGTCAAAATTCAATAAAAGTTGTTGTTGTCTTATCGGCATTTCTTTTTGTGCCTTTCGCGCAGTTGTCACATTTCAGAGACCAAATGTCAAAATTCAATAAAAGTTGTTGTTGTCTTATCGGCATTTCTCTTTGTGCCTTTTCTCACTTCTGTCATCTTGGTCTCTGAGAGATGCGCAATATAATGGCTACGTTCAATCATGTAACCAAAAGGTATCGGATAGCTTTTTGTTTTTGTAAACCATAGTAAAAAATAGCAAATACATGAACCGTTTACTGTCAAAAAAAAAATCCAGAGGTATCTGAAAATTTTTGGTATACCTCGGGTACCCGAGTGTTCAGCTGATCAACATATGATATTTTTGCCTTGACTTTTCTGGGGAGCAATTTCATCAGCTTCCAAATTAAAAGAAAATGGAAAGAAATATAAGCAGATGACTATCGATCTGATTTGTATCAATACTTGTTATATTTTAGATGACTCGGAAGAAGTTTGCCAACGGATTCACGGCCATAAACAATTTCTTGTTCTCAAGCGTGTGCTTTGTTGTTTTTTTTTTCATAGACGTTTTGACAGCAATCTGGATACAGGTATCTGTCTCGTCCAAAAAGATATCCCAGATACGGGTATCCCAGATAGCCTATCCGATATATGATTGAACGTAGCCAATACCTTGTATTCTGTGTACTGTGCGTTGCCACAGCTCGACGTTTTAACCCGCCATGATAATTGGTCTTGAAAAATAGACGAAATTTCCACGAAACCATATTGCCACGAGCTGTCAAAATCAATAAGTCCCGATTGAAAAATCATTAATTTGCAACTTTGGAACCAAAATTTTAATTGCAACATCGCAAGTGAAAAAGTAATTTACATAGCTTATTTAATTCTCTACGAAATATCCCGCCCTTTTAGTTCAACTAAGGAATTTCCGATGAGTTCACTCTTTGGACACGTGCCTCTTTAAAATTTGTAAAAAATTAAAAATCAAAAATTGGTCCCAAAAGTCCTGAACTAGTTTTCATAACAATGGAGTTGTTTTTTCAATCGTTTTATGTAATTAATACACTCAAAATGGAGCTCAGAATTATTTAAATTAAATACACAAAACTAACTTGCTTTTGAAGCTAGCTTATCAACGAAACGGCAACCGAAAACCCAAACGTTTATTTTTATTTCTCATTTCGGTCGACCGAAACTGAATACACTCATTTAATGCCAAACAATCATTCCATTCGATTTACTAAAACAACATGAAATCCAATTAACATGAGGCAATAACAAAAGCATACTTAAATGTCCCGACATGGATAGCCACTTTATCAGATCAAATAAATTAGGCTACTTATTGGAATCCTTGACAACAATTTGTTTTGTTCATTTATTTACGTTTGTGTATGTTTACCTAAATGATCATTTAGTGTCCTTAGAATACAAAAAAAACTCAATTTTATAATCGATTAAACTAATTAGGGTTGTTGAAAGGGTTTTTTGAGGATGTGACATTTTTTGATTGAATAAAATTACCCATCTACTCCCACTGAACTGTCTTCCAAATTAAAATTAATATTCCAATAATTCAAGCCAATTTATTTGCTCCGATACCCAACATTAGCTTAGCAGATTCTTATTTGTAATCTTCAAACAACACAAACACAAGAAATCCCTGCCACACCATAAATAACCAAATTTACTTAAAAACTTACAAACACAAGAACATTAATATGCAGAGCATATGCCTACTCCTGCTCGGTCCTCTCTGTGATATCTGTCACTTGGAATTTTGTATCACGGATCATTTACAGATATACTTTTTAATCCTTGGCTAATTAATCTTCAAACAGAGCCTTGAAGGCGGCTGTGGCGGGCGGTGCGACGCGTGGTAAGACAAACAATTGTAAAATTAATTGTTCCAATTAACATCCAACCACACCCGCACCCATCTTGTTGGCTGTCTCTAGTCAAATCGAATGATAAACTGCTCCCAGCCAAATGTAATTAAATTTTCTGTGTGTATGTGTGTGTGTGGTGAAGTTTTCTTATCATCTTTCCTTTCATCCTAATTCCATCTCTTCGGTGATTGCTCATTCTCATCAGGATTGCTGTTTGAATAAAGATTTATATGCCTCATCTGACTTCCGTTAAAAACATCGATAGCATGAAAATATTTTAAAGTCAGTCAAATTGTCAGTTGAAAAGTCATGGAACATCTAAGAACAGTCAAATAGCCAAACATTCAACACATGGGGGAGGACGGGCAGTCGACTGTTGACTGACTCCTGAATGATGCACTTAATAAGCTCAGGGATTAACGAGATGCAAATAGTTGGCAGTCGCAATTTGTGTGGACATTCATCATAAATTCAAATTAACACTAATTACACTCCATTTGATTGTGATATGTCTTGTTGTGTGGTGATGGCGACATACATGAGGTTTTGTTGTTAAATGGGAACTGGCGAGGCAAATAATTTATAATTGTGTTTTAAGGGAAACAGTGTTACCATTCCAAATGCTGTTGTATCATCCTGAAATATTGAAGTTGTTTAGCAGTTCATTTCAGGGGCCGAATGCCAAACACACACAATTCAGTATCGTATTATTCGATAACGGATGCGGTAATTCGGCCCTAGGCCTTCTCAACTCGTCGAAACTATACTTTTTAGTACAAGCAGTTGTTTTCTATTTAAAGCGGAATTCGGTGTTTCTTGTCGCCTTGATATAAGGGGATATCAAAGAAGATTTTCGTGGCTGGTAGTATAAGTATCCTATATCTCCTACGAAGTACTTTGTCTTTAGAGTGAGGACTTTAAGCGAAAAGAAGCACCTAAATAAATAGAGTGGAGCGACAGCTCTTGAAGAGCCAAGGCCTAAGTGGCTTACTCTCATCAACAATTCTCTGGGTTCATGTGAAGAATTCAATTAAACGCCGATTCCGAACGGCAAAGTTGAGAAGCACTTTTTCATAATAGACTGATACTCTTGTAAGTTTTGTCAGTTCTTCGCAAGAAGCAGTGCCCGTGAAAGATGAAAAGAAAAGAAGCACCTATCAGCCCAATTACAACTGAATCAGATATTTCTTGATCTCGATTTCAGAAACTTCCATATAAAGCAATTGGCGCGAATGCCTCCTTGGAGATGATGACTTTTGAAATGAAATTCTTCGACCATCTCCAGGACTCACGAAAGTGGTATTGATCAATTTTGTCTAGGGCCGAAAATCGTTGTGCATATTTTCCTTGTCCCATCCGACTTATCAGAGCATTTCTTCTATATTCGAAGAGTTCCCCAGGTATGTTGTAGGAGCCCACAGATTTTTTGTTCTTATGCTTTTGATGGCTGAATTCACCTAACACAAATTTCGAGTTAGAAGCTCATTGCCGGGCCTGGGATTATTCTCGATATAGTGTCGTTCCACAAAAGGAGTCTATTTTCCGGTGTTTGTGTGGATAGTCAATAGTTTATCTTTTCTGACGAGTTTTCTAAGGTAAATTGGTCGCTACTGCTAGCTCTGCAATGATGTCGAAATATTTTATTACAGGTTATCTATTAACGTCTGTTGCGATTATGTGTTTGGCGGAGAGTTTTCAGTGAAACAACCAACGATTTTGAACTTCTTTCTTTTCTCAGTCTGTGTTTTCTTTTCGTTTGATAGTTGAGCTGTTAATATTTCCGCTCCTAGCAAGTGCAGCAGTTTGTCCATTTTCTTGAGAGTATATGCCCCTTGTCGATTTGGCTGTTGGTCTGATCATCTATAAGAAATCTAGCACTTCTATCACCATAATACTTACTTACTTACTTAAGGTGGCGCTACAGTCCGTTGTGGACTTGGGCCTCAATCAACAGTCTCCGCCAGCTAGCTCGGTCCTTAGCTAGTCGTCTCCAGTTTTGCACTCCAAGTTGATTGAGGTCCTCTTCCACTTAAGTGCGCCACCTGAGTTGCGGTCTTCCTCTCCTCCTACGTCCCTCGGGAATAGTGTCGAAGGCTTTCCGGGCCGGAGCTTTGGTGTCCATTCGCTCTAAATGACCGAGCCATCTGAGTCTCTGGACCTTGACCCTTCTGGCTAGGTCCATGTCGTTGTACAACCCGTAAAGTTCGCTGTTGTATCTTCTTCGCCATTCCCCTTCAAAACACACGGGGCCAAAGATGACCCGAAGAAATTTCCTCTCGAAACAGCCTAAGGCACTTTTATCCGATTTTGTCAGGGTCCATGCTTCCGCACCATACAGCACCATACAGCAGGACTGGGATGATGAGGTTGTTGTAGAGTTTCACCTTAGTTGCTCGAGAGAGGGCTTTTCCACTCAATTGCTTTCTTAGCCCAAAGAAACAGCGGTTAGCAAGAGTTATTCTTCGTCTGATCTCGGCGCTGGTGTTATTGTCCATGTTTATAGCGGAGCCTAGGTAGACAAACTCCTCTACTACCTCGAAGTTGTATATGTCTATTGTGACGTTCTGCCCGAGCCGTCGGTGTTGGGTGTCCTTCCTCGAAGACAGCATATACTTCGTTTTTCCCTCATTTGCCGCTAAACCCATTTTTGCCGCTTCTGTCTCAATTCTCACAAAGGCGCCATTGACATCACGCTGTGTTCTTCCCATAATATCAATATCATCGGCGTACGCGAGAAGTTGAACAGATTTTTGGAAGATAATGCCTCTGTTGTTGACGTTGTAGTTCTGCACTATCTTCTTAAGAACGATGTATGAATCCTTTTTTGACGTCGAAAAATTCCGTGAGCTCGTTGCCAACCTTGACGGAGCAGCGTATGTTCTCCATCGTCATTTTGCACAAGCGAACGAGCTTGGCAGGGACGCCAAAACTAGACATAGCATTGTACAGTTCGTCTCTGTGGATGCTGTCATACGCGGCCTTAAAATCGATGAAAAGGTGGTGGGTATCGATTTGGAGTTCATAGTTCTTTTCCAGGATCTGCCGCAACGTGAAAATTTGGTCGATGGTTGACTTTCCTGGCCTGAAACCACATTGATAAGGACCAATCAGAATGTTGACGCAAGGCTGCAGACGTTCACATATTACGGCAGAGAGGATCTTGTAGGCGATGTTAAGTAGACTTATTCCTCTATAGTTGGCGCAGTTTAGAGGATCTCCCTTTTCCAGGATTGGGCGAACAATCTATAACCATAATACGAGATTAAATAGTCAATATGTAAGAAGCTGTATACTCTCTTGTAATTTCGTCAAGACTGTGTTTAACTGATCGATCAAAGATGTTCTTCTTTCATATTTTTGAATGGAAATCTCGTTGTAAAATTTGACTTCGTACTTTGTAGTGGCTCCTTGATATCCATCCAGAAGGTAAAAAACTCATTCTTGATAGATTTTAGTGAACTGCGGATTACAGCCTGACGATAATATTGAATGGGTTCATATCTGTGCCTTTTCATCTTGTTGTATTTAAAACTAGCAGTTGGCCGCGACTAGGGCTTCACGATATTCGATAAAAATATCGGTATCGTATCGTATCGAAGGTCGATACGATAATCGACACGATATCCAGTACCTGCGATACCGATTTCGATACGATAAACGTGTTTATAAAATTGTCGATATTATCGTATCGCCGATAAGAAAGAATGCTATTTTCGACACTGCGTTCGCAAAATTCGAATTTTCTTTCAATAGCATTTACTATTTGTAGTTTACTTGTTGTAGTACACATACTTGATCGTTTTTTCATGCGTCCGCTCGTGCTTTCGTTGTCGGTCGTCTTTTATAAGAACCCGATGAACATCGATACTGGAACGAAACGCGTTATTTGTTTTCGAGACATGTTATTAGCCGTTAGATCATTATTTCATTTAATAGGTTGAAGAGTTGTCTTCATCTATAGTCATACATGTATATAAATGTTGGAGTATCAAGCCTAAACCAGAAAAACAGATAACGCGAAAAGGTACACCGTTCTATATTTTTCTCTTAGAACGGTTATGGGATTGTGCAAGCTTTTAACAAATGTCGATTTAAAATTGGGGGTTCGGATAGTCTAAAATCAAATAAAATTAATTTTGAATAGCTTGCGTTTCACTTTTTGCCTTACTATAATGCACATTTTTTCTTATTTCGATATTTTATCGAGTATCGTATCGGTATCGTATCGAAGTCGATAACGATACGATAAATCTGTCTTAAGATTATCGCTGATATCGATACGACGATAAAATAAATTGTTATTGGATACGATACCGATATAATCGAAAAATATCGGTATCGTATCGTATCGTGAAGCCCTAGCCGCGACTTCGTCCGCCTCTACCTCATCCACCGGCTAGAGCTGCGTCTTCGACTTGTGCATCATGCCCGCATGGGAATTTTGCTGCAAAGTTATTTTAAAACCGTAGACTCTCTCTAAATTGAAATTGATCTTAACTCGAGGCCTTCATATATGTATAGTTTTCAGCGTTTTAGCTACACTTTTCACTGATGCTTTGCTCTTATTATTCGTATCTTATAAGCGTAACGTTGTAAAGCTAAAACCCTCCCTCGATAAATGGACTATTCAATACAAAAAAAAAAAAAATGTTAGCACGTTCAAGCAAATAACAGAAGTCATCAAAAATTAACATTTTTTGCCATTTTTTCCACATATTACACTGACTATAGCTTCAAGCCTTCTACGATAAATGGACCATTCAACATTGAAAGAATTGTTCAGTTTGATTAAGCAGTTCCTGAGATAAGCGCTATAAAACGCAGAATAATTAACATATTTTGCCGCCGTTTTTTCCACATTTGCCACTGTTTCTTTGCTCCTATTGATCATAGCTTAATGTTAAGCAGCCTTTCTCAATTATTGTACTATCAAAAAAATTATACCATTCGAACCAGTAGTTCCAGAGATTACCGCGTTCAAAGGAACAAACTCTTCAACTTGATATATAAGTATAGATATAGATATAGATAGATATAGATTACTAATTGCATCCTTGATGATTTTCATGAATCTGTCTTATACCATTGTATCGATATCACTAATAAATGATGAATATTCTTAAACAATACCCACTCCACTGGTCACCTTGGTCTCAAAACCATTTTTGAATAAATAGCTTCTGTTCATGTTAAAATTTGTGTGGCATTTCTATTAACTCACAGTAAATAAAAACAAACTACTTTTAAGATCATGCGGCTGGTGAGAAGATTATTCGATTGAAAAATAAAATAATTTAGATCAATTAGAGTTGTGGCAAGTGTTAACAATTAAAGGCTTTCAAATATTGTTCGATTTATCTTAAGTGACATTTTTATAAGCGTATGCTATAATTCATTGGATTGACTTTTCTAAGTCATTCGTTTGTTTCGTGATGATTAAATTTATTACTAAACGAACTCAATTCCAGCTTAACATTTCACATGCATAAAATTCAATTAAGAGTGAAAACAGATAAGCAGATCAACTCAAATCATGTTAAAAATCTATCTGTCACATCGAACAATGAACAAATTAAAGTACTTTTAAAACTCTCTCTCTCTCTCAAAATGACTTACTGAAAGCAGATCTGTTCATTTCGTATGAATAGAAAAAAAGGAAAAACATAGATACATCTGAATGCTGAAATGAATTTTATTGTTAATTTTCTTCCACCGTTTATCCAAGAAGTGTCGTAGCCGAAAGAGTGAAAATCAAAATACCGGAAACCGGATAACCAGATCCCGGAAGGTACTTTCCCGCAGTATTTTTGCCCACGTATCAATTACCGTGAAAAAATTCTACCATGATGTTTCATGAGAATCTACTCCTTTTCGTCACTCAAAGTTATGAGAATTAAGGAGATCAAAATATGGAATCTTTTTCTTTTTTTCGAACAGCCTTGAATTAAGTCGCACTCTTTTTGAAAAAGAGAAATTTTAGGAGACCTCGAATGCTGAGAATCATGGAGAACAAAGCATTATAATTCTTCGTTCAAATTATTCCATAAAAGCATTTTGAAATCAAAATAAATCAGCTAAACATTTTTCAAGTCGCAGAGAGAACAGGACACTCGATTGCTTTGTTTTTCAAACAAAATACAAAGTTATAGTTTAAAACTCGCCCGAATTTCAAACTATAACAGAACCCTACTGAAACCCTTAAAAGAACTTTTTTTTGGCCTTTTGTAGAAAATATTACCAAGAAAAAGAGAACTGTCAACTCCAGATCGGTCCCCAGCAAGCTGTCTCCAGTTTTGTACTCCACGTTGATTGGTGTTCTCTTCCACTTGTGTGCGCCACCTGAGTCGCTGTCTTTTTCTCCTTCTACGTCCCTCGGGAATAGAGTCGAAGGCTTTTCGGACCGGAGCATTGGTGTCCAACCGCTCAAAATGACCGAGTGAGCCTCTGGACCTTAGCAGGGATGCCAAAACTAGATATAGCTTTATACACTTTGCCTCTGTAGATGCTGTTCCTGGTCTGAACTCTGATAAACTGATATGCACCGTTCAGATTGTTGACGAAATTCTTCAGATGTTAGGCAGAGAGGATCTTGTAAGCGATGTTAAGTAACTGTTTCCTCCATAGTTGGCGCAGTTTGGATGATCTTCCTTCTTCAGGATCGGCAAAAAAATGCTTAAGGTTCCATTCATCGTTCCGTCGATCGTCGCCTGCTGAACAGCTCGGCAGTTTGACCATCTGCTAAAGTGGCATTGTTGGATTTCAGCCGTGATATTGCGGTTTTCATTTTTTTCAGGTCGTGTTCACGGTTAGTTCCTGCCTCACGGTGGAATTTTGTTCCTCGTCACCGTTTAACAGTCATAGAAGTGGTCTTTCTATATCCCCAGCATTGACTGCGATTCTACTATGATGTTCCCGTACTTATCTCTGCCATCGGTTCTTGCTGAATGACCTTGAGTCAGCTGTTTTACCTTCTGATAAAACCACCAAACTTTATTCCTGCTGTTGGCTCTCTCAAAGTCCTTGATCTGACGCTTCTCATGCTCCCTTTTCCTGAGAAGCTGGCATTCCTCTCTCCTCTTTTGGTCGTATGGCTCACGAGCAGCTCTTGTCCTTCTATCCAGTGACTTTTTGTACATCTCCTGCTTGGCTGCATTTCCCTGCCTTCATTCTTCGTCAAACCAGGAGTTTCGTTTTAGTGACTGTGTGAAACCCAGTACATAAGAGCCAGCATCTCTAACTGCTTTCTGGCAATATTGCCACTGTTCCTCGATGCTTGATGTGAGCATGGAGATAGAAGCGGCAAGGGTGGATTTAACCAGTAAATGAGGGTAAAACAAGTATATTATGCTGCCATTGGTCCCGTGTGTATTGATGGAGAATGGAGAAGAAGATTCAATAGAGAACTCTACGGGTTGTAAAATGATACGGACCTAGTTAGAAGGGTCAAGTTCCAACGATTGATATGTCTCGATTATTTAGAGCGGCGGGAAACCAATGCTCCGGCCTGGAAAGGTTTCGGGACTATTCCATAGGGACGAAAGTGGAGGAAGACCGCGACTCAGTTGGGCACCCAAGTGTAAAAGGACCTAGTGACCGAGCTGGCTGGCAGACACTATATTGGTTGAGGGCCCAAGTTCACAACGGATTGTAGCGCCACCTTAAGAAAGTAAGTAAGTGCGAGTAAGGATACGTGAATAAGCAAAATTGCTGGATTTTGAATGACACCAATTGACACAACGAGGTGCCAATGTAACCAAATAAGGTAACTGTTTGGTTTGCATTTCGGGCTAAAAGCATCATCAGTCCGTACTTCTCCCGTTGTTGGCCACAGTTAACGACGATCGCTATTAGGTCGATGATCACTTACTTTTTTGTGACCAATGATATTGACCTACCAAGAAATATGCCACACAGCCCAAGACAAAGTCGATATTCTGCACGAGCGGTTTCGCGGCATGGTTATAGAAACAAACAGTGTTATTCACAAGGGAATTATGAATTCCGCATAGATATGTAAATTTCAATTAAATTCACAAGTGAAAAATGAAATCGCAATCAAACAATAAAAAAAGAAAAAAAAAACATCAAACCATATGCTGGCTCCCATCGGAATCGAAAACAACAGAAAAAACATGTTTAATCACGTTCTAAATTTTATACATATTAAATTTTTCCTATCCCGCATATTTGATGAGTTAATTTCAATCATGAAACAAATTCATTTTTTATTCTAAAATTTTAAACATTCCGCTTCAAAACCCCACGCACCCGCAACAGGATACAAGAAAAAAACCCTCCCCCCTCCCCCCATTAAAAGGTACCAAAGAAGTTGTGCATTTCAATTTGTAATAATGCTAAGCACTGCACTCTGAAACATTTATTCGGTATGCAAACTTGAATATTCTATTTGAATTTTACGGCACCAACAAAAAAATAAAAAAAAACGCTAAAGCATTGAATGCGTGTGTGTATAATTGAAATCCCGTTTAATGGCTGCCGAAAACACATCCTGAACATTTGTATACACGAGCATAACGAGCATTTATTCAACCTTCATCCCACACCCCCATCGCGCCGATAAAGAAAACAAGAACAACATGAATATAACAATTTTCCCAAATGGGAATTTCAGTGTTTTATGTTCGCCAAAAATACGCGCATTTTCCATTCATTCGTAATGAATTCATGAATTCAATTAGAATTAGAATGAAGCAAATAAAACAACAACAAAAAAACAACGAGGAGCACAAAAATATAACGAAAAATAGCTGCAGCTAACAATAACGATCAAAGAAGTCGCAGCGCAGTGGCGGATTAATGTTGTTTCACCTTCGATCTTTTCATCGGCCGATGAATTATGGGGAACGCTAGTCCGCTCCTGATGGTATAAAAAAGGATGATGATATGAACATTATGAACCCAGCGAATAGTTCATGCTCAGCGTTGTTGCATGCTAACGAACTTTTTAACAACAAAAAACTTTTTATGCAAACATATGTGAGTGCGTGGAACAAACTCCCAGAACTTCCATCTAAAAAAGCAGGAGCAAGGTATAATAAAGAAGAGGGCACTGTTAAACCTCTACTCGTTGCAAATGATTCCGATATGTGAATACGAATTCATCTCCACATTAATGCAGTATGGGAATTCAGAATAATTGAGGGTGCGTGATTCTCGTGGTTTGGGCCTTTTTTCGTTCCCGTCCTGGTTACCAGGAATAGTATACTTGCAATCGACAGGCTCACTCTCAACTCTGACGAGTTGGTTTTTTTTTTTTTTTTTTTTCTATTGAAAGAGCGTGAAATAATTTGACGAGCACTGAACGAATTAGAAAACAAACTTATTTTTTGTTAATTAGCTTTGTAGAAACTGTTATTTCTTCCGCATCCTCGTGTTGGCACATATTTTGAAACTATGTTAATCAATGGATGAAGCACTCACTCAGCGGAAATAATGCGCTCCCAGTCAAGTTTTAATGTTCACATCAATCATTCTTTCATTCGTACGACTCACGGGTCACGTACGATATGATAAGTAATGAAATATTGAAGAAATCCATGGCTATGTAACAAAGGCCGTCGTTGCCTTATCCATGTACCTACCTAAAAAAATAAAAAAGGCAATCGACGTGTCCCGATGACTGATTTTTAACAAATAAGCTACTGCTTAGTGCTTATAAGAAATACTTGAACCAAGAATTTTAATGCTTCGTTCTCCATGATTCTCAGCATTCGGTGTCTCATAAAATATTTGAAAAAGGGTATGGCCTAGTTTAGGACTGTTATTTTTTTTTCCACTCAAGGGATTTTTATATCCTTTTTATGCCAGAGACACAGTGAGTGCAGTAGGAAGAAGAGAAGGGGTTGGAACGGAGGTGTCGATGTACATTGGTCTTAAATTCTTGAACATTGTAATGACTGGAAAAGACAGAGTGTGGAAAAGAGTTCCACATTCGCGTAGTACGGCTAAGAAATGATTATACTTGAGAGTACGTCCGAAGTTGGGCTCGAAGGGTAAACTGATGAGCATTGCTAGAAGCACGAGTATTACGGGCGGATTTTTTTTAGGGGAGGAATGCAACTGACTATTTCACTAGAGCAATTACCGTAAAAGTAGCGATAGAACAAGGAGAGACACGCTACGTTACGACGGTGGTCTAAAGGAGCGAATGCGTCAGTGATCTCTCTATCACCAATCATTCTTACAGCTCTTTTTTGTATTCCATCCAAGAGGCTTAAGTAAGTAGCTGGAGCACCAGCCCAAAGGTGGGAATTGTACTCAAGCTTTGGACGGATATAGGTTTTATAGATAATAGCCAGATCAGATGGGGAGAAATATTTCTTG
>CAKKXW010000001.1:92588541-92601867 GCA_920937365.1 Sphaerophoria rueppellii
ACACATCCCGAACGGAAGTTCATGATAAACAAATAGAGAAATCCATTCATTCTCTTTTCATATTTTGCATATTTTATTGCCCAAATAGTTTCAATCCGATATGTTTTGGAATTGATTGTTAATATATGTGTTTTTGCTGGTATTAGTATATGTTCTTTTGATTTATAGACTTTGTGAATGTATTGACCGGAAGCAGATGGCACACGACTAGGTATGGTTTTAGCTTTCAACATGGGAGATGATTATTTCGTAATTAATTTTCAAACTTTGAATAGTTGAATATTTATTTCAATACGAAATTCCAAAGAGAAACATGGAAGAACTTAATTGTTATGCCTGAATACTAATCCGAAACACAAAGGGATGAAAAGTTAAGTCTTCAATAGGTAGGAGCTTTGAATTAGAGAAGAGTTATTTTAAGTCAAAATTCCTGGCGTTTATAATTTGTTTGGAAAATGTTTTTGAATGTGCAGCCGGCATTCAGAAATTTCAATAGAAAAGGTTTTTTCAATAGGGACGTTACAAAAGTTTTCTTAAATAAAACAAAAACGGTTTTGGATATCAATGAAATTCTTTATTCTTGTGAAAGTACATCAATGGCATTATGTATGGAACTCGATTTCTTTTGCATGGCCACCACGGGCACGCTTCCAGAAGTCCAGACGCTGAACCCAATTTTCGACGGTTTTCAAGCATAAAACGGCCGATACTGCTGCAATTTCACGCTCGATATTCGTAAGAAGTTCATCAATCGTCGCTGGCTTGTTGGCATAAACCATAGATTTGACGTAGCCCCACAGGAAATAGTCTAACGGCGTTAAATCGTATGAACGAAGCGGCCAATTCACAGGTCCATTTCTGGAGATAATGCGCTCATCGAACTTCGTTCTCAATAATTCGATTGTTTGGCCCGCTGTGTGACACGTAACACCGTCCTGTTGAAACCACATATGGTCCAAGTCCATATCATCCAATTCATTCCAAAAATAATCGGTTAGCATTGAGCGGTAGCGTTCCCATTTGCCGGTCTTGATCATCACGGAAGAAGTACGGCCCAATGACAGCACCAGCATGTAAACCACACAAAACAGTGATTTTTTCGGGATGTACTGGTGCCTCGTGAACCACACGTGAATTGCTGCCTGACCAATAACGCATATTTTGCTTATTGACGAAGCCATCCAGCCAGAAATGAGCCTCATCGCTGAAGATGATTTTTCGATGAAAATCCGGATCTTTTTCAAGTTGTTGCTTAGCCCAATTCACGAACATACGACGCTTCAAGTGATCAAGCGGCTTCAGTTCTTGCGTCAATTTGATCTTGTAAGGATGTAAGCCAAGATCTTTTCGCGAAATTCATCACAACGATGTCACAGAGATGCCCAACGCTTGAGAACGACGTGTGAGAGACTGATTTGGGTCTTCCGCAATTCATGCGCTAGCGGCAGCAATATTCTCGACACTACGGGCACTTCTTTATTTCACTGGCACGGGGACATTTTGCACTGAGCCTGTGGATTCAAATTTTTCCACTAGACGCTCAATTGTTGATCTGACAGGACGATTATGACGACCATAAATTGTACGTAGCGCTCTTAAAGTGTTGACCACTGACTCCGAATTTCGGTAGTAAATTTTAATAATTTCGACTCTATTGTCGTTTTCCATTGGTCTTTTTTTGACGTTTCTTCTTCTACCTCCAATGGAACGGGTTATGGTGTATGTGTCATTCTTCGGACGCTTCTGTTTTCAAAACAGAAGAGATCTGCTCTTCTCAGAAGCATTCCGTCTGTCAAAGTCAGTCCAATGGAACGGTTTCAGAAGACTTCTGGACTCTTCCGAATGCTTCTGGAAGACCAATGGAAAACGACATATGATGATGGCAAACTTTACTGAAGAGAAATGTCAAAAGAGCGAGATAAAATATGGTGTCGTTTGCTGTCCCTATCGGTCTACTTTTGTAGCGTTCCTATTGAAAAACCCTTTATTTCTGAGTTTAAAGCGTTTTTATGATCCATTAGAATTAATCTTCATCGTTAATTTATTAAGACATTAATTTTGTAAAAAGAATCACACAAAAACAGTGCGAATATACAAAATGATCACTCACCGACAAGTATCGATATCCGAACACCGATATGACACCAGAAAGAATTCCAATTAATAAAGCTCCATGAGGCCCAATTAGTAAATTACAAACAGAACCAATGGCAACACCTCCGGCCAGTGTCGAATTCTGTACATGCACCATGTCCAATTTGTTTCCATGGCTGACAAGTGCGGACAGCACGAACGTAGTCACTGCAAAATGAGAGATATAAATGTTTGAGTTGGTTTTTGTTTTTAATAAAATAAAATTCAAGTGTAAATTTGAGAATGAATTGTTTGTGTGTGCGTTTGTGCATGAGTTGTCACAGCCATCATACAGATGACGCCACATCAGAGGCGCCAACACCCGTGCCTATATCCAGTGTCGGTAGTTATTACGCGAAGTGAGTCCTTTGTTGTGGATGCGAAACAATAATGCATAATGCACACATGGAAAAAAACAGTGGAATAAATATTTATGTGAACGTATTTTTATAACGGCACGCGGCGTGGAAAATAAACAATTTTCCGTTTTACAGTGTTTACAACATGGCACCTGAAACTCAAACTGAAATGCAACAGAGCAAAAGAGAGTCGCGAATGGGTGGGCTTGGGTGTTTTTCTTGTGTGTGGGCGGTTAGAGTGGGCTTTTTCCACTTGCATGTGTGTGTTTATTTGTTCGCTTGTTGATGTTGTTCAGTTGTTGTCATGTTCAATGGCATTTCACAAAGGATAATGAGGTGCTTTAGTGCGACAACCTCATTCTAGCATTCTAGTTGTTGTTTTATTTTTTTTTTTTTATACTGCGTCCTGTGTGATGCGGTGCAACATGGTCTTGTTTTTGTTTGTGAGGCGTGTACTTCAGCTGCATAGTAAGTAGTTTTGTCTCTGGCAGTGCCATAGACAAAAACACATACCTACACATCTATTTGGTGTCAACGTTTAACGGTGTAATGCAAGGCAAATAAACAAGAGCTAACAAAATGTTTTACAAACAATGAATTCTGGTGGTTGTAGCTTGTGTTTTGTTTATGTTGTGTTGAATAAAGACCATAATATCATGCGCAACAATAGCTACAACAGTTGGCAACAATACTAATTGTTTAGTAATTGCGGCCATAATTAAAAGTGTCATTGCGATTGCTGCAACAGCGCCGCGACAAATTTCGCAAAACAATAGCGTGAAAGGATGTTTTTTTTTTGCTTTGTTTTTGTTTATTTAAAGTTTAGGAAGGTGTTGGCTCTCGAGTTGAATTTCAATGAGTTTTAAAGGGATTTGAGTGGAACTGCTTTAAATAAGAATTATTGAAGGAGTATTATGTAACGTGCTGAAATGCTCAGTCTTTATTCTTCTCCGTTGCTCTAATTGATTAAAATCGATAAATTAGAATTGGCTGCGCTATTTTGGTGTAGCGACATTGGGAAGAAGGTGAATTTTAAGTCTCTGATTAAAAAGGTTATTCAATACATTGAATTTTGATGTCTTGAGCGCACAATGATATTGATGACCAATTGGAAAACACGAGTGATGCAAATTTTTTGCACAAAGAATGAACTTACTTCTAGTCTTAACAACGGCTCCTAACCCCTAAATTTTAGAGAATGCTGAAGAATGTAAAACGTTGTATCGAGTTTATATTTTCTTAAATTAGGTACTCTGGGTCGTAGCGTAAGCGTAGCGTAGCGAATTAGTTGCAGCTTCTTATCACCAAAATTGTTGGACCCTTATTGAAATTTTAAGTTCAATTTTTTTTAGGTTATGGATAGGTAAAATTTGATGCAAGACAATCAAGGCAATTACCTGTCTGCAGATTTTTCATGTAAAAATCGAAGAAGGCACTTTTTATGTTCTGAGCCTAATGATATTTTGGGAATAAGAAAAAACGTGTTCACATTTTAAGACAATGGAAAACCCGTAGATATTCTTTGACCTTCCTTTAATTATAACACAGTTTTCAAAATCAAAAAGAAAGTCACTGATATTTGTCTCAAGGTTGATGTAAACATATTTTCATGTAACAATGTGAGTAGTTTAAGTCAACGAGGCACATTTTTGTTAGCTTGCTCATTTTTGGGCAGAAATACATCTCATACTGAGCGCAAATGTTATTTTTAACAGCTTTTACATTTTTACTGATATGTTCTCAGTTCACACGGTTCAGTTACCGGATCAAAAAGAGTAGTAACATTTTTTAACATTCAAAGATTAAAAGACGAAAATGAAGTGTAAAGATCAAGATTCATCGACAATGTCTGAATTCGTTATGAGTTATTCCAAACTGCGCAGGGTTTAGACAAGGAGATGCACTGTCTTGTGATTTCTTCAGCATAGTCCTGGAGTAGAAAGTGCGCACGGCAGGTGTGAGCACGGAAAACACTTTCTTCAACAAATCCATTCCTTGGCTATGCAGATATCATCGGTCGATCCAAGAGAACTGTGCTTGAGGCCTCCACAGCGATTAAAGAACAGGCGAAACTCGTTGGTCTTGAAGTGAATGAGGACTAGTGATGTGCCGAACCGTAAATTTTGTAAACCGAGTTAACCCGAGTTGGTTTTTCGAGTTGAACGAATCAACTCGGTGTGCCAACTCGGTTTGAAAATTCGGTTCACCAACTCGGTATGCCAACTCGGTTTGAGAATTCAGTTCGCCAACTCGGTTTGAAAATTCGGTTCGCCAAATCAGTTTGCAGATCGGTTTGCCAACTCGGTTGGAAACTTAAAAAAAAAACGAAAATACCAGGTTTTTAATCCGTCAAAATCTCTGCCATCCGCTGTTGAAAGTTGAATGTCAATGGCTCAACAGATAGATAAGGTACGAATCTAGGTCGCTAGAGGAATATTTCGTTCAAAATGTTACCGGATTGCCCCGAAAATCGGTCTAGAAAACACAAAAAAAAAAACGAAAATATCAAGTTTTTAATCCGTCAAAATCTCTGCCATCCGCTGATAAAAGTAGAATGTCAATGGCTCAATAGAAAGATAAGGTACCTACTATTCATGGTCGCTATGTATATTTCGTTCTGAATAATACCGTATAAGCCCGAAAACCTGTCTAGAAAACACATAAAAAATGGAATAATTCGGTTTTTATCAATGCCATCCGTGCTAATGAAATTCTATCACTTGGTAATTAATTGCCTTGTATACAAAATGTAAACTCAAAATTAAAAAACACATACAATATTAGAAGCAAGTATTTTTTATCAATTGCCGAGTTGGCGAATCGGGTTGCTGAACCTAATTGGCAAACCGATTTGGCGAACCGAATTTTCAAACCGAGTTGGCGAACCGAATTTTCAAACCAAATTGGCAAACCGAGTTGGCAAACCGAATTTTCAATCCGAGTTGGAGAACCAAGTTAGCAAACCGAGTTGGACCGTTCAACTCGAGTTGGCAAACCGAGTTGACCCATCACTAATGAGGACAAAACAAAGTACATGCTATCAACAAACACAGCAACATCTGTCCACTTAGGACAAAACGTCACTCTTGGTAGCAGCAGTTTCGAGGTAGTTAAGGAATTCACCTACCTTGAAACAAACATCAATCCCACAAACGACACCTTAGTGGAGATCCGAAGAAGATTTATTCTAGCGAACCGCTGTCGCTGCTGAAAAATAACTGGGTTCAAAACTACTCGAAAGACAAAGTGTCTGCTATACAAAACTTTGACTTACTAGTCCTACTCTAAGGCGGCACCGAGTGCTGGACGGTAAGTAAAAATGGGAAATTGATACTGGACACTTTCGAAAGAAAAATTCTTCGACGGATTTTCAGTCCCGAATAGAGATGAATGTTCAACCCGGAGCTGTACCAAAATGTGGATGTAGTCCAGAAAGCCAAGAAAAGACGACTACATTGTGGCCACATCGAGCGAATGGACGACAACGCTCCAGCTAAGAAAGTCTTCTCATAGCAGCCGCTTAGCTCGAGACAACAAGAGAGACCGAAAATACGGTAAAAGGACCAAGTGATAGGCCATGCCAGAGCCCTTTGTTTCGGCGACTGGAGACGGAGAGCGCATGCGAGGGGCCGTTCCCGATGGTTAAGGAAGTAA
Source organism: Sphaerophoria rueppellii (assembly GCA_920937365.1). Taxonomy (NCBI): domain Eukaryota; kingdom Metazoa; phylum Arthropoda; class Insecta; order Diptera; family Syrphidae; genus Sphaerophoria; species Sphaerophoria rueppellii. Next base: position 92,594,688 of record CAKKXW010000001.1, read on the forward strand.
ATAAGTAGAATAATCGAAAAGGGTACCAGATCTCCTTAATTCTCATAACTTTGAGTGCCAAATGGAGAAGATTCTATATGAAAAAAGGTAGGATTTTTTCACAGGCAAATAATACAATTGCAAAAGCACTGGAAAGAAGGTACTTTTCTGGAATTTCACTATCCGGGATTTTGATTTCCAGTTTTTCGGTAGTACCATTCCGTTTATCGAGGGCCGGTTGTTTAATAACAAGTATGTGAAAGAGATGATTCATGGCGTTTTTATATTTTCAACTGAGGAACAGGAACATCGTGCACTAGCTATAAGTTAGCTTTCATGATTGTTTATTGTTGTTAAATCTTCGGAGACTTGGCTTTCAGTTAGCTTATAAGTGCTTATAATTTTTGTATTTTGTATAAACAATACGTTCTTGGTTCTATTTCCTTCAATATTAATGTTGCTTACATTTGGATGTTTAGATTCAATTTCGTTATTAATGTTTTCGTTGGCACTTTCGAGCATCTAAATCGTTACTTTTCGTATCAGTTACACACATTTGTGTATATTTTTAGTTTTATGTTTACAAAATGGAATTGAACTTTTCTCATTCGTTTTGTTAAGAATTTACTAAGTTTCCCGAAGTTGGACAGCAAAAAAATGTCATCATAAACCATCATTGTTTATATAAGTTTACTGTAGTGGTGTCTGACTTCTTCGTCAAGATATCATCAACAAATTTAATGATCAAGGTTTCATTTGAAAATTTCAATAGAAATAGAGGGGATTAAAAACTATTCCATTGAAACGACTTGTTTGCCAATATACCTAGTCAGTTTGATATTTTGCTCATCTAGTTTGATCATTTAATGCTTCAGTTGTTTCGTAATGCATCATGATTCATGATCTCACCGGTCATCCAAATAAAAATTAATTACAAAAAATTCCCTTGGTCAGCAATACAACAATCCGACCTCCTCTATTGCCGTGTAACAATTGAATGACCTCAACCCTCTTAAATGATAACTTCAACCAACAACTTTAAACACCATTCTTTTCTTCATTCCACTGTCTCTTCTTATCGTGAATAAAAACTCTTCCCTCAAAAACATTTAACATGCAATTCACACAATTTCCCACGGACACCTCCAAGAGATTTCCTTGTCCAAAAAACATCTCTTCCAATAAAATACCGGCAATTTCAAGCCAAAATAGTTATGTCATTTCCGCCAATTGAATTCCCAGATTCCGCCATGATTTCCTCTATTCATGACATTAGAATACAGAGCACAACACCCCGACATACACCTTTTTTAATGTGAGGTTAAAAAATGTAAAGCAATTAAAAGTCGAACTGATGTTGGTAGCCCAGAGTTCCGGTAGCCATATTGCCATAACATCGTTTATTCTAGACCCTAATTTGTATTCCCAACAGAGCACCTGGGCTATTGCTATTTAATTTGTTACCCATTATTTACATTTACACTTAGAGAACATCCGTTCTCTACACAAAAGCAGCAAGAGTGTTTTCTATTTCTACTGCCTCTTTAAATAAACACAACACGATTAACAAACAAAACACAAAACACAAAACAAACAAACACACACACAAACACTTGAACTATTTCAAGCGTCATAGCAGGAAGAACCACCAGAACGAAAACAAGAGATCAAAGCAAAGCGAAGCGCGAACAAAATAACACCAAGTGTCACCCTAAAGCCATAGAAATGAAAAGAGCGAAAGCGCCATTTTGTGTAGGTATAGAGGAGGCGCGAAATGTAAGGCAAAGTACACGCAACACCATCGTCTTACCTGTTGCAGCTGCTAATGACAGATACGTGTTCAGAATAGCACGCTCCGGGGCGCCAGCACCAACAGCCAGCACCGAATTAAAACTCGGCCAGTACACCCACAGGAAGAGTGTCCCAACCATGGCGAATATATCGGACGTATAATTGGCTCCCTCGTTTTGGCCAGCATCGTTTTGGTCCTTGGCGGGTCGCAGCATCATGCTGACGGCCAGTCCGAAGTATGCACCGAAGGCATGGACCGTTATGGATCCTCCAACATCGGCTATCTGGTAAACAAAAAAAAAAAAAACGAGAGAGATACAACAAATTACAAATTAAACGTTTATAATGCTAGAGGGGGAGGGGGGGTAGACTTGTAAGTGTAGGTCCATCAAAAAAGAGGGCTTAAAAAAAAATGAAAAGCTGTTCGCCACTCTCAAAAAGACTAATTAATTTCTTTTCTTCTGGCTTTGGTTTCTTCGGCCTTTGTTGTGGGGGTGTCCTTGGGAGGTATGCATACTTCTCTCCCCCTTAATTGGATTCTTTCTTTGATCAAAGTGGACTCTGTGCATGCTTAAAGACAGATTAGGCTTGCTTACGCTTAGAATGTCCAACTGGATGAACTCGTTCACGGCAAAGAGTGCAACTTCAAACAGTGCCATGAACAGCAACTGGATTGGGGTTGTACGACCGAGAAGTGCACCCATACTAATCAACGGCACAGCAGCAGCGATGTCTGCATCAATTATGCTCCCCAGGGATAAGCTGTAACAAAAACGGAAATGCTCTCATTTTCACTCAACTCATTCTAAAGGCAATAAGGACTGAAAGGATGATGATGATGATGATGATGTTGGTGCTCCTTTGAATTCAAAGCAACAAAGAGAGAGAGAGAGAGGATGAAGGAATTAGTAATTAATTAGCATGGTGAGATCCCACATTGGGCGCCATGTTTTGTTTTTTTCGTTTGTTTGTTAGCTGTCGGTTTACCTTATGCGACCGGAGTCCATGCGGAAGAAGCCCTTAACCAGTATTGCCCATTGCACAATGAGTGCGGCCAGGAATAGTGTGTAACCAGTTGCGCTGTAGCCATACTTGCGAAGGAATGTCATTAGGAAAGCGAAACCAATGAAAATCATCACATGGATGTCCTGGAATTCTGCAAACAAAAAAACACAAAAATAATGAAAATTTGTATACCAAAACAAACAAAAGGAGGGGAACGATATGAAACCCAGATTAAGTGATATGCGGGTGTGGATTAGAATTTGTATATTTAATTGAATCGTTGTTTGGAGACTTTCGTTTTGTGTTGAGGCCAATTTATTGTAGACACACTGGTAGGACAAAATAGGAGTCGTGTCCTTTGGAAACTACAAAGATGGGGGTACATGAATTCACACGATTTTTTTCCGGGGGCGACGATGACGACCGACCGACCGACGCACGACGCGACGCACGCACGGCCAGTAGGAGAGACTTCATTTAATTGGGTTTTTGTTTTGTGTTCTGTTTTTGCAAGGGATTTATTAATTAATTTGCTTGCTAGAGCTCGTGTAAGGATTTGCAAGGACTTAGGAGTGGATTAGCTGACGTAAGAACTTGGAATTGGTATAGGTACATACTTAGAGGGATTTTTATTTGAGAGTGAATGTATCTTAACAATTGAGGCGTAAAATAGGACTAACATCATGAATTCGAACTTGAGGGGGTGTTAGTTAGTTTCTAGGATATAATTGGAAGCGGTTTGTTTTGTGGGTTATTGTTTGTATTGTGTACAAGTGTTAAACTATATGATAAGGGTGGGCATTTTGTTGCTTGATGATTTCTCTTATTCATACATTGTTAAGAAGAAAAAAATGCTTTTTTGACCAATAAGAGGTTCTAGGTACTTTGAATAGCCCACTATTTGGGTATAATCATGAATTTGGAGCTGTCGTCTTTTGAAAATTCAAAAGCACTTCTACTGACTAGTTATTTTTTTGATTTTGCGTCCAGGTCCACATACTGGCAAAATATAGATCATCTTTTAATAAGAGAATCATCTTGTATTCTTGAACATTGTACTGATTGGGAAAGACAGAGTGTGGAAGAGAGTTCCACATCCGCGTAGTACGGCTAAAGAATGATTCTCTATACTTGAGAGTACGCCCGAAGTTGGGCTCGAGAGTAAACTGATGGGCATTGCTAGAAGCGCGAGTATTACGGGAGAATCATTATAGGGGAGGAATGCAACGGGCTATTTCACTAGAACACTTACCGTAGATGTCTATTGTTACATCTACGGTTACATAAAACATTGCGACGGTCGGTGATATAACGGATGGAATGAGGCAGTGATGTCTGTATCACCGATCATTCTTAGGGCTCTTTTTTGAATCTAATCCAAGCGGTTTAGGTATGTAGCAGGAGCACCAGCGAGAGAAAAGAGTTGTACTCAAGCCTTGGACGAATATAGGTCTTATAGACCAGATCAGACGGGGAGACGAATTTTTTGTTTAGAAACCCAAACAGCTTGCGCCACTTTGGGGCTACTTAGCATATGTACTCGTTCTATAAAAGGAGGTCAGTGATGCACATACCGAGAACCTCGGTGTTGTTCGTTGAGATAAACCATCAGATCACCAGTGAACCTGTTGCTGCTAAGGCCTTACTGCCGGTTATTAAGAAGCTTTCGGTCTTTGAGATATTTCCTGAGCTTATAATTTATCAGCGTTTCCATGACCCTACAAAGAAGAGACGTAAGTGCAATAGGACGATAATTTAAGGGAGAAGAAGATTTTCCTTTTCTTGGAATTGGCTGGACAAACGCAATTTTCCAAATGCTTGGAACTAGCCCCAAGAAGAATAGGATAGATGGAAGAGTTTACGCAAGGATTTTGCCAGCGTGGAAGAACAACTCTTCAGAATAATAGCGGGGATACCATCCGGACCAGCGGATCTATGTATGTGGAGATCCTTAAGACAGTCACCACAGCGAATGCGGAAGAAGATTTGTCCCATGGAATCATTGACGCGCTCAAGAACAGGCGGAGTCATGACGCTCTCTGGCAGCGAAGAGTTGGCGGCGAACTGACTAGCAAAAAGGTTAGCTTTCGCGAGAGAGCTAACAACTGGAGTGTCATTGTCAACGAGCGTAGGGACCGAGGATGAGGAATAATTCTTCATATTTTTAACAAATGACCAAAAATTCTTACTGCCTTTGAGACATTGCAGAATTGTTTGCCTTAATTTTTGGTCGTGTAAAAATTTGGTCCGTCGAATATGGGCATTGCAGGCCTTCCTGGCTTGTTTAAACTAGTTTCGGTTTTCCTCAGTTGGGTTGGCTCTTTAACACCGGAACCTTACCTCTTTTTCAATAATAACCTCTTTACGGCTTGAATCAAACCATGACTTTTCTTTGGGTTTGATGCTCTTAATCCTACCTGGAGTCTGAGGCACTATCGAGAAAGCATAATGACCAGTTCAAGAACAAGTTGTTGAGACCGTCACAGTTGGCTTTCTCGTATTGCCATCCGGTTCTCTTCGGAACTCTTTCTCTTACTGGATTAGTTTGACACGAGAAATTTGTTGGTTGAACTCAGCACAGATTTCAGCACACATTCCTTCTGGTGTTGTCGGGCCTGAATGGAGAAGCCACGAAGAATTGTGTGCATTGAAATCACTCATAATAACGACTTCACTGTCAGGATACAGAGATACAACTCTATGCAATGAGTCAGACAAAGCGTCAAATTCGCGAGAAGTTGAAACTCTGTCCAAATTAGGCCTACGATAATGAAAACAGTAGCGAATGAAAGGGAAAACATGAATCACATAAACTTGAAAAAAATGTTTGGAACAGCGCCATATTGTGGTAAGAAAGAATTGATAAGCAACTCATGTACAGACGGCGAGAATATGGTGGGGGAGGAATAAAGGCACTAAGCAATACTAATAAATACGAAATTCAGTAGGATCGGTATTCTCACCTACTTTGGTTTCACTCAGTGCCAATACAGCTGGCCTGCTCGAAACAGCGTAACATTTATTTATTCAATCCGTTAAATACTAACGTTAACATTACAATTAAAACTATAATTACAATTTTTCTTATATCTAGAAATTTTATCATTACATTCTTATTATTTATTAAATCATACTATCTAATATTTTAACCACTTAAGACATAAAAGTTAAATTTAAAATTTGTAGATTTAATGTTATCATTCGAAGTAGTAAACAGAACTGAGAATTTATTATAGTTTCTTACTAACTGATTTAGAGGTCTGTTAATGCCATAGTTTGTTCTGCTAAAAATGGGACAAACATTTATATTTCTTCTCAGACTAGTTTGGCTTGTGTTGAAATTCAATCTACAAAGCAAATTTGGAGACAAAATAGATCCATTCATGAGCCCATTAATGAAACAAAATTTCAAATAGTCTCTGTGACCAGAAAGAGTAGGAAGGTTTATTAATTTAAGTCTGTCAGTATATGGAGGTAAAGTAGCATTTTCTGTCCATAGGAATAAGAATCGGAGAGAAAATCTTAAAAATCGACGCTGAATACTTTCAATTCTGTTCATATGTATGGAGTGGTAAGGTGCCCAAACAACACAACCGTATTCAAGAATAGGCCTTACATAAGATATAAAAAGAGTTTTAATAACATATGGATCACGAAATTAACGAGAAAACCTTTTGACGAAACCAAGTGTTTTATTTGCTTTTTTTTATAATATAATTATAATGGTTAGTGAATGTTAGTTTTGGATCTAACATTATTCCAAGGTCAGAAAAACTAGATATCCTACACAAAAGTGACGAATTCAACGCGTAGTCAAAAATAAGTAAGTTCCGTTTGCGTGTAAAACTCATTGTCTTACACTTGTCTATATTTAAAGTCAAATGATTATTGTTGCACCATTCCCAAAATCTCTGTAGATCGTCTTGAAGAAGTTCACAATCAGTGATACTATTAATTGATCGAAAAATTTTGACGTCGTCAGCGTAGATTAATGTCATTGAGTTTTGAAATATAGAAGGAAGGTCATTAATCAATAATATAAGAAGCAGGGGGCCGAGATGACTCCCTTGTGGTACTCCAGAACCAGAATTGATAGTAAATTGATGAGAACATTTATTTTTAAACAATACACTATAGACTCTATTTCTAAGATATGACGATATCCACAGTACAAAACGATTGCTGAGTCCTAATTTATTAAGTTTTATTAAAAGAATTGCGTGATTAAGCTTATCAAACGCTTTGCTGAAGTCGGTGAACACACAATCAACTTGCGATCGCTTTTCGAATACATCTAAACAATAAGTAGAAAAGTTCAATAGATTAGTGATTGTAGACTTCTTTTTAACAAAACCATGTTGATTGTCACATATAACAGAAGAACAGTTAAAAGACAGGATATCGC
>CAKKXW010000001.1:92630820-92733776 GCA_920937365.1 Sphaerophoria rueppellii
TTCAAAAGTGACTGGAAAAAATTGTAAACGTTCAAATTTGTTTGCTTATTTTTTACTTTGGAAAGTTAGTCATGTGGACTACAGAGGGCGCATTCATACTTTTTTATTAACACAAAAGCTGTCTTATATTTTAATAAGTTTTTGTTCAATTATCTCATGAAGTTAAAATCACGTTATGTAGGTTTTAGTTTGCGAATGTTGAAAATATCGAATACAAATCTTTAAACCTAAGAAAAACCGTTTAAGAAGTCTTTTTAAAAAGTTTCATATCAATATCTAGAATTCAAATTTTAAAATTGATAAATTGAAATAATTATGTAAACCAAACATTGTTTCCAAATATATACATTTTAGAATTTTTTTAAGAGGTGTATTTTCATGAACTCTTATTTTCTCAGAAACGTTTTCGGGGAATTGTAAGGGGCGTAATAGAATTGCCATCAGGTGATTTTAGGGTTCATTCCTATATACCAAACATTGCATTACATCCGATGCAAGGGGGTTGAAACTAGAAAGTCCGAAAACTGTATGACCGCAAACTACTGTCTTGCACTACTTTTGCCCAACTGTCATTAATTGATCTCAAAAATCCAATTTTTTTCATGAGAATCTGCTCCTATTCGTCACTCAAAGTTTAGAGAATTAAGCAGATCGAAATCTGGTACATTTTTTCGATTTTTATACCAGCCTTGAATTAATTCACAGCTTTTTTTAAAAAGAGAAATTTTGAGACACCAAATGCTGAGAATCATGGAGAACGAAAAGTTGATTTTTGACCCATGTGGTGCATGGGAGATATGCAAAAACTGGAGATGACTAATTTTTCTATAATTTGCACCCACTCAAGGGATTTTGTATACGCTTTTTATGCCAGAGACACATTGACGGCATTGTGAAGAAAGGAAGGGGTTGGAAAGGAGGTGTCGGTGTACATTGGTCTTGAATTCTAGAACATTGTAATGATTGGAAAAGACAGAGTGTGGAAGAGAGTTCCAAATTCGCGTAGTACGGCTAAAAAATGATTCCCTATACTTGCGAGTAAGTACGATGTAGGGCTCGAGGGTAAATTGATGGGCATTTCTAGAAGCGCGAGTATTTCGGCCGAATTGTTTGAGGGGAGGAATGTGACTGGCTATTTCACTAGAGTAATAACCGTAAAAGTAACAATAGAACAGGGAGAGACACGGTACGTTACGACGGTGGTCTACTGGGGTGAATGAGTCAGTGATGCCTCCATCACAAATCATTCTTACAGCTCTTTTCTGCATTCCGTCCAAGAGGCTTAATTAAGTAGCTGGAGCACTAGCCCAAAGATGGAAATTGTACTGAAGGTTTGGACGGATATATGTTTTATAGATAAATAATAACCAGATCAGACGGGGAGACAAATTTCTCGTACCGCCTTAAGAAACCCAAACATCTTGCGGCATTTTTGTCGACAACGCATATGTGCTCATTTCACAAGAGGCGATCAGTGATGCACATACCGAGAATCTAGAGATGTTCGGTCTCTTTGATGCAAGTGCCACTCATGGAAAGTGGCAAGAGGTGTTTATATCGCTTCAACGATACAAGAAAGCATTGAGTTTTCGAAGCATTAAACTCTACATGGCTTTTAAATTCCCATTATACAACGCTGTTTAAGTCAGAGTTCAATGAGCTTATCATAGTTTTCCGTTCCAGTTCCACATCCGGAGAGGAGGAATGAGATACTGGAAACGAATAAGAAAAGCTAAGGATGCTATCTTTAGCAAAACACTTTATTGGCTTAGAAGTAACAAACAAAAGAACCTTAATGAAAATGAGGAAGATGGTCGGAGATAAAACAGAGCCCTGGGGCACACCAGCATTTATATTGTAGGTTTCAGACTTGAAACCAGCCAATACAATATACAACTTGTATTGAACGGTTTGAAAGAAAGTTTCTTATCCAACGAAGAAGGGATTCATCGATACCGAAATCGATAAAAGAGCAAGATGCTACACTTTATCAAATGCCTTTGAAATATCAAGCGCAACAATCTTACTTTCTTCAAAACGATGTAAGGATTTGTTCCACTGTTCGGTGAGATAAACCATCAGATCATCATTGGACCTGTTGCTGTGAAAGCCGTACTGCCGGTCATTAAGAAGTTTTCGGTCTTCGAGATATTTCTTGAGCTGATAGTCGCTGAAATAGAAGATTCTTTTTTTTTTGGGATTGGCTGGACAAATGCTGTTTTCCAACTGCATGGAATGAGCCCAGAAGAAGCTTATTCAAGGGTTTTGCAAGCGTAGAAGAACATCTCTTCAGAATAATAGCCGGGATACCATCTGGATCAGCGGAGTTGTATATGTTGAGATCCTTTAGAACTTTGGCCACAGCACGAGTGCGAAAGAAGATTTGTCCCATGGAATCAAGCTCAAGAACAGTCGGAGTCATGACACTCTCTGATAACGAATATTTGGCGGCGAACCGCCTTGCAAAAAGGTTAGCTTTCGCGAGAGAGCTAACAACAGGAAGGTCATTGTCAACGAGCATTGGGGCCAAGTAAGAAGAAGGATTCTTCATATTTCTTACAAATGACCAAAAATTCTTTCTGCCTTTGGGACATTGCAGAATTGTTTGCCTTAATTTTTGGTCATGCAAAAACTTTGCAACGGAAACCGTGTCCTCCCTCTTCAACCTTTAGCTACCCTTCACGTTCTTAAGTCTACAGGACCCTAAGAACGATCCAGGTTGAAGGCTGAAAAGGGGATCCAGGCTACGACTGCGGCATGCTTGCTTTTGCATAGCTCATCGGTGGTGTGGGTACTTGCAGTCGCAGCTCTGGACAGTGTTACATGCTTTCATGCCATATTTTATTAGGGTTCCAAAATAATGGAACCCGAAGATGAATAGGAGGGAATGTCACTGAAGAGGCCTTCCTCGCTTGTTTAAACTTGTTCCGGTTTTTCTCAGTTGGGTTTGGCTCTAAAAAACCGGAGCTTTATTTCTTTTTCCCTAATAACCTCTTTACAGCTTGAATCAAACCATGACTTTTCTTTGGGTTTGATGCTTTAAACCCTATTAGGGATAAAAGTTTTCATTCCCAAAATAATCATATTAGTAATCATATCTGCGCTGGAGTCTACGTCACTATCGAGGAAGCATGTCGAAGATGCCCCGTGCTGAGGCACGCCATTCTACTTAATTTTTTAATTTAAAAAACTAAAATAGTAAACATTTCTTCTTAAATCTATGTATAGTTTCGCCAATATGTTGATAAAATCATAGACTTGGAAAAAACATTAAAATTTTTGAAAAAATAAAAAAACGCATATGCTTTTGTACACTTTCTGTTAAGGTGTCGAAGGGTGCCGACACTACGCTACATCAGCTGTTAACCGGGAACATCAACTGTCGATCTTTGCTTCCAAAGATTTCAATTAATACTAACCCACTTCGCTTGAGCTCTGTTTATTTTTTTCATATCCTTTTTTTCATTAATGACTGAAATACCACCTTTCTATCAACAAAATAAATTCTGATGCTTATCTTTGTCTGAATGCAAAGTCAGTCCAACCGTGAGTCCCATTACTTCAATTTCTTTTAATTTTTTTTTCAAAAGAATAACAATCGATAGAGAAAAATGCTAAACCATTCCGAAGTAAAACTACCTGACAAAAATAAAAAGACACACACAAAATGCCCAGCATTACAGCCCTCAACAGGTTGTTCGTGCGTTTCAACCAAACCTGACCAGACCATGTAATTAATGACATTAAAAGGGACTAACAAAAATGTCTGACCAATAAATTAGAATCAAATGCCTTTCTATGAATTCGAAGCCAATCCATTCTAATGATTTTGAGTTCTTTAATCACATTACAGAAGACATGAGAATCAAAGTTAACCTCTACTTGTTGTGATATTTGTTTTGTCAAAAAAAAAAAATAAATAAATAACCTGCTAAACTTGTTTTCTTTTAATTTGGATTACATTTTCTTAGTTTACATTTACATATGTATTACTCCCATTAATATGGGAATCATTTGAAAAGCATCGATTTCTTCGAAAAAATTTCCAGATTTTGGAATTCGGCTCTTTGGTTTTCTTCATTAAGAATGCATTTGCTTCATTTGGTTTAGATTTAGATACCAAATAGAGGCGAGCGGATTATTTTTGTTTTTTTTTTTTTCAAAAGCATTTTTAAACGCTTCCTAAACAAAATTTACATTGAATGAGAAATTAGATAACATTTTGACACTCTTGTCTCTTCTTTCGAACAGGTCCTCGAATCAAACGTGAACCAACTAATCGACGAGGTGAAAGAATTTAATGCCGATCTCTTGGAAGTCGATCGACTGGACAAACTTATAGCCACTCTGCGAGACTACAATGGTCCCACGATATATCATGAATGGCCATATCCGTTGCTAACGAATTCAAGCATCGATGAAGCTGACATTGCACAAACTTCCCTATCGTCATCGAGACTGAGTCTTCTAACGACAGCAACTGCTGAAGATCTTAATACATAATTAATTAAATTTAAAATTTGAAAAAAGAGAGGAAACGGAAAGCGATGGAGGGTGTTTACGAAGCAAGTGTCAACGCAATGTGTCGAATACCTTGCATGGGTACTATTCAACTTGCTTCGAGGCATCCCTTAAAAACATATATTTAATTATTTATAAATTATAAAATCAATGTACAATAAAATTTAACCAAGGAATACCTTAATGAAAGTATCCATAGCCATTTTTCTCCATAGAAATTCTAGTGATAAGATTAATTTTTACAATAATTTAACGAAAAATCAATAAAATTAATGCGATTTTGTTTAGATTTAGTAAATTTCCTTATTTATGCAAGGTAAGACGGATTTCCTCATCGTGTGGAGGTATTTTCGCTGGCATAAATTTAACAGAAGAACTCTCGCACTCTCCTACCAAAGAAAGAAATTGCTCTGCAACTATTTCTTCGGGGATTTAGAAGAACTCTCTAGCAAACCAGATACTAACATTCTGAACTTCGTCAAAGCCTCTAAATGGCTTGATTTACTGAAGACATAGGTTTTTGTTATTAGCTTGAGTAGCAATACTCACGGCTATCACAATGGATCTGTATTGATCTAAGTGTGACGGTAACGACATCAACTGTCAGCCCTTTAACCTAACCTAACCTTACAGAAGACCAAGAAGTCTTACTACTTTTCGACCACACTGTAATTCGGAACCTCTATGTTCGGTAGATTCCAACAAGAAGCAAAAGTATTTCACAATTAGTAGCAATCACCTCCAGTCGCACGTTCGTTTACACTAGAGGTTTTATTTATTTATTCATTTTTTGTGGTTACCATCATTTTAGTTTGGCTTTTTTCCAATGGAGCGTCTCAAATTACCCATACCCGTGTTGTGAGTGATTTTTGGAATTCACTTAGCACCATAGGTATTCAAATACTTTCCCAGGAACTTTATTCCTCAAATGCAGGTTAGTGTTACGACTTACGAATCGAATAAGGTATCTACGACTCGTATACTCAACATCATTGTCAGGTAGGTCGTAAGATTTTTCTACTTTGCGGTTTTCGATGTGTAATAATTATTGTTATATTGCCTATTTAGAATGTGAGTACAGAGACACACTTTGATTGAATGAAAAATATGATATTTCAATATCACTTTCAATGTGTTGCGGTCATTGATACTAAACTGAGTTAATAATTGAAAGCGAGATTGTTGTTGAAATACCATGCAATATAGAATGTAGAACAGATACGACCAATTGGCGTAATTGGTTGCCCTTTTTTTAATGAACTAATTGAAAGTGAACTGACTCGTTGTCATGGCAATGAATTAGTCTTATTGTTTCTTAAGCGAAATATAAAGAAAGGATTATTGCAATTGGGCGTACAAAATGACATTAATATTATCGCATTTTAAAATTAAGAAATAAAGCTTATCTTCCTTGACCAACTAAGGCGGTGAAACTGTTGACAGCTAGCTGGGGATCAAGCTGGCTGAAGGTGAGGAGATGATTGTTCGGATTGTTCGTAAAGCCCCATTTAGACGCTCATTTCAGTTGAGCAATCAGTAAAGCTTTCAGTTAAACTGATGAGTAAATACTCGTTTAACTGACACTGAAACTGATGAAATTCCCGTAAGTTTTCCGTTCAGTTCTCAGTTTTCCTAATAAATTTCAATTTCTCACAAGTAAAATGAAAGCTCAACTGAATGACAAACTGACGTCTAAATTTATAAATATAAAAATCAATTGCTGTCAGTAAGTTTTGCTCAAACTCGAGAACGGCTGAACCGATTTGGCTAATTTTGGTCTTGAAAAATTTGTGGAAGTTGAGGGAAGGTTTAAACGGTAAGAAGTTTTTCATAAATTCACCTATGTTTTGTAATGTTTTTGCTTTTATTCAATTGACTTTCGAATGAATAAAAATCAAATTTGACAGAAAAAAATTAAACTAGCTTCCCCAACCACCGTTTCCAAATAAATCTTTTTTAAGATCCAGTTTGTCATAAATTTTGAAGTTGATTCTCAAAGGTTTTGATTATTTGCTATGAAATTAAATACTTAAGTGCCAAAATTAAAAACGTAGTTCCTGAGAAATAAAAAATGTTTTAAAATATAGGAAGTAACAATAGCACTTGCCTGTTTACAAAAAAGGACGAAATTCCAGGACGAGCCGAGTGTTCAATAAAAAATATATATATATACTATTAAAAAATAGATAAAGATATGCAAATTCTCTTAAGTCTTTGAAAACCATCGATTATCATCGATTTATCCACTGATGATACTCTTGGAAGTGTTGCTTGTTCTTCTCAAAAGCAGTATACGTGAAAGATGAAATAAAAACTATTGGCAAGAGTAGCTTCTAACTTCGACTAACTTCCCAGAGTAGAAAAATAAGTAAAAACATTAGTTGTTTTCGTTGTATAGTTGACAATGTACACGCACGTTGGGTTTCAAAGTCAAATTCCATAAAACGGATAATTTTAGGACATACGTTATGTACGTATGTTATTGCACAGTGGCGCCATACGCCAAAAATTTGTCATTTCAACTCGTGGACTCATGCACAACTACTTTGCACAGTAAAATTATTCCTGAATATTGTAGTTTTCTATTAGTGAAAGAATTTTTCTAATCGGATTAGTATTTCCGAAGATTAACATTTTTATGTCTAAACAGCGTTTGGTGGATAGCTAGTTATAAAATATAGTCTATGATTCTCCTGAATATTGTTTTTTTTTCACACTAACTATAAGATTTTTTGCATTATTGTTGAAATTATTGCAGAAATTATCATAATTTTCATTATATTACGGTTGTCTTAGATTTTTGATTGCCATTAAGAAACCGCTAAGCCGATTTCGCTCATAACCTAATCAGCTCTTAACAACACAATACCCGTGAATGAGACAAATTTTATGCCAATACGTTAAGTGGTTCGCGAGATAATTGAGCTGAAAAAACGTAAAGCACGTCCGTACATATGCACATCCGCACATACGAACACACATACACACACACAGACATCATCATAAAAAAGGTTGACTCGGATTCTAGTGACCTCAAAATATGAAGAAATGCGAAAATCGGAAATTCACAAAATCGGCCCCATTACAATAACTTCCTCTGGGAAGTTAAAAAAAGGGGAAAGGTGATAATAAAGTTTATAAAAATCAACTTAAAGACATAGTGTCATTATGTTAAATGGTTGGCTTTGAACTGTTTAAACAAGTTTTTTCTTAAACATCAATATTAATTGCCAGAAAATATTTAAGACTTCCGCAATATGACATCTTGAATGTTTTCTCCAGTTTGCTCTTCAAATTCTTTATCTGTTTTTAACTTTTTCCTGCAATTAACAAATCATCAACATATGCACATATAAAACTAGTATTATGATTTCATCTTCTTCATGTCCAATATTTGTGTAAGGACCATAGTCATGATAGGATCTCTTGAATCCAAATTTAAGAAGAAAATCATTGAGTTTTTGGTTCCAACACCTGGGTGCTTGTTTTAACCCATAAATGGACTTAATTAAGCTGCAGACACTTCCACCAGCTGCAGATACCCCTTCTGGAACAGCCATGTACAGTTCTTCTTTTAACTCACCATGTAAGAATGCCGTTTTTACATCGAGTTGATGAAAAATAAATGTGTACAATCTTACTGCTAACACAATTCTTAAGGTGTTCAAATTTGCAACAGGGGAGTAGGTTTCGTAGTAATCATTTCCTGCCTTTTGTGTAAGACCCTTAACGAACAGTCTCGCTTTGTATTTCTCACAAAATCATTAAATTTGATTTGAAAAACCCACTGTAACTATTTCATCTTCAGTAACATGTTTAACATTGTTAGAACCATCGAGTATGTTAGATGACTCATCCCCCTCTTGCTCATGGTTGCTTATATTAACCATTACTTCTTTCTTCTTACTTTGGTCTTGATTGTTTGGAAAGTTGGCGTGATCAAGCTTGACGTTTCTAACGGTAAACATTTTTTGAGTTTCCATACCCAGAACTTGTATCCATTCGGTACATATCCAATCATTATTGACTTGCGGCTTTTTGAATCACGTTTTTTACTTTTCTGATAAGGAATCCATGCAAAAGCTTTGCAGCCAAAAACTTGTAGTTTTTCATAATCGGATATGGTGCCATACCACATTTCAGCTTGCGTCTTGGGATAATCTAAGGACTTAGTATGTGTATGTGAACTTCGAATTTGATTTTCCACACATCGATCTTGTCATAGCTTCATATTCTTTCATTGGTCTGAAAATCTTTTTCTTTTCATAAGATAAATCATCGCAAAATGTGTGGAGTCATCAATGAACGACACGAAATATCTCGAACCATTACAAGCAGCTTCGTCATTAGGGCCGCACACATCAGTGTGAATTCTTTCCAATTCTCTTGTTGCTCCTGTTCTCATGGACGACTTTGTTAACCTTCTATGCAAATATCACACGAGCCATTACCATCCACTGAAATCATCGTCGGCCCCTTAACCATATTTGCAATTGGTTTCAACGCACCTTGTCCAACATGACCCAAGCTCTTATGCCACAACTTGATATCATCAGTTTTTCATAGATTTGCTGAATGTCTTTGAACTTCAAATTCAACTTCATACAAGTTTCCTTGTAGGCATGCCTTCTGCTATCAGCAAACCATTTTTGACAGGTCTTTCTTTATTTTTGAAGAACTGGGCATCAACTCCAACACTTGTAAATTTTCTAACACATGCTACATCTTTTTTCCTATAATCTTCTGCCGAATATCATTCTCTGATCGAGTGTCAAGTAACCTCTTAAGGAGTCCTATGCCGCCAACATCAAGTATCGAAGACCAGTGGCAACATTGCCAAAGAGCAATTAGAGATGCCGCCTCTAACGTGCTGGGTTTCACACAGCCACCAAAACGAAACCCCTGGTTTGATGAAGAATGCAGGCAGGCCCATGCAGCCAAGCAGAAGGCATACAAAGCGGCGCTGCATAGAAGGACAAGAGCTGCTCGTGAGCTCTACGAGCAAAAGAGGAGAGAGGAACGCCGGCTTCTCAGGAGGAAAAAGAGAGAGCATGAGAAGCGTCAGATCGAGGATGTTGAGAGAGCCAACAGCAGGAATGAAGTTCGGAGGTTCTACCGAAAGGTTAAACAGCTGGCTCAAGGTCATCGAGCAAGAACTGATGCCTGCAGAGATAAACAAGGGAACATCATAGTAGAATCGCAGTCAATGCTGGGGATTTGGAAAGACCACTTCTGTAGATTGTATAACGGTGACGACGAACAAAATACCGCCGTCAGACAGGAGCCTTTCATCGGACACGATGATAGCCAACAATTCCGTGAACCCGACCTAGAAGAAGTGAAAACCGCAATATCACGGCTGAAATCCAACAAAGCCGCTGGAGCAGATGGACTAGCTGCTGAGTTGTTCAAAGCAGCAGGCGACGAGCTAGATAGGAGCATGCACCAAATCATCTGTAAGATATGGTCAGAGGAATGCATGCCCGATGAATGGAACCTCAGCATTGTTTGCCCGATCCTGACAAAGGAATAAGTCTATTAAACATCGCCTACAAGATCCTCTCTGCCGTAATATGTGAACGTCTGAAGCCTTTCGTCAACAATCTGATTTGTCCTTATCAATGTGGCTTCAGGCCAGGAAAGTCAACCATCGACCAAATTTTCACGTTGCGGCAGATCCTGGAAAAGACCTATGAACTCCAAATCGATACCCACCACCTTTTCATCGATTTTAAGGCCGCGTATGACAGTATCTACAGAGACGAACTGTACAAAGCTATGTCTAGTTTTGGCGTCCCTGCCAAGCTCGTTCGCTTGTGCAAAATGACGATGGAGAACTCACGCTGCTCCATCAAGGTTGGCAACGAGCTCACGGAATCTTTCAACGTCAAAAAAGGATTCAGACAAGGCGATGCACTGTCATGCGATTTCTTTAACATCGTTCTTGAGAAGATAGTGCAGAACTCCACCGTCAACACCAGAGGCACTATCTTCCAAAAATCTGTTCAACTTCTCGCGTACGCCGATGATATTGATATAATGGGAAGAACACAGCGTGATGTCAGGAGCACCTTTATGAGGATTGAGACAGAAGCGGCAAAAATGGGTTTAGCGGTAAATGAGGGAAAAACGAAGTATATGCTGTCTTCGAGGAAGGACACCCAACACCGACGGCTCGGGCAAAACGTCAAAATAGACGCGTATAACTTCGAGGTAGTAGAGGAGTTTGTCTACCTAGGCTCCGCTATAAACACGGGCAATAACACCAGCGCCGAGATCAGACGAAGAATAACTCTTGCTAATCGCTGTTTCTTTGGGCTTAAAAAGCAATTTTGTGGAAAAGCCCTCTCTCGAGCAACTAAGGTAAAACTGTACAACACACTCATCATCCCAGTCCTGCTGTATGGTGCAGACGCATGGACCCTGACAAAATCGGATGAAAGTGCCTTAGGCTGTTTCGAGAGGAAAGTTCTTCGGGTTATCTTTGGCCCTGTGTGCATTGAAGGGGAATGGCGAAGAAGATACAACAGCGAACTTTACGGGTTGTACAACGACATGGACCTAGCCAGAAGGGTCAAGGTCCAGAGACTCAGATGGCTCGGTCATTTAGAGCGAATGGATATCAATGCTCCGGCCCGAAAAGCCTTCGACACTATTCCCGAGGGACGTAGGAGGAGAGGAAGACCGCGACTCAGGTGGCGCACTCAAGTGGAAGAGGACCTCAATCAACTCGGAGTGCAAAACTGGAGACGACTAGCTAAGGATCGAGCTAGCTGGCGGAGCCTGTTGATACCCTTGTCAGGGTATATGCTTCTGCACTATACAGCAGGACTCGGATGATGAGGGTGTTGTTTAATCGAGAGAGGGATTTCCACTCAATTGCTTTCTTAGTCCAAAGAAACAGCGTATAGCAAGAGTTATTCCTTGGAACCTAGGTAAATAAACTAGTTGGGTGTTCTTCCTCAAAAACAACATTGCCCTCATTTATCACTAAACCAATTTTTGCCGCTTCTGTCTCAACTCAGTAGTGTCCGTATAGTGGTTAGGTGCGTTGGCTGCTAAGCAGAACGTCGTGGGTGCCCAAAGTTTTTATTTCATCTTTCACGGACACTGCCTCTTGCGAAGAACTGACAAAACTTTCAAGAATATCATCTGTCATAAAAAAGTGCTTCTCAACTTTGCCGTTCGGAATCGGCGTTAAATTATAGGTCCCCTCAATTCTTCACACGCACCTAAAGAATTGTTGATGAGAGTAAGCCACTTAGGCCTTGGCTCTTCAAGAGCTGTCGCGCCACTCTATTTTTTAGTCTCAACTCTCACATACTTAGGCGCCATTGACGCTGTTTACCATTCATGATGTCAATATCATCGGCGTACGCCAGAAATTGAACAAATTTTTGGAAGATAGTGCCTCTGGTGTCCACGGTGGAGATTTAAACTACATATGTATGTAGATGCTGTCATAGGTGGTCCTAAAATCAAAAAAAGATAATGGGTGTCGATTTGGAGCTCATAGGTTTTTTCCAGGATCTGCCGCAAAGTAAAAATTTGATCCTGGTGTGAAGCCACAACGATAAGGACCAATCTGATTGTAAGTAGCCATGTTAAGAAGGCTTATTCCTTTGTAATTGGCGCAGTTCAAAGGATCTCCCTTCTTCAGGATCGGACAAATAATGCTGAGATTCCATCGGACATGCATTCATCCGACCATATCGTTCAGACGATTTGCTGTATTCTCCTAGATCTTCGCCTCCGGCCTTCTGTTTTGAATACCTCAGTAGCTATAATAATATAGACTTATAGCTGCTGAGGTATTCAAACCAGAAGGCCGCAGGCCTTCTACTACTAGTGCTAGTGTTCTACTTCTTCGTTATCTCCTTTAATTTCATGCAAAGGCCTGTTTCGGATCCTTGTGGTTGGAACGATGAAAGATACCGCGAAGGCTTAGTGCAAGCTGGCTATCATTGGCCCTCATGGAAAGCTAGTAACAAGCCAAGTGCCAGAGCAAACTTCGCTCTGACGAAAGGGCTAATTCGTTATATGAAAGATGATTATTTATCGTTAACAGTTGTCCAGTATGATTTAATGATGCTCCATCTTATGTGGAGAAGATTTCTTTCTGAATAGGCTTGGGATGTGTTGGAAGAGATGTTGCAAAAAGTTTAATGTAAGGACCGAAGAAATGCTGCCAAACCGAAAAAATGCTAAGAAGTCATACCGACCCATTTGAGACTTGACGTTTAAATACATGTTTTGCCCGCCAAAATAGACCAATCTTTATCTTCAGATTTAAAATAAGTTCAGAAATGTCGAAACAATAAATGCAAGATTTAAAAGTAAATCACTATAAATGTAGGTGTGCAATTGGCCTAAGGCTGTCAAAAAAGTAATAAAAGAGCATTCGAACGCTTTATGCTTTAAATCTTTATTAAATTGAGCTCAAAAAGAAAAATTCCTTAAACGGTCCTATACTTGTCCCTGTCTACCGAGTAGGTAAACCTTCGTATAGAAAAACGAAAAACTAAACACTGTTTAGTTGTTACTTAAAATTATTCTGATATTTGAGAAAATACAAACTTACATATTACTAGAATAAATTGCACACATTTGAATGTGTGTGCGGTTGATGCTCTTTTGTCTACAGTCTCTGCCAAAAGAAAACCTTCAGAAGTCCTTAGTTGCAAATGATAAACAAATTTCAGAATTGTTGATGGCCCCTTTAGCTTTTTCTTAGATTGGAATAGGCTTGTTTTTGTTCCAGGAACAGTTCTAGTGAGTATTTTTCGATACCAATTGTGGTCAGAAATGTGAGCTCTGTATACCTACTACTTTGGAATTCTGTATTTCTATTGTCCTGGCAAAACAAGTAGTTTTGCTCTTTTATAATCCCCAAGAACTTCAACTTGTGTGTAGACAAGAATAATAACATCACCCTTCCCCGAGTCCAAATAAAAACACACCCACACAAAGAAAAACCAAAAGCCCTCTGGGCTATTTGTACAAAACAATACACAATGCATTCCCTAATTGAAAGCCTACGACTGGAATTTAATTAAATCTCTCAGATTATAAGTATGCAAAACCAACATTCGAAATATACACGACACATCTCCCAGAGAACAAGTACAATGGGTCAGAGAGAAGGGTGAACAATAAACAGGCAACACGAAAACTTCGAATATTATACTCCTGCAACAGCAATGCTGCATATGAAAGGAGGAAGAGTTCACCATTTCCCATATAGACCATAAATTTACGCCTGCAGCTTGATACCCTAATATAAGAAGGCCATCCACCTCAACCACCAAACTACGAACGGCTAACCAATAAAGAGAATATCGAATAGATAAAATTTTGAAATAGTCTTTCATATCGACCCGGAGCTCTATTCGGTACAGCAGGAGCCTCAATGTGAACACACACCTGTGAAACAATGGAACATTCATGCGTCCTGCAAACTGCAGAACGAACTATATGAGGAATTGTATGGCTTTTGGACACTTGTTGCAAAGACAGAGCCGGCTAGGCCGGCCGTGAGATAAACCATAAAACGAGAAAGCTGTTTGAATTCTTTAGTTTGACCACAGCATTGAAATAAATGAATACACACACTCTTCGATACGCCCTCCTTTTATAAGCCCCCCGAAGGTATTTACGATCTTTGGCACATAGACTCATAGAGGAAACTGGCTCTCTCTTATTACATTCATTGGTGCTTATTGCTATCAGCCATATAAATATTTATATGGTCAAACACATACGCACACTGAAACTCAGACCAGGACCAGGAGTCAGGACATTTCTCAGTGGGAAGAGAGTAAAAAGGTCGAAAGCCGACAATTTGTTTACATTCAAAGTTATGAATACCTTCAACGCCTGGGCTTATATCGAGATCAGAGATGTTCTTTTCGATGTTTCAAAACTCCGATGAAAGTTCAAAACAAGAGGGAAAGAGGACTCCTTATCTGAACTGCAACAAGGAACGATTATGAAGGATTTTGCCAATCAAGGATTTCATGGAAATCATAGGAAAGTGTACAACACTCATCAGAAAAATACCCAACATGGAAATTTTGATTTGTTGCTCCATTCCGGTGTGTCTCGAGGTTTGAAAAGGTTGCTGCATTCTCGTCCCTGAACTTTGTGGACTGAGGATAAATATTGTGAAGTTGTTGAGTTGATAAGTATTGGTTGATCTTTTGGACTCTTTAATTTTTGACTTCTGTCAGAAGCTAACTTTATTCTTAAAGGGTTCAAAATTAAAGGAAGAGATGTACATGTACCTACATTTTCTCAAATGTTTTATGGAAGTGTTTTAAGTTAGAAGAAGCTGTGGATGCTAGGAAACAAGGCAGAGACAAATCAAGAGACTGAACTGTCGAAATTGGAGATATTGAACAGTGTGCGGTATCAACCTTTCGAACTTGAGTGTATTTTTGTTTTTGGGACTACTCGTAAGTCCACAAGCGCTTTGCCAGGGTTTCAAGACTGAATATGCTTCGAAGAATATTTTTTTGTTTATTTTTTTTTATCAGCGCCCAATAACAAGCACTGATACTTATCGTCCAAACACATGACGCCTTAGAGTAGGAATAGAAGAGCAAGGGTCTTGGTATTTCCGCAGTTTCTCATTCGTAATGTTTATCATGTAACATTATGCGCTTTTCAAGCTGAACTACTCGCGATAAAGGAAGCATGCAAATTACTCAAACTAGATCCAAATAAAAACCGCAATACAACTATCTTTTCGGACTTCAAGCGATTGGCTCGTCCATATCATTAGTTCAACAATGCCGAAGTGAGCTTGCAAGCATGAACATTAGACTCAGGGTCACTTGTCTGGGTTCCGGGTCACAGTAGCTTTGAGGGTAATGAACGGGCTGATGATCTGGCTAGGCAGGGATCAGCCCTTCATAGCTCACTCACGGAAGCACATTCCTCTTGGTGCTTTGAAGGGCAAAATCTTCTCAATTTTTCTCGGTGAATCAAACCACAGGTGGAGTAACCTTACCAACTGTCCAATCAAGCTTTCCAAGTTACCAATTCAGCGCTACTACTAGTAACCTTATGTCCACGAGTTCAGATATCGCCATGAAAAAAGCACTTGCTTTCCTACTTAGCGATGATCTGGGACATTTCATTTATAAAACCATCTTCCTCATGCTTGCAGAGTTCCGTAGTCGTTTATAAGTTTTTGAATTATTCTCTCCACGTCTCTACATTATATAGAAATAGGACTAAAAGGTACAAATTGACTGATTCCTTGTTTCTTTCTTCTCACGAGCTCCTTTCTCAAGCCAGTTAATTGACTTTTTAAAACACTTTTATTAGAACATGTGTTCGTAGGGTAAACACAGTGCATTCAAAAGGACACAAGCGTCCACAGCAACCTGTGTCTATCAACTACTATACTCTCACCTCCCCGCGGTGAACATCGGGTGCTTAGTACCTCAACCGAAGAATGGGTTCCAACCCAAGTGCGAAGCTGTTGGCAACAGCAAATAGAAGAGGGAGGGGGAGGAGATATGCGCCCAATAAGACATGCCTCTTTTTCAACAGGCGGCCGGCTGCGGAAGAACTCCGAAGATGGAACAGTTCCAGTCAGGATAAACTACTTGGTGAACACGTTATAGGGCTACTACGACATATTCGCAGCCCTAGCCTATAAGGAGCGGTTTGGCGGCTCCTCGTCTTAGAGTTAAACTAATGACCTGGCCCTCCAGGTTGGGGGCCGTACGTCGGTTTGACTGCCCAGCCACATAGAGAACATATAGTTCCGAAAAAAAAGCCTCGGATACGGACGGAATCAATGATGACAAACCATGCAAACAATTAAAGGACGACGAATTTCGCTTTTGCACTTGGAACGTTAGGTCCCTTAACAGACCACGTGCAGCCAAACAACTAGCGGAAGACCTTGACTGCTATAAAGCAGATATAACCGCCATCCAAGAAATGCGATGGGATGGTCCGGGCCTTCAAGAAATAAACAACTGTGATATCTATTATGGCGACTGCTACCGGGAATCAGCGTCTATTTGGATGTGGATTTGTAGTTGGGACTCGACTCAAGAGGATGGGCTTGAGTTTCAACTCAGTGAATGAGTGCATCACGACAATACGCATAATAGTTAAATTCACCAACATAAGTCTCATCTGCGCTCACGCCCCCACTAAGGAAAAGGAAGAAGACACCAAAGATATGTTCTACGAGCTCCTTGACAAGACCAATGAGCAATGCTTTAGCTATGACAGTAAAATTACCAATGATGGGTAGAAGAGAAATCTTTGGTGGAATAATCGGACGACAGAGCCTACACGATACCACCTCTGATAACGGATTTAAGCTAATCGACTTCACTACGGGGCGCGTAACAGTAGCAAGTACGCGATCCCTACATCTCGACATCCACAAGGGGACATGGAAATCTCCTGATCAATAAACCGTCAACCAAATTGATGACATTGCGATCGACGCACGCACGAAACTTCTCTAGCATGCAAGATGTCCGCCCATTCCGAGGTGCCAACATCAACTCGGACCACTACGTTGTAAAGGGTTTTCCAATAAGGGAATTTATTTTGAATAACCCGCTATTTCGGTAGCTGTCACTTTTGAAGCTGTCATTTTTTGACATGTGACAAGTAGAAACTACGCCATTAATAAAAATGGAACGATACACTCTTTAACAACGCATTGAAATTCAAATTATTAAAATTCACTATAAAAATGGTGAAAATTCGGCAGAGACGGTTCGTAAACGGGAAAAGTTTCCAGACCGTGTTATCTCTCGAAGAGGTGATCACAATTGGCCACCGAGATCTTGAGAATTAACACCTTGCGACTTCTTCCTTTGAGGCCACGTGAAAGATAAGGTCTACGCCAACAGCCCAGCGTCGATTCAAGACCTCAAAGATGGAATTCGTGAGGCTATCGAGGACATAGGGCAGCCACTTTGCGATTTGGCTATGGAAAATTTCATGAAAAGGATATGGTCCTGGAAGCGTGGTCGTGGCGGCCATTGGGCTGATGTTGTATTCCATTATTAACGGCATACCTTCCTCTTTATAATGAAATAAACATCCGATCATTTATCTCAAAAAGTGCCATTTTTCTTTGAATATCAAAATAACACCTCTTATTGGAAAACCCTTTAGTAGCTAAGGTACGAATGCAGATATCCCGATCGAGGCCATCACGTGAAAATGCTAGGAGAAAATTTGACGTCAAACGGCTACAATCGCAAGAGATTGCTAGGTCCTTATCCGATTGTGACTCCGAAAACCTCCTCAGAAGTCCTTTGCTGCCAGCACAAAATGTAAATAACCAGAGGCAACCTGCCAAACAGACATCAGGGATGCTGCCTTTGAAGTGCTAGGGTTTACACGGCCACCACAACGAAACAACTGGATTGACAATGAGTGCCGGTGAGCACGAGAAGGACACGAGCAGCTCTACGTGGGGCCCTACGAGCAGAAAAGGAGAGAGGAGCATAAACTTATCAGAAATAAAACAGGAACGACGTTCGAAAGTCTTACAAAAAGGTGAAACAAACCTCCAGGGCTTACACCACGAACCAAAGCCTGTAGAGACCATCATTACAACATCGTAGTGGAACCACAGTCAGTGCTGAGGAAATGGAAAGACCACTTATCTAATGTGTATAAAGGCTATGACGAGCAAAATTTCGCCAGCAATACAGAGCCATTCAATTTGGATGAAGCAGGCAAACAATTCCACCTACCCGACATTCACTAAGTGAACATAGCGATATCTAAACTTAAGTCGAACAAAGCCGCTGGAGCAGACGGGCTAGTCGCCAAACTTTACAAAGAGCTGGAGATGATCTGGTTAGGATCGTGCACCAGCTGATCTGCAAAATTTGGTCGGAGGAAAGCATGCCCGACGAATGGAACCCCAGCATCGTATGCCCGATCGTCAAGAAAGAAATCTGGACCAACTACAGACGTATAAGTCTCCTTAACATCGCCTACAAGATCTTGTCTGCCGTACGGTGTGAACGTTTAAAGCCTTTCGTTAACAACCTGATAAGTCAGTGCGGCTTTAGACTCGGAAAGTTCACCATCGATCAAATATTCACCATACGGCAGATCTTGAAGAAGACCCAGGAACTTCAAATCGATACCTACCACCTTTTCATCGATTTCAAGGCCGCGTATGACAGCGTCTATAGAGACCAATTATATAGAGCAATGTCTAGTTTTGGCATCCCAGAAAAACTCGTCCGTCTGTGTAAGATGACAATGAAAAACTCAGGCTGTTCGACCATTGCCTGAAATAACCTAACAGACGAATTTGATGTCAAAAAAAGTTTCAAACAAGGCGATGCGTTGTCATGCGATTTCTTCAACTTCGTACTTTAAAAGATTGTGCAAAATTCTAACGTCAACACCAGAGGCACAATCTTTCAAAAGTCCGTCCAGCTACTTGGATACGCAGACGACATTGACATAATTGGAAGAACACAGCATGATGTCAGTGGAGCGTTCGTGAGTCTTGACCAGAGGCCTGGAAGATGGGCCTATCGTCTAACGAGAGCAAGACCAAGTTAATGGAGCCAACGTCAGTATAGACAGATTTAACTTCAAGGTAGTTGAGGAGTTCATTCCGCTATAAACTCAGACAACAATACCTGCCCTGAAATCAAACGAAGGATCATTCTTGCCAATCGCTGTTACTTTGGACTGAGAAGGCAATTGAGTAGTGCCAGACACAAACTTTGCTGAATTGCTTCAATCAAGTCCTTCAGAAGAATAGGCCCATGTCCTATGTGCGCTATGCAAATGTTGAGTGACTATTCTCAAATCGTGTTCAGAGCCTTTTTGGCTTTAAATTTGGAAGCCTGGGAACTTCGATTTGCTTCCCTTAGAAATTTTTTCGTATTGAAAAATGAAGGATCAACTTATGCCAACAACCCGGAAGCTTATATCATCTATGCAAGTCGTGAAAAACTGTCTGAAACCATCAACAAGGTCATGGAATAATGCTATGACAGAATAATTTCTGCGAAGCCCAAACAAGCCCTCCGTAGTATCCTTTTTTCAAAGTTGTTATTTTTCCACATTTCGGGGAAGCTTACAGTCTATCAATATGAATCTATGAATGGTTAAAAGAGTTCGCCCGATGTCAGCGGCATGACCTTCGATAGTATTGTAATATGTATACACTTTCTATTCCTACCTCTCTATATCTCTGTATGTCAATCTATTGTAATGTGTACACACTTTGTAACTCCGCCTCTTTATATCTCTATACTTAAATGTGTATACACTATTTATCTCTATCACTCTAATATTGTCTAATTGCTGAATAGTTATGTAACAAAAAGTTTTATTTGTAGTTGTAAGTAATTGTGTTTACACTCTTTAGAGTTTCCCCTACACTCTAGTGGTTAAGAGGAGAACTTCGTTAAGCATCGGTTAAGAGGAGAACTTCGTTAAGCATCGACAAGTTTCAGCGCCTACAAGAACCTAGTAGTTCCTAGAACCTATTTGAGTTATATAAATATCCGCTTCGTTTCGAAGCAAAAATTAATTGAATGTGAACTGCTATAAAGTAAAGACACTGTGCTTGAAAGTAATAATTGAAAGTGTTGAATAAATAAGTTTGTGAGTGATTTGAATAAAGTAAATTTGTGTTTTATTTGAAAAGTGAATAAGTTTTAATTATCGGACCAAACCGAATATTACAGTATATTATAAAGGGTTTTTCAATAGGGACAATACAAAAGTAAACCGATAGGGACAGCAAACAACGCCATATTTTTTCCCGCTCTCTTGACATTTCTCTTCAATAAGGTT
Organism: Sphaerophoria rueppellii; assembly: GCA_920937365.1. NCBI lineage: Eukaryota > Metazoa > Arthropoda > Insecta > Diptera > Syrphidae > Sphaerophoria > Sphaerophoria rueppellii. Next base: position 92,651,164 of record CAKKXW010000001.1, read on the forward strand.
TGCCATTTCATCATAGAAAGGTATACGATCCAACAACGAGTCGAAATTACTTAAATTTACTACCGAAATTCGGAGTCAGTGGTCAACACTTTAAGAGCGCTACGTACAATTTATGGTCGTCATAATCGTCCTTCCAGATCAACAATTAAGCGTCTAGTGAAAAAATTTGAATCCATAGGCTCAGTACAAAATGTTCCCGTGCCAGTGAGACAAAGAAGTGACCGCAGTGTCGAAAATATTGCTGTCGCTAGCGCATCAATTGCGGAAGACCCAAATCAGTCTCTCACACGTCGTTCTCAAGAGTTGGGCATCTCTGTGACGTCGTTGTGGCGATTTTCGCGAAAAGATCTTGGCTTACATCCTTACAAGATCAAATTGACGCATGAACTGAAGCCGCTTGATCACCAGAAGCGTCGTATGTTCTTGAATTGGGCTGAGCAACAACTTGAAAATAATCCGGATTTTCATCGAAAAATCATCTTCAGCGATGAGGCTCATTTCTGGCTGAATGGCTTCGTCAAAAAGCTAAATATGCGTTATTGGTCAGGCAGCAATCAACATGTGCCTCACGAGGCACCATTACATCCTGAAAAAATCACTGTTTGGTGCGGTTTACATGCTGGTGGTGTCATTGGGCCGTACTTCTTCCGTGATGATCAAGACGTGCCGACGTTATTGAGAATGGGAATCGCTACCGCTCAATGCTATCCGATTATTTTTGGAATAAATTGGATGATATGGACTTGGACGATATGTGGTTTCAACAGGACGGTGCCACAATTTGTCACGCAGCGGGCCAAACAATCGAATTATTGAGAACGAAGTTCGATGAGCGCATTATCTCCAGGAATGGACCTGTGAATTGGCCGCCTCGTTCATGCGATTTAACGCCGTTAGACTATTTCCTGTGGGGCTACGTCAAATCTATGGTTTATGCCAACAAGCCAGCGACGATTGATGAACTTCGTACGAATATCGAACGTGAAATTGCAGCAGTATCGGCCGATTTATGCTTGAAAACCGTAGAAAATTGGGTTCAGCGTCTGGACTTCTGCAAGCGTGCCCGTGGTGGCCATGCAAAAGAAATCGAGTTCCATACATAACGGCATCAAATGTACTTCCACAAGAATAAAGAATTTTGAAAAACCCTTTATTCCTTTTTTATAAATCGAAGTAATACACTGAGTTTGCCTTTTTTTTAACTCACGACATGTTTGGCTTTAATTTATTGTCAACTAAAAAAACTAACAACTACTTAAAGTTCGCAGTCAACATTTGAACAGTTAAACCGAATTTACCTTCTCTGCCCAAATAGTCATTATACTAAGTACGACCGAGATAAGGGGAAAAGTGAGTATCGTAGGAGAAAATATCATGCAATTCTCTTGAGAAGAATGAGGTTGGTCTGATAAGTAGATACTGAGCTTTGCCCCCAGTATCGCAGTCGAGCAATTACTATGTAGTAGGTGCATACCCAAAGATTGTCGAAATTTCAGCCGAATTAGACTCGTTTGGATGCTGTGTACGAAGTCCTACTAAATCGAAGGCGTCATATATTGGTTTAACGATACGGAGCCTGACTTTTTGTCATACAGATACATTCAGCATTGCACAAGTGACCTTCTTGTCTACTAGTCCCCTATCTCCATGTATTGAAAAAACAAACATCCATAGGATTCCATCGATTTATATCAAAATGACATGGTGAACATGTGTAATACATTCACAGCCCACTAATTTGATACTATCACAACATTTTTCTTCAAAAATTTTCCATGTCACAAGCAATCATACACGACTTCAATAATTGAGAATTATTTTTGTTCTTTGTCATCAAAAAACCAAACTTTTTCGACGTTAAGTCCCCCAAAAGCAGCCCGTCACAAGGACTTGCATTACCATAACCACAAAATGGTTATCCATTAGACTTGTAACCCAGGTACCTTCCCATCCATGAAACCGAACTTTAAGGAAGTCTATTGACTTTCGGAATTTCAGTATTTCCAAACCAAAACAACTCAAAGCATCGAACCATGGCTATAGCAACCGCGCATCTAGCCTCAATAAACAAACCAATAAAAAAAGTCCTTTTTCAGAAGGAAAAACTGTGTTAGGAAAGTCTTTTCAATTGCTCGACCAGGAATTCACTCTTTTTATAATTTTTAACACACCAGGAACCATACAAAAGTATCAGTTTTTAACCAGTTTCAAATTTTAAAGTATTTAAAATCATGCAAAAATCGTTATGAACTTTGCATCAGCTTTAATGACCGATTCACGTAAATGTCGATATCGAAGCTGCGTGGCAAGTCAGCCCTTGGACGTTCAACCAATTGCGACAAATCCACAACAACTTTAGCCAATAGCAACAACAATACCAACAACAACAACAATAAATTACTAACCAAATCCTCAAACATACCTCAGACGTCACTGCTGAAAATCGAACCGTTTGTTCCTAGTCTCAATGCGAGACTCCGTCGACCAATTCACAGATCCTACAGCACTCTTAGTTCTAGTTATTTTAAGAAGCTCACCAATCAAAATCGTTTATTGAATAACGGACCAAATGTCGATGCATCATTGAAAGCACGTGGCAAGGAATCCACATCGATTCAGAGGCAAAGATCCAAGTCGTCGAGTTCGACAACATCGGTAGCAACATCGACTGTCGTAACTCAACAACCGAATGGAGTGTGTCGAATTCTTCGCAGTCCCAAGGAACAGGAAAAACTGCCAGACCGCATCAACTACGACCGTCGCGGACTGGGAGCTATTCCGATCTTCGATAATGAACCAAATCTTCGGTTATTGTCCTTGCAGCACAATCTAATCAATGTTTTTCATATTCCCCAACAGGGTTCGGCTGCGAATTCGGGCCGGGGAACACCACATCCGCAGTTAGACGATGAAGCAGCCAAACAGCTGGAGAAAGAGTCCTCAACGGCCAAATTATCAAATAGCTCACGGAATTCCATCAACAAAAGGTCTTCGTCGCCTCTGGTCAATGTTTGCCCTTTGAACTCTTCATTCCAGACAAGATTCAGTCCGTCTCAATGTGGAACCGACACGAATTCGAATCGAACCAGTCGATTGCTCATCAGGAACTCCATAATCTTAAATTCATCCGTCAATAATATGAACACAATGAAGAAGTCAAAGAGTTTTATATCGAACTACTCAAAGCATCTGTCCAACTTGAAGAAGAACCTTCACTCCAAGAGCCCAACCGTCCGAGCCATGGACAATTCTGTCCGTCAATCACCGGGCTCTCTCGAAGCAAGTCCCTGCGAGAGTCCCGTCGATGTGCTCAATGTCAAGAATAACCAGCTTCTGACATCGTATGGAGAAATCTTCCAGAATCTGGTCTTTCTGGACCTTTATGACAACCAAATCGAGAAGATCTCGAATCTGGACGGTTTGACAAGCCTGACAGTTCTGCTTCTGGGCAAAAATCGAATCAGTGACATATCCGGCCTGGCATCTCTCAAGAACACCCTGCGAGTCCTCGACTTGCACGGAAATCGAATCACCTCCATCGGGAACAAAATCAACTGTCTCCAGGAACTGAAGTCCCTCAACCTTGCCGGCAACCAAATCCGTCAAATCAACCAGAACGACTTTATGGGCTTAATGAACCTCCGCGAACTCAACCTCAAACGGAACAAGATTAAACGAGTGAATGGCTTCAATCACTTGACCAGCTTGGAACGTCTCTGGCTGTGCCACAACGACCTGCACAAAGTCGATGATATGTCGTCCATAGCAAAGGCCATCAATCTCCTTGAAGTGACCATTGAGAATAATCCGGTATCGCTGGCCGGAGATTGTGTGTCGTTTTTGGTGAGTTATTTGCCCAAGTTGCAGATGCTCAGCCAAATGCCCATAACCGAGCAGGTGAGGCGCGCCGCAATGGCCTGGCGTCGGAACAAGGAACTCTCAGACAGCAACTACTCGACATTGTCGTCGGATGTTTTCAGCAGTATTCGACGGGAGGAGGTGATTTCGAATGCACGAACCAACTGGGAACTGCTGCGTTCGCAGCAGACACTTCATAAGAATTCGACATCGAACCCGGCGGTGACGGAAGTGGTGGTGGTCCCAGCAGCAGTCGAGTCCCAAGAGACAGCTTCGACAGCGGAAATACAACAGGAAGCTGTCAAACTTCCACCTATTCAAAATCAAAATCCGTTTGGATCGAATGCAGCGTCGCCACCGTCTGAAAAAACTCATTCGTCTGGTTCGAGTTTGGGGCCGAACGTTGACTCCTCGTCGAGTTACTTCAGTTCGGACAATGAAGAACGTGACATGTCAACAACAATCACACGTCCACCAAATCCCAAAGAAAAACCTCGCCGCCGACCAAGCCGCCAACATCGTGACAAGCCTCATGAGGATTCAAAAGGAACTCATCTAGTGTCAGAGAACAAAGAAACAAACGAACCCTCCGTCGCTGCCGCCGCCATAGGTCCCAAAGAGACAATAGAACCAACAGCAGATTGCACTCCCACCATCAATGACACCGCCACCGCAGTCATTCAAAATCCTTGTGTAACAATTGTGTCACAATCGACTGCAGCCACCATTAACAACAGCAGCAGTGCAATGAATCCAGAGAAATCATCATCATCGTCAACCTCGTCGTCGTCGTCCTCGTCCTTATTGGGAACAACAGCAACTGGAACAGCATCCAAGTCACAACAACAGAATCGAAATCCAACGATGAGCCTAGCGATTAATGGCAACAATAATCCTGGCATCACATCGAATCCAAATGTCACAACAAAACGTTACATGCATGGCAGCCTAATGAGATCCCAAACAACAAAGCCTGCCTCTACTGCCGCTGTCGCTGCGGCTCCTGCCAATCGAACAACAGCATCACAACTAAGCCACCACAATTCGACCACAAATAATGGAGTTGCAGCCTCGGGGTCGGGTAATGGCCTCATCAGCACTGCTGGGCCTCCATCGAATAACATCGGCCCAGCAGCGGGTGGAGTGACTTCGACATCGTCATCGTCGTCCTGCAACAATGGAACCTCCAATGTCGTCGCCACAAATAAAACATCGACAACTACTACAACTATTTCGTCCTCTAATGCTGCTGGCTCCTCAGCGGTGGCTGCCACAACCACCACCGCCGCGGCCGCCGCCACAGCAGCCACTAAGCAGGCAGCGGAGCGTGAACGCGAACAGGGTGGGGATTACTTGATCGAGATTTGCGGCCGCTATCTGAACGTATACGGTACGGGAGCGTTACGCTTCATCGATAAGCAATGGAGCGCCCAGAAGGCCGGCGATGTGCACACACTCAACTTCAGCTACATCAATTTCAATAGCATCACAGCGGTCCTCGCCAGGGTCAAAGCTCGATTTCCGCACGCCGAGCATTTTGTTTTCCGCGAAACGAACATCGCCTGCTTGGGCCAATTGAATGCATTGGCCGAACTGCAGGGCATCACCTCTCTGACCATCGATTCAGAGGGGAATCCTATTTGTGGCAAAGACTGGCGACTCTATGCTGTCTATCGATTGTCGCATTGGGGCCTTAAGACCATTAACGGACAGGAAGTGAGCGAGGCAGAGATAAGCGAGGCTCAGCAGGTGTATGTTGGCCTATCCGATTTGGTGCTGTGGTCGATGCCAGATGCTATGCTGCAGCCGTTGTTGGGTCGATTGAGGCTCGAGGAGAATTGCTCGTCGAGCAAATTGACGCCTAAAGAATGGCTACTGAAGGCTGACAATGCTTTGAGAGTTGTCGTGGGAAAGGAGGCACTGCAATGGAAGAAAACCGCTGGTGGTGATTTTGAAAATACAGCGGCTAGGGAGCGTGGACGGATGCACTTTTCGCTGATGATTGAGAATACGTGCAATGCTGTGGAGAAGCTTAACCTGTTGGAGGAGCTGTGGCCTAGTTTGTTGTTGGACATTGTGCGCAACACTTTGTTGGATTATTCGCGGCTGGATTTTTATGTGAAGAATTTGATGGAGGATATAATGAAGTGATGTCTTTAGGCTTTGCGCGCGTTTTGACAGAATGTTTTTGTTTGTTTTGGTAAATTGAAAAAAGAGAAATTATATAGAGAATAAAATTTGCTAGAATACAGAATTGTGTTGGTCTTTTCTTGTGGACTTGTTGGAATTCCGGTCAAAAGAACAAAACTCTTATTTCTTGTCAACTTAAGGTTTTTCTTAAAAATGCTTAAATGTGTTTGAATGGTTTTGTATGAAATGGTGATGCATGGTGATGTGGACTGAACAAATACGTATGAAGATGAACTTAAAAATTTTGTATCGATTAAGAGCACGATTCGTGGCATTTAGATACATTATTTTTTTTGAAAATGATATAATGCAAGAGATGGTTCAATTTTGAGCGGCTTGTCGACCATAGCGGCGTGTATCTTGCGAATAACACGAAAAACTACTATATAGAGCATGGAATAGTTCAAAAAAACTATGGACAATTATTTTTAATAATAATTTAAGGCTTTTATTTTTATTTTTTTAAATCTCTTTTTATGCCAGAGACACAGTCAGTGCATTAGGAAGAAGGGAAAGGTTGAAATGATTGGGAAAGACAGAGTGTGGAAGAGAGTTCCACATTCGCGTAGTACGGCTAAAAAATGATTCCCTATACTTGAAAGTGCGTACGAAGTTAGTGTATTCCTAGAAGCGCGAGCAATACGAGCGAATTGTTTGAGGGGAGGAATGCAACTGGCTATTATTTCACTAGAGCAATTACCGAGGAAGTTGCGATAGAATAGGGAGAGACACGCAACGTTACGACGCACGCACGGTGGTCTAAAATGGCGAATGAGTCAGTGATGTCTCTATATCACCAAACCTTACAGCTCTTTTTTGTATTCCATCCAAGAGGCTTAATTAAGTAGCTGGAGCACTAGTCCAGAGATGGGAATTGTACTGAAGCTTAGGACGGATATATGTTTTATAGATAATAGCCAGATCAGACTGGGAGAAAAATTTCTTGTATCGCCTTAAGAAACCCAAACATCTTGCGACATTTTTGTCGACATCGCATATGTGCTCATTTCACAAGAGGTGATCAGTGATGCACATACCGAGAATCTAGAGATGTTCGGTGTCGTTGATGCAAGTGCCACTCATGGACAGTGGAAAGAGGTCTATATCTCGCAAGACAGCATTGAGTTTTCGAAGCATTAAACTCTACGTGGCTTTTAAATCCCCATTATACAATGCTGTGTAAGTCAGAGTTTAATGAGCTTATCATTTTTTCCGTTCCAGTTCCACATCCGAAGAGGAGGGATGAGAGTCTGGAAACCAATAAGAAAAGCTAAACAACAAAACAATTTATTGGATTAGAAGTAACAGACAAGAGATCATTAATAAAAATGAGAAAGAGGGTCGGAGACAAAACGGAGCCCTGGGGCACACCAGCATTTATATTGTGGGTTTCAGACTTGAATCCGTCCAATACAACTTGTATTGAACGGTTCGAAAGAAAGTTTCTAATCCAACGAAGAAGGGATTCATCGATACTGAAAGAACGCATTTTCGATAAAAGAGCAAGATGCCAGACTTTATCAAATGCCTTTGAAATATCAAGTGCAACAATCTTACTTTCTATAAGACGATGTAAAGACTTGTTCCACTGTTCGGTGAGATAAACCATGAGATCACCAGTGGACCTGTTGCTGCGAAGGCCGTACTGTGAACCATTGAGAAGCTTTTGGTCTAAGAGAAATTTTTTTTGACCTGATAGTAATCAGCGTTTCCATGATCTTAGACAGAAGGGATGAAAGTGCAATCGTACGATTTGCCTTTTTTGGAATTGGCTGGACAAATGCTGTTTTCCAACAGCTCGGAACGAGCCCAGAAGATTAGAATAGATGGAAAAGCGTACTCAAGGGTTTCGCAGCGTGGAAGAATACCTCTTCAGAATAATAGCGGGGATACCATCCGGACCAACGGATTAATGTATGTTGAGATCCTTTAGGAGTCTCACCATAACACGAGTGCGTAAGAAGATTTGTCCCATGGAATCATTGACGTGCTCAAGAACTGGGGGAGTCATAACACGAACTGCCTAGCAAAAAAGTTAGCTTTCGCTAGAGAGCTAACAACTGGAGTGTCATTATTAACAAGCGTAGGGACCGAAGAAGAGGAAGAATTCTTCATATTTTTTACGAATGACCAAAAATTCTTTCTGCCTTTGCACAATTTTTTGCCTTAATTTTTGGTCATGCAAAAACCTGGTCCGTCGAATATGGGCATTGCAGACCTTCCTGACTTACTAACTTACTTACTTACTTAAGGTGGCGCTACATTCCGTTGTGGACTTGGGCCTCAATCAACAGGCTCCGCCAGCTAGCTCGATCCTTAGCTAGTCGTCTCCAGTTTTGCACTCCGAGTTGATTGAGGTCCTCTTCCACTTGAGTGCGCCACCTGAGTCGCGGTCTTCCTCTCCTCCTACGTCCCTCGGGAATAGTGTCGAAGGCTTTCCGGGCCGGAGCATTGGTGTCCATTCGCTCTAAATGACCGAGCCATCTGAGTCTCTGGGCCTTGACCCTTCTGGCTAGGTCCATGTCGTTGTACAACCCGTAAAGTTCGCTGTTGTATCTTCTTCGCCATTCCCATTCAATGCACACGGGGCCAAAGATAACCCGAAGAACTTTCCTCTCGAAACAGCCTAAGGCACTTTCATCCGATTTTGTCAGGGTCCATGCTTCTGCACCATACAGCAGGACTGGGATGATGAGTGTGTTGTACAGTTTTACCTTAGTTGCTCGAGAGAGGGCTTTTCCACTCAATTGCTTTCTAAGCCCAAAGAAACAGCGATTAGCAAGAGTTATTCTTCGTCTGATCTCGGCGCTGGTGTTATTGCCCGTGTTTATAGCGGAGCCTAGGTAGACAAACTCCTCTACTACCTCGAAGTTATACGCGTCTATTGTGACGTTTTGCCCGAGCCGTCGGTGTTGGGTGTCCTTCCTAGAAGACAGCATATACTTCGTTTTTCCCTCATTTACCGCTAAACCCATTTTTGCCGCTTCTGTCTCAATTCTCACAAAGGCGCCATTGACATCACGCTGTGTTCTTCCCATTATATCAATATCATCGGCGTACGCGAGAAGTTGAACAGATTTTTGGAAGATAGTGCCTCTGGTGTTGACGGTGGAGTTCTGCACTATCTTCTCAAGAACGATGTTAAAGAAATCGCATGACAGTGCATCGCCTTGTCTGAATCCTTTTTTGACGTCGAAAGATTCTGTGAGCTCGTTGCCAACCTTGATGGAGCAGCGTGAGTTCTCCATCGTCATTTTGCACAAGCGAACGAGCTTGGCAGGGACGCCAAAACTAGACATAGCTTTGTACAGTTCGTCTCTGTAGATGCTGTCATACGCGGCCTTAAAATCGATGAAAAGGTGGTGGGTATCGATTTGTAGTTCATAGGTCTTTTCCAGGATCTGCCGCAACGTGAAAATTTGGCCGATGGTTGACTTTCCTGGCCTGAAGCCACATTGATAAGGACCAATCAGATTGTTGACGAAAGGCTTCAGACGTTCACATATTACGGCAGAGAGGATCTTGTAGGCGATGTTTAGTAGACTTATTCCTCTATAGTTGGCGCAGTTTAGAGGATCTCCGTTTTTCACGATCGGGCAAACAATGCTGAGGTTCCATTCATCGGGCATGCATTCCTCTGACCATATCTTACAGATGATTTGGTGCATGCTCCTAGATAGGAGCATGCACCAAATCATCGTCGCCTGCTGCTTTGAACAACTCAGCAGCTAGTCCATCTGCTCCAGCGGCTTTGTTGGATTTCAGCCGTGATATTGCGGTTTTCACTGCTTCCCACGACGAATCCGCATCCAAATAGTCGCTGTTGTTGCTCTCGGTAACAATTACCATAGTAGATGTCGCAGTTTTTCATCCTCTTTTTGCCCGGTCCATCCCATCGCATTTCCTGGATAGCGGTAATATCTGCTTTGTAGCAGTTGAGGGTCTCCGCTAACTGTTCGGCAGCACGCGGTCTATTAAGGGACCTAACATTCCACGTGGATATCCGAAAATCGTTGTCCTTTGTACATTTGCTTGGGTCGTCATCAGTGTATCCGTCCGTTTCCGAGGCCTGTTGTTGCTTCGCAACTAAACTTTTTTCTACGTGGTCGGGAAGTCACCCCAACGCACAACCCCCAACCTGGAGTACCAGGCACTTGATGTGACTCCAAGTGCAAGAGCCGGAAAACCGCTCCTTTTACGGCCTGGGCTTCAAATAAGTCGAAGTAGCCCGTAAAGGTGTTCACCAAGTAGTTCGGCCTAACTGGAACTGGAGACGCCACCGTTGATTCCAAAGAAGAAATTCATTCGCTGCCGTCCCTCGGTGGGAGTGCCTTGGTGAGAACACTCCTTCGTTGTGGGGTAATTCGTAGTAACAGCCTACTCCGCTTCGACCTGTCGACCATGGGAGGCCCTTCTGCGAAATCAAGTTTCGCGATCGCATAGCTCTAAGCTTCATAGTAGTAGTTACCGTAAGCCGCTCCGCCACGTCAAGGCTTACCCCGTGGAGGACTTGCTTAAACTTTTTACGGTTTTCCTCGGAAACTTACTCCTTTTTCCCTGATAATCTCTTTACAGCTTGAATTAAACCATGAATTTTCTTTGGGTTTGATGCTTTTAACCCTATTCGGGATAAATGTATTCATTCCCAAAATAATCACATCTGCGCTGGAGTCTACGGTACTATCGAGGAAATATAGCGACCACTTAAAGATCTTGGAGTTTTTGTGGAAACCGGTACCCTTCCCTGTCCATTTCCCTCTTTTTCTCCGAAACCTTTATTTATTGTTTCCATCTACTTACGCCCAAATACAGTGTCATTGCTGAAATTCTCCCCTCTCCCCAAAGAGCCAATACCAGCAGCGAAGCCGTTCAAGAATTCCAAGACTTCACTGTCAACTTGCTGGTAGCTCAAATCAAAAACATTCAATTCGTCATATCCAAGGTAATCAGCCACTGGATCTCCAAAGACACCGACATCGCTTTCTGGGCCAATGCCACCGCCAACGAAACCCTTAAACTAGAGCTTCATATGGGGATATCCCATATCGTTCGATGTGGTCCTGTACCATGTAGAGATTCTGTTTCCATATAAGAGACCGCCGCATGTTATTGTTGGTTTCATTGTTCATTCACAATGTTCTCTGGCCGCTGGAATACCAACCGGCTATGACCGAATACCTCATCCAGGTACTGATTCCAAAACTGTTGATTATGGATGTGCATGCTCCACGGAATGAAATCGAAGATGCCGAATTTGAGGACGAAGACGACATGGAAGATGAGGAGGAGAACGAAGAAGATTTGTTCAAAATGGAAGATGCTACATCAATGAACGACACTCAAAGTAAAAAGTGAGATACTGCCATTGAACCATCCAATTGCTCAGTCATTGGATATTTGGTGGCCAAGATGTTTGAATTCTTTGATCGTTTCAATCCGAAGAAGCAGCTAAATGGTGCTGGAGAGGATCAAAAGCCACCGACATCGACACTCTTGCATTCGGTAGAGTTTCTGAAGATTCTCCAGAAGGCGTTCAGTATAATGTGATATTGGCAAGTCATAACACTCACCATGTTCAGTTCTTGGTTTTTTAATTTTATAATTGTAAGGTGAGTCTACAGAAATTTAATATTTTGTATAGTACAAGTGTACAAGCAGTAATATGTATTCCTTGCAGAGTGTCCTTGGAAGGAAAATTCTAGAATTCCTTTGGACCAAAATCAAGGATACCAACGATTCAGCAGAGGTACGTTAGTCTGCTGTGGGCTATATCACGAGTTTCACGGCACTTTCAAAAGTGTTGCCAATTGAGTGAGTTTCACACTCAACATTTTTGAAAGAAACATCTGTTTGGTGTTTGTATTCTTCTTTGTAGGGTCCTGAAAAGCTGTCTTAAGCTACATTGTGAATGGACACATCGGTATATCCAGTATCGATCAGTATCGTTCGAATGGCTCTCTTAACGCCAATTTGGTATTTTTTTTCAGTATACCATTATGTAGCTTTAGTATGCAATAGCTTTTCGAAGCCTGCTGCTGCTGCTGGCTGCTGACGAAAGGGGACTGCTTTTTCCACAGTATTAGCAGTTGTCAGCTTTGGTGACTTGCAATTTTAATCCGTTGCAAGCGTGTCTGCCAGGGCCAGCTTTGGCAACAACCTTTGCTGGGGTTACGAGAGCCTACCAATTGGCTTACTGCCATGCAATCTTGGAATACAACACCAAATGCAAAATGGCTACAGTGTATGCCAATGACAAAGCAACGGCGGGAGGAGATTTAGAATAAGTTCTTTCCCTTTGGCCCGTATATGACTATTATGTTGAAGATAAGAGTTGCTCTTGCTTTTATTTTTATTTGTGAGATTTTTCTGATAAATCTTTGGTATGTTTTAGGTCAAGCAAAAAAATTCAACCGAATTATTTGCAATACCAGCCGAATGAGACCGAAGAAGACACTAGTCTAGAGACAGAGATGGGAAAATCACAGAGCGGCCACGAAAGCGAGATGACTGGATGGACTGTCACTTATTGTTTTTCAATAATTTTGTGAAATAAAAAAAAATCAATAGAAATTGTCTAATGTAAACGCTGACAAGAACCTCGAGATTGTGAACGCGGCAATTAGCATTTCTATCAGCGCTTTTATGCTATCCACGTGAATTGTAGATTCGACTTACCTATTCGATTCACATTCGATTCCCACGAACACTGCCTTTACATTCTGGTATCCATCGGGTGAACTACATTATCCAAACCAATTTGGCTCGCATCGGTGAATTAATTTTCTTTTATCTTTTGTATGCGTACCTATTTCAAAAAACTGCAAGAAAAAAATTCAATCCGTCCGGCTGTCTTCGTGTCTTTAGCGTTTTTAAACTTAGAAAATTAATGTTTATACACTTACACAGGCTAAAAACGGTACCTCTCCGCCCACATACAAGTAGTGTCCGACCGAAAGTCGATTTTCCGCCGAAGCCGAAGGTTTATTAAAGCGAAGAATTCTGATTTCGAATAAAATAAAAGTACAAACGATGTGACAAAATGTGTCAGGAAATTTAAAGAATTCAAAAATGGAAATTTTGTCCGCACCTACTAAGATGTTACACTAATAAAGAATGAACACAAGCTTGTGTATCCAACAATTTCAAAAATTCAAAAATTGATTTTTTTTTCGACGCCTACTACGATGCTCGATATTAAGAAAAATGTTTGGCTTCGGCCAAAACTTCGGCCTACTATATACCGAAGGTTTGACCGACTGTTGTTTTTTTGGCCGTATTCGACACTACATACAAGTTAACACGACACCTTATTTCTTTTTCCCATTTCCCATACCAATATAAATTGAACCTTAATTGATGATAAAAATCAACTTGCTTAATATATTTATTGACCTGTTAAAATATTTTTTGCTATTTTAATAATACGCGGGCAAGTATGTACATTAGAGTCGTGTGTCGGTTTCCCTTTCTCTAGAAGCTGAGTATCATTTATCATTATTTATTTATTTTCCAAAATCTTGTTTCATCTTTTTTTACCCGCAAACTTGTATCAATCTATTTTGTTTGCATAATGAAGCTAACAGACAAGTTTCATCAATATAATGTGATGTTAACTAATTTAAGGTGAAAATTATGTTCAACTTATGCAAATGTGTGTTGAGGTTGGTTCAAGTTATAAGACAAATATTTTTGGCATTAAGTTTTAATCTTTCGACTGAATAGGTTCCAATTTTATAAATCCGACCAAAATGAAAGTGTTATTGGTAAATTGCAAGAAATATTTTAGAAAAATTCAAGTTTTTAAAGTCGAATCATTTTTTAGACCATTGTTGTCCTTTTGGGAGCCTTTTTGATGCTTGCCTCGGCCTTACCTCAACCCCAACAACTTGAACCGAAAGTGAACTACCTGAAAGTCAAAAATGACGCTGAGGCAGAAAGCATTATTCAAGGCATTATTGGTAAGTTAAGAAAGTCTTATTTAACTAAGTGAAAGGTTGCTATTGTACGATTTCTTTTTTCTTCAAGCGCAATACGAACAATTAGGCGGAACTTCCGAATTCCATAACGTACCTGCATCAGTTGGCCAATACCAGCAGAAGAAATAGTTTTGCCGCATGGTTGTTTTTAGCTTTTAAGTGTTAATTTATGGAATTTACCCACTTTTCGTTTCGAATTAAATGCCTCATTTTGTTGTATTTCGTGTTTTATTCTTTGCTATAAACTTGTTTAAACTTTTTGGATATGATTTTTCAGACAGCCATGTTGCTTTAACACATTAACGTTTCCGCCTCCAGACGGTTCAGTCGATAAGTAATTTTTTACATAATCAGCCCGATCGTAACAAAATTCTATCCGATTTGTAGGAAACATACGAATTTGGTATTGTCGATTGTCCTAAGGGTTCCGATTTTTAAATCGTTCATACCTATGCGATGCATAGCGATTATTTTGTTTTATGCGTCTCCGATTGTTCTGACAGCTGAATTGTGTCGAAACGACATGCGTTATTATACGTCAGTCGTCAGTATTTTCTTTACGAAACGGACACCATGAACAAAATAAGTGTTACGATCGGAACTTTTCTACGATAGTAAGTTTTTCCGAACGGATACGACGATAGGATAGGGCTGAATAAATCGAAATCTTAACACAATTTTTTTTTTTTTTTTAAATAATAAACGCGCACTCAAGGGTTTTTAATGCCAAGAGCACAGTGCGAGTATTAGGGAGAGGATAAACGATGTAAAAGCAGGTTTTGGTTTTGAATTCTTGAATAATATCATTGACTGGGGAAGACAGAGTGTGGAAGAGAGTTCCACATTCGCGTAGTACGGCTAAAGAACGATTCTCTTTAGGTACATGACTGTACATCCGAAGTTGGGTTCAAGGGTGAACTGATGGACATTCCTGAAGGCGTGGGTATTACTGATGAAAATCTTTAGGCGAGGAACGCAACTGGCTATTTCACTAGAGCATATACCGTGGACGAATCGGTAAAACAGGATGAGGCATGAGACATTATTCCGATGTTCTGGAGATGTTAATGACTCAACGATGGTATGATCACCAATCATCTTGAATGCTCTTCTTTGGCTAGGTACTGTCCAGAAGACTTAAGTATACTTCAATGGAGCACCAGCCCAGACGTGAGAATTGTACTCAAGCTTAGGACGTATGTATGTTTTGTAGATGATAGCCAGATCAGAAGAAGAAACCTAAACATCTTGCGGGATATTTGCCGACATCGCATTTATGTGCTCGTTTCACAAGAGGTGGTCAGTGATGCACATACCGAGAATCTCGAGATAATCGGTCGCATTGGGTTTTCGAAGCATTAAACTCTACGTGGTTTTTTGTTCCATATTGTACAACGCTGTTATCATATTTTGTCGTTCCACTTCCACATCAAAAGAGCAGGGATGTGAGTCTGGAAACGAATAAAAAAAAGCCTAGTCAGCGAAACAGTTTATTGGATTAGAAGTTAGGTACAGACAAGAGACCATTACTGAAAATGAGGAAGAGGATCGGAGACAAAGCAGAGCCCTGGGGAGCCCTGGGGCACCTCAGCGTTTATATTGTGGGTTTCAGACTTGAATCCAACCAATAAAACTTGTAGTGAACGGTTCGAAAGAAAGTTTTTAATCCAATGAGGGAGGGATCCATCGATACCGAAAACACACATTTTCGATAAAAGAGCAGGATGCCAGACTTTATCAAATGCCTTTGAAATATCAAGTACAACAAAACAAATCTTACTTTCTCCAAAACGATGTAAAGACTTTTTCCATCCGTTCGGTGAAATAAGCCACCAGATTACCCGTGGACCTGTTGCTGCGAAGGCCGTACTGCTGGTCATTAAGAAGCTTTCGTTTGTCGAGATAAAGGGTTTTTCAATAGGGACGCTACAAAAGTAGACCGATAGGGACAGCAAACAACGCCATATTTTTTCCCGCTCTCTTGACATTTCTCTTCAGTAAGGTTTGCCATTTCATCATGGAAAGGTATACGATCCAACAACGAGTCGAAATTATTAAAATTTACTACCGAAATTCGGAGTCAGTGGTCAACACTTTAAGAGCGCTACGTACAATTTATGGTCGTCATAATCGTCCTGCCAGATCAACAATTGAGTGTCTAGTGGAAAAATTTGAAAGTACAAAATGTTCCCGTACCAGTGAGACAAAGAAGTGCCCGTAGTGTCGAGAATATTGCTGCCGCTAGCGCATCAATTGCGGAAGACCCAAATCAGTCTCTCACACGTCGTTCTCAAGCGTTGGGCATCTCTGTGACGTCGTTGTGGCGAATTTCGCGAAAAGATCTTGGCTTACATCCTTACAAGATCAAATTGACGGAAGAACTGAAGCCGCTTAATCACCAGAAGCGTCGTATGTTCGTGAATTGGGCTGAGCAACAAATTGAAAATGATACGGATTTTCATCGAAAAATCATCTTCAGCGATGAGGCTCATTTCTGGCTGGATAGCTTCGTCAATAAGCAAAATATGCGTTAGTGGTCAGGCAGCAATTCACGTGTGGTTCACGAGGCACGATCACATCCCGAAAAAATCACTGTTTTGTGCGGTTTACATGCTGTTGGTGTCACTGGGCCGTACTTCTTCCGTGATGATCAAGACCGGTACGTTACTGTGAATGGGAATCGCTACCGCTCAATGCTAACCGATTATTTTTGGAATGAATTGGATGATATGGACTTGGACGATATGTGGTTTCAACAGGACGGTGCCACATGTCACACAGCGGGCCAAACAATCGAATTATTGAGAACGAAGTTCGATGAGCGCATTATCTCCAGGAATGGACCTGTGAATTGGCCGCCTCGTTCATGCGATTTAACGCCGTTAGACTATTTCCTGTGGGGCTACGTCAAATCTATGGTTTATGCCAACAAGCCAGCGACGATTGATGAACTTCGTACGAATATCGAATGTGAAATTGCAGCAGAATTGGCCGATTTATGCTTGAAAACCGTCGAAAATTCGGTTCACATCTGGACTTCTGCAAGCTTGCCTGTGTTGGCCATGCATCAAATGTACTTCGACAGGAATACGTTTGTAGAGTCCCTATTGAAAAACCCTTTATTTTTTGAGCTGATAGTTTATAAGCGTTTCCATGACCTTAGCAAGTAGGGACGTAAGTGCAATGGGACGATAATTGGAAGGAGGCGATGATTCGCCCTTTTTTGGGATTGGCTGCACAAATTCTGTTTTCCAACTGCTCGGAACGAGCCCAAAGGAATAAGTTAGATGGAAAGGGTTTTGCCAGCGTGCAAGAATACCTCTTCAAAATAATAGCGTAGATACCATCCAGACCAGCGGATTTATGTATGTTGAGAACCTTTATGACTCTCACCACAACACGAAGGCGGAAGAAAGATTTGTATCATAGAATCATTGACACGCTCAAGAAATGGGGGAGTCATGACACTCTCTGGCAGCGAACTGCCTAGCAAAAAGTTTATCCTTCTTGGCTCTAAAACACCGGAAATTTACTTCTTTTTCCCCGATAACTTCTTTACAACTTGAACCACATAAAATTGAAAAAAGGGTTGGAGTAGCGTCTATATTGAGGCCCTACTTGGGTTGCACTTAGCGCCAAAACCAAAACAGCCGGCCTGTTAGACACAGTGTGGATGTACGCAGCCAGGAAATTCATTCGAAGCCCGCAAACATTACAATTGTCGACTCTGAGGTCTTCAGTTATTGCAGTAAGAAAAATAAAAACCAAAACTACCCAATGAACAAAAGGTTTATCTTCGCAGAGAGTACCCTCATTTTTCAAACCTAAAAAGTAAACCATTTGCAAATATCTCGCCAGTCATAGCTTCTAGGATTGATTTTTGTTTATAATAACAATAACTTTAATCTAATTGCTACAACATCATACACTCTTTCTTAACTAATCCTAATTCGCCTTCCTGTCCACCGAAGTCTCAACCTTGTTTTGCGTTGCCTTATCTACATAAATGTTCAGTATCGCTTCGATGCCTGGGTATAGTACAAAATTTGTCGTTCGAATCTTTTTGTCTGTCAAATATGAAGTCACCGAGTCTGTGTTGAAGGCAATGTCCATTGCATCGCTGTGTGTGATTTTGTCAATGTTGCTGCGTCGAATTTTTATCACAGCATTTTCGAATCCATTCACCTTAAAATTGAGGAACAATAAGTCACACTGAATTCAAAATCCAACAGAAATCCTACCTTAATGGTCAAATCAAGAGAGTATTCACTATCCACATCCGGCCACTGCTGCTCGAGAACATCCTTGTCCCAGTGAATGTCTTCGAGGTCCACATTCAGTCTATTGGGTGTCGAGGTGAGTTTCGACCACAACTCTGAGGCAAAGTGTGGAGCCATAGGAGCTAGCATGATAATCTGAGTCGCAAGGGCACGTTCGAAGTGTTTTCCATACTTAATGGTGTCCTTCGAAGCGCGCTAGAAAACAAAATTTCAAGTCAATCAAGTTCTGGATTGCCAAAAAAGGAGTTCCTCACTCTAATGGAGTTGGTGAGTCCTTGCATTTTGGATATCGCCACACTGAGCTGATGAGTGTGTCTATAGTTAAACGTGGCTCCGGCCACATAGTAATTTCGAGCATCGAACAGGGTTGACTCCTCCATCTTGAATTTCTCGTCCAACGGATCGAAATCTGGACTTTGTGGCTCCTGACGGAGTTTATAAAAGTTGTCGATTGTTAACCAGAGACGTTTCTGCCAGTTCAGGATACCAGGGAAGGCTAAGGAGATATACAAACCATTAGAATCTCGCTTCAGCCATGGAATTATCCAACTTACTGGCATTTGACCAATTTCGATGTGAAGTAGGCGCCACATCTGCCAGGATAATCAGTCTAGTGGTATCAGTTCCATATTCGTCAATCATGTCCGATGGATCTACTCCATTGAACTTGGACTTTGACATTTTCTCCCATGAGACCACCACAGCTTCTTTGGTGTCTTTTGTTACTGCTTTGTTCTTCTTCGCGTCGATAATGTCAACCTGAAATGAAATTGAGTTTGAATAAACCTTCTTTTTACCTTCAAGAACTAACCTCATCTTCAGTTACATACTTCCCACTTCCCTTCACTCTAAACGAGCGTCCCATGACCATTCCCTGGACCAGAAGCCGACTAAACGGCTCTGAGCAAGGAACCAATCCCTGGGAGTGCAGGAAGTGATTCATAAATCTGGCGTAGTACAAATGCAGGACTGCATGCTCCTTGCCGCCAATGTAAAGGTCTACAGGCATGCATTTCCCCACCAAATTCGTGTCGAATATCTGGTCAGGATTTTTGGCATCCAAGTAGCGAAGATAATACCAGGAACTGTCCACAAACGTGTCCATAGTGTCTGACTCTCGTTTGGCGTGAGTATTCCCACACTTGGGACACTCAACTTTCAGTGATTTCTCTGTTTTCTCAGCAGGCAGCTGGACTGGAAGGTCTTTCTCGGGTACCGGCACTGGACCACAGTCAGAACAATGAATAATGGGAATCGGAGTACCCCAGTACCTCTGTCTGGATATAAGCCAATCCTGCAGCTTTGAACTAACTTTGTAACCACCGATTTGGAGAGTTTTTGCTTTTTCCAAAATCGTTTCTCGACATGCTTTTATTGCCAAATGCTTGGACACGTCTAGACTAATGTTAAATTCTTTGAACAGGTCGGATTCATGTTCCATAAAGTTTGGAGCAGCTAGGAAAACATCACATTTCGGTGGGAATTCAGCGTCATCACTGTAAACGATGGGAATCATCCCATCAGTGAAGGGATTTCTCACTGAATCTGGAGGATTCTCAGATTTCTTTAAGTAATGTGTGCTCTTGAGGATGAGAAATGCATTTGGGTCGACTAAATGCTCTGGGAATTGTGTCCAAACTCGAAGTGGTCCCAATTGAAATGCATAGCCATCACATTCACCGATCCAATGACGCTGCAAATTAATGATATCTCGCCAGTCCTGAAGTGTCGGATCGTTGAGGCCTTTGAGCAGCTCATTGGCAAATTTTGTTGTCCGGATGAACCATTGTTTGAGAAGTTTCTTTTCAACTTTGGCTCCGGATCTCCAAGAGCAACCATTAGCGTCGACCTGCTCGTCAGCGAGGACTGTTTGGTCGATTGGATCCCAGTTCACAAGTGCCTATAAGAGACTGTAAATGATTCATACTTATGACTGTTATGACGCACTGCTTACCTCATTCTGATAAGCCAGACCCTGCTCGTGCAGCATCAGGAACAGTTTCTGCGTCCATTTGTAGTAGTCCGGACTGCAGGTAGATAACTCGTGGTTCCAGTCAAACGAGCAACCAAGCTTTTGTAGTTGTTGTTTCATTTGAGCGATGTTTTGATTTGTCCATTTCGACGGTTCGATACCTCTTTGAATTGCAGCGTTCTCCGCCGGCAAGCCAAATGCATCCCATCCGATTGGATGAAAGACATTCTTGCCATTCATACGATGAAATCGAGCCACAGTGTCACTGATTGCATAGACTCGAACATGTCCCATGTGAAGATTACCCGATGGATAGGGAAACATCGAGAGGACATAGAATTTGTTGGCAGCAGCATGTTTATCGAAGTGACCGAAATTGAGTTTATCTCGCCAATGGGATTCTATGTCACGCTTCACGGCATTTGTTAAGTTATTTACCTTAAAATTGAATTTATAATAAACCAAATAGACCAAGCAATGATGGTTGTTTAACTTACATCGAAACCTGTGCAGCTTTGTGAGACTAGACGACAGAATTGTGATAGCGGGATGTGAAGTTTACATAACTGTTTGTATCTTAAAAGTATCTGCATTTTATTATATTTATATTTCTGTTGAATTCTTTATTTTTTTAACTTTTCCAATAAAGCAAAACGAAAAGGCACGTTTAAAAATAGTAAATTGTATGCCGAAAATGTCATTTTTGACGTCTGTGGAATATTTTTGTTCAACAGCTGATTGAATTTCTATTCGAACTGTACGTAAACATTGCACTTTTTTGACATTCTAGCAGTTGGAGATGTGTGGTTTCTAGTACAATTAGTGGATTTTGTGATGTGATGCAAATGTTATCGAAATTAAATCGAAGATGCGACTTCGATTGAGCGTGATATTTTTTCTTGTCCGAGAAAATGGAACTTCTGGGAACAGTCGTTCATAGAACAATTGAAATTATTTCATTTCTTTGGAAACAATTTCTTTAACATTTGACTTACCTTTAGTAATCATCGGCCTGGTCAATAGTGTTTCGTACCACAACCAGGGTCCGGCCCAGGCTTCAGCAAGTTCTGTCATGCATTCCGATTGTTAGCTCACGCCTAACAGTTCCGCACCCTAAGGCTTTCTTTGTCCTGCTCTACGCCATCATTGCAGCGTAAATTTGGTCTACCGCGCAATCTCATACCATGATTTGTACCGCAAAGGACTTTCTGGGCCGGTTGCTCTTCGCTAATATGTCGAACGCACCGGAGTCTATCAAGCTTAATTTTTATCATCAAGTCTTCCTCGTGAGAGATTTGATATAGCTCTTAATTTTATTGTCTCCGGGATTGTCGTTTTTCACAATAAATAGAGTGGCGCGACAGCTCTTGAAGAGCCAAGGCTTAAGTGGCTTACTCTCATCAACAATTCTCTGGGTACGTATAAAGAATTGAGGGGACCTACAATTTAACGCCGATTCCGAACGGAAAAGTTGAGAAGCACTTTTTCATGACAGATTGGTACTCTTGGAAGTTTTGTCAGTTCTTCGCAAGAGGCAAGAGGCAGTGCCCGTGAAAGACGAAATAAAAACTATGGGCATGAGTAGAACTCGAAGTCACGTTCTGATTAGCAGCCAACGCACCTAACCACTAAGCTACGGACACTTTCTCACAAACTGGGTAAAATTTCTCCATAAGAATTTCCTCGTTTCTAGAGTTTAAGAGTTCAGAGTGCCTTTGGCTAAGCACCCAGATCTCGGATCCGTAAGTGGTACTGGTGAAGTAATGGAAAGATTTTTGGATATAAAGAGCCTGGAAAGACTAAGGCAGTTTAGGCTTTGAGCAGCCGCTTGCGTATTTCTTCTTCTATATTGTTATCGGCTGCTACTACTGACCTAAGGTAATTTAAGGATCGCACTGCTCCTCCACCTTAATAGTGGTTCTACTTCTATTATCAACGTTTTCAGTAGACGGGACCACCTTATTTTGCCACCTGCTCGATCTGGATAAATTGTATAATTGTACAGTTTGGGGGTTCCTCCCATGCCATCTGCAATCCACATATGCCAATAATTGGTTAGACTTGGTGACGATAGGTCCCTATTAGATGTTTCAGAGTCACGGATTGCTCTCTCCAACGCCAAGTTGATGAAAAGACAGGCCAGTTCATCACCTTGTCGGAGTCCATTGCAAAGGTAGTCGCTTACAAACATGTCTTATAACCAAACTGCATTTCAGTTGTTGAGGTACACTAGCCTGTCGCATAATTTAAATTTCAAAGTTTTGAAGAATCGTGTAGAAGCTCAGTTTTTGTCTTCCAATATTTCTTTTGAAAACAGAAAAATAAAATCGCAAATTCGATTAATTTGGTTTTAATTCATATTGTACTAGATCGATAACCGATACTTATATCTACACATCTCTATTGCGCGAATTCCGCTGCATTTCCACGCTTTCCGTTTGACAGATTTTCTCAATTTCCCGACATTCTTAACTTTCATTTCACCGAGTGCAGACGTGTCGTTCGAGCATTCGGAAGAAATTATTCAAGTTTAGTGTAAGCAAATTGAAAAATCAATAAATCCAATTAAGATAAAAAAACATTGTGTAGTGCAAAGAAACTCCAAACAAGTGAATTAAACAATTACCCATCATGGGAGATTCTCTAGAGAATACAGAAGCTCCCGTTGATACGGTTAGTGTAACCATTGTGGATTACGGTGCTTTCGCCAATTATATTCGAAAAGCTGTGACCATTCTATTGCCTGAAGAAGATGTCGTTCCTCCTGCTTTGAATGTGGCTCTCGAGGACCCGAATAATCAGGATTGTATTAAGAAGTTCTTGAGCGATCCACAAGTGCAGGCATTGTACATCCAAAGGAATTGTTTGAAAGGTAAAATTGAGTTTGAAAATCTGAATATTTTTCAGTGGCCATAAACGCCCAAGATGGCCGACAAAATCGATTCTATATGTACCCACCTGGAACTTCTGCTGCATTCTGCTCAAATCCTTGCTTTTTTTTACCCAAAACTTTTGCGTCCCGTTATGAAATAGGAAAGAATCTTAAGTTTTGAATTGAAATCTGATTGGGATAATTCATTTTTGTCTGATTGGGAATTGGACTATTGGTCATTGGCGTAGGCTGATGGGCTCCATTTTGCAAAATTTTCTGTATACCTTTCTGATGATGTCATCCGATGATACACCTTGACAGAGCGGTTAATTTTTGACGTTTTCCTTTGTGAATGCATTCGGTAAAACTGCTAGAAAATGTGACGTCACTGTTTGTTTTGTTTTTGTCTGCATTTTCGGGATTGATGCGCTTTTCCATGTGAAATGCCGGCCAGCCGGCGCGGCGATGTAAATAAACACAAGCAGCTGAGTTTGTTTATGTTTACATCTCTCAATCTTGACCTTGCTCTTCTAATTCGTCAACAAATCGAAATTGGATGTAAACAAAACTCATGACATCTCTCTTTTTCTCGTTCCAGAAGACGAAAATGAACAACCTGCTGAGGGAGAAGAAGAAAAGGAGTCCGTCACCTATTACATCAGCAACGACGTGCACTTCAGCAACAGCCGCATGGCATCGTTGGCCTGCATCAAGCGTGGTACAGTCATCGAAGCTGATAAATCTATTCATTCCCAGTTGCGATTGATCAACTTTTCCGAGGGCTCTCCTTATGAAACCCTCCACGCCTTCATTAGCAAGTCGCTGGCTCCGTTCTTCAAGAGTTATGTCAAGGAATCCGGACGTGCCGACCGCGATGGCGATAAAATGGCTCCGTCTGTCGAGAAGAAACTAGCCGAGCTGGAGATGGGACTGTTGCATTTGCAGCAGAACATCGATATTCCAGAGATTACCCTCGCTGCCCATGGCTCTGTGGCTGCTGTTATCCGAAAATGTGCCGAGGAGAATCGCAAAGCTAAAGTGGCTGATTTCGGTGACAAGGTCGATGACTCGACATTCCTCAATCAACTGCAGAATGGTGTGAATCGCTGGATCAAGGAAATCAAGAAAGTCACCAAGCTTGATAGGGATCCATCGTCGGGAACTGCTCTGCAGGAGATTTCTTTCTGGTTGAACTTGGAAAGGGCTCTCTATAGGATTCAGGAGAAGCGTGAATCCCCAGAAGTTGCTCTAACCTTGGATATTCTCAAACATGGCAAGAGATTCCATGCTACGGTCTCCTTTGACACTGATACTGGGTTAAAACAAGCTCTGGCCATGGTCGCTGATTACAACCCGCTTATGAAGGACTTTCCAATCAATGATCTCCTATCGGCCACTGAGTTGGAGAAGATTCGTCCAGCTGTGCAGCAGATATTCTCTCACTTGCGCAAGGTCCGCAACACCAAATACCCCATCCAACGTTGCTTGAAGCTGATCGAAGCCATTTCCCGTGATTTGAGTCAACAATTGTTGAAGGTTCTCGGAACCCGCCGGTTGATGCATATTCCCTTCGACGAATTCGAGCGTGTTATGAACCAATGCTTTGAGATCTTCAGCTGTTGGGACGATGAGTATGACAAGTTGCAGGGACTATTGCGTGACATCGTCAAGAAGAAGCGTGACGAGCATTTGAAGATGGTCTGGCGTGTTTCGCCAGCCCATAAGAAACTGCAGGCTCGCATGGAACACATGAGGAAGTTCCGTCGTCAGCATGAACAGTTGAGAACTGTGATTTTGAGGGTATTGCGGCCCACCAAACAGCAACAGAATGCTGCCCCCATCGACGCTCAACCAGATGCAAAGACTCCATATAGTTTGGAGGCAGCCGATGGTAATGCAATTGAAGAGGTGAACCTCGCTTATGAGAATGTCAAGGAAGTTGATTGCTTGGACATCACCAAAGAAGGTTCAGAGGCTTGGGAAGCTGCAGTTAAGCGTTATGAAGAGCGAATTGGTAAAGTTTTTTTCTGATTAAACAGGAAATGGCATGGTTTAATGCTTATTTGTGTTTCAGATCGCGTTGAGACCAGGATCACAGCTCATCTTCGTGATCAGCTGGGTACAGCCAAGAACGCCAACGAGATGTTCAGAATTTTCTCTCGTTTC
Source organism: Sphaerophoria rueppellii (assembly GCA_920937365.1). NCBI lineage: Eukaryota > Metazoa > Arthropoda > Insecta > Diptera > Syrphidae > Sphaerophoria > Sphaerophoria rueppellii. The sequence goes on from CAKKXW010000001.1 coordinate 92,676,478, forward strand.
AATGCATTGTTCGTTCGTCCACACATTCGTGGCGCCATTCGGGAATACCAGACTCAGTTGATTCAGCGTGTGAAGGACGATATTGAGGCTTTGCATGAAAAGTTCAAGGTAGGATCTGAATTTGTTGCCAGGGACACGCTTATATTGCTTTCTCTTTTTCTAGGTTCAATATCCCCAAAGCAAATCTTGTCGATTGTCAGTTGTTCGTGATCTTCCCCCAGTTGCTGGTTCGATCATCTGGGCTCGTCAAATCGATAACCAATTGACGATGTACCTTAAACGTGTCGAGGACGTCCTTGGCAAAGGTGGGAATCCCATATCGATGGACAGAAATTGAAGGCTGACGGTGATAGCTTCCGTAATAAACTGTCGATCTCTGAAGTGTTCCAAGATTGGGCTAAAAAAGTTCAAGAGCGTAATTTTGGCATCAATGGACGGATTTTTACCATTGAATCGGCACGCTCCCGCACTGGACGTGGAAATGTGTTGAAATTGCGAGTTAATTTCCTTCCCGAGATTATCACTCTTTCGAAGGAAGTTAGAAACATCAAGAATCTTGGCTTTAGGTACAGTTGGACACTTAATATTTGAAACAATGAATAAACTTTTGTGTCCTTTTTAGAGTTCCCCTGACCATTGTGAACAAGGCTCATCAGGCAAACCAGATCTACCCGTACGCCATTTCGTTGATCGAAAGTGTTCGCACTTATGAACGTACTTTGGAAAAGGTAAATTCTAGATTATTGCAATGGCAAGTGTCCTGTAGATTTTTTATTTCCTTTTTTCTTTTCAAATCAAATATGAAACATGACTTCCAAACAGTTTTGTATACTGAAACCACATTAATCGACAACATTTGACACATTTTTAGTAAATTTTCCACCAGTTTTCCTTTCTTTTTCAATCCCCTTTTTTACTAACACTTTGGATAAACAAACAAATTGGTCAGTTTGGTTTTTACCTGCACCCACCCAAGTGCTTGGTTATTCCTTTTCAATAATTTTTTTAATCAACTCAAAACACAAACCACACTTCTTTATTCTTTTTATTTTGATGTAATGATCATAATGAAATGCTAAATGTTTTGTCTCGATGACAGAATGTCTCGATTGGCATGAATTTTGATTCAAATTCAGTGCAAAACAGACATATTAGATTTTTGTTTATGTTTCGAAATTTATGATTTAATTGGCTGATGGAGGAGATATGCAATGCTTTCAATGTCGTAATATTTAAAGCTATGAATAGTAAGACACAAAAAACTATCAAAATTGGGACCGAACAACCTAGCAGGTAAATTCATGAGTGTACTCAACATTTCCGGTATTCAGCTAGTGTCATTTATCATTTTAAAGTATGCAAATGGTTTTCACTATGTTTATATCGATAGACATAGTGAAAAGCATTTGCATACCTTACTTATTTCATGAGGGATAAGGGGGCTTGTAGTTCTACAATAACTTACACTCACATTAACAATACAACTAGTCCTACTTATTTGTACTCTCAAGAAACACGCCACCTTCCCAGAAAATGTTCGAAAACAATTTTTCTTATCGACTTAAAAAGTAACAGACGTTCTAAAAACCAATTCAAGAGAAGAGTCTACCCAGTATATGGCATCATTTGGCACTTGACTACTAACTTTCTTACTTACTTATGGTGGCGCTACAGTCCAGGTCGGACCAGGGTCTCACCCAACAAACTACTCCAGCCAGCTTGGTCCCTGGCTAACTGTCTCCAGTTTCGCACGCCAAGTTGGTACAGGTCTTCTACCAACTGTGTGCTCCTCTTCTGCGACGTCCTTCCGGATTGGATTCGAAGACTCTACGAGCCGGAGCATTATTTTCCATTCGCTCAACATGACCCAACCATCTAAGTCGTTGGACCTTAACTTTTCTGGCTAGGTCAGTGTCGCTGTACAGCTCGTACAGTTCTTGGTTGAATCTTCTCCTCCATTCCCCATTAATGCAGACAGGACCAAAAATCACTCGAAGAATTTTTCTCTCAAAGCAGCCCAAAGCGTTTTCATCAGATGTTGTCACAGTCCATGTCTCTGCACCATACATGAGGACCGGGATGATGAGGGTTTTGTAGAGTGTCACTTTAGTTGCTCGGGAGAGGACTTTACTACTCAATTGCCTTCTAAGTCCAAAGAAGCAGCGATTGGCAAAAGTGATTCTTCGATTTGATTTCAGCGCTGGTGTTGTTGTCTGAGTTGATAGCGAATCCCAGGTAGACAAAGTCCTTAACTACCTCGAAGTTAAATCTGTCTATGTTGCCGTTTGCTCCAAGACGTCGATGTTGGTTGTCCTTTCTTGTCGACAGCATTAACTTGGTCTTGCCCTCGTTAACCGCTAGACTCACGCTCCACTGACATCACGCTGTGTTCTTCCAATTTTGTCAATGTCGTCTGCGTATCCTAGTAGCTGGACGGACTTTTGAAAGATTGTGCCTCTGGTGTTGACATTGGAGCTTTGCACAATCTTTTCATGAATGATGTTGAAGAAATCGCATGACAACGCATCGCCTTGTCTAAAACCCTTTTTGCCATCAAATGCGTCCGTAAAATTTTTTCCATTGTCATCTTACACAGACGGATGAGTTTTTCTGGGATGCCAAAACTAGACATTGCTCTATATAGTTGGTCTCTATAGACGCTGTCATACGCGGCCTTGAAATCGATGAAAAGATGGTAGGTATCGATTTGAAGTTCCTGGGTCTTCTCCAAGATCTGCCTTAGGGTGAATATTTGATCGATGGTGGACTTTCCGGGTCTGAAGCCACACTGATAGGGACCTACCAGGTTGTTGACGAAGGGCTTCAAACGTTCACACAGCACGGCAGATAAGATCTTATAGGCGATGTTAAGGAGACTTATACCTTTGTAGTTGGTGCAGTTCAGGGATCTCCTTTTTTGAGGATCGGGCATACGATGCTGAGGTTCCATTCATCGGGCATGCCTCCGACCAAATTTTGCAGACGAGCTGGTGCATGCTCCTAATCAAATCATCTCCAGCTGCTTTGTACAGTTCGACGGCTAGCCCGTCTGCTCCAGCGGCTTTGTTCGACTTTAGTTTAGATATCGCTATCTTCACTTCGTCCATGTCGGGTGGGTGGCACTTGACTACTGTACAACTAAAACTGGGCTCTAGCCGGTATGGGAGTATTTATGTCTTAAAGAGAGTAGAGGTTGAAACTAATTTCTTTCAACGCCGATGGAAGCTCAAACATCTTGCGGCAATTTGGCCATTTTATACGGATAGATGACCGGTGAAAAATTTACCAATCGGCAACCATACATGTTAATACGTTAACATATACGAGTGATTGATGTAAATTCCGCTTTAACGAAGAGATACTGCAACAACGAGTTAGTGAGAGGCAAGAAAACAGAGGGAAACATGTTGATCCCTTTTCATGGATCTTTGAGAATATAAGGAAACTATTGGCTGTCAAATCAGGGCTTTACTGACGTCTATTGTTAATTAAATATTTGAAGAGATTTTATTTCTCTTTTAAAACTAATTTATTTCTTGTTAGAAACTGTCATGACAACAAAGGGTTATTTGCTATTATGAATCCTATATGTCGATATGTCTTTCTTACTTACTAAGACAGCAGTCTTCCATCAGGAACGGTCCCTCGCATACACTCTTCAGTCGCCAAAATCAAGCGCTTAAGTTTAAGGAAGTTCGGTTTTCCTCCTCGTTTCGAACCGGGGGGCTGCGAAGAGAAAACTTTCTTGGCTGAAGCGTTGTCGTCCATTTGCTCGATGTGGCTGAGCCAACTTAGTCCTCTTTTCTTGGTTTTCTGGACTAAATCGACTTCTTGGCACAGCTCGTACAGTTCTCGGTTAAACCTTCTTCTCCATTCGCAATCGTCGCATACGGGACCGAAAATCCGTCGAAGAATTTTTCTCTCGAAAGTGCCCAGTATCAATTCCCCTTTTTTACTTATCGTCCAGCACTCGGCGCCGTAGAGTAGGAATGGTGAAATCAAAGTTTTGTATAGCAGACACTTTGTCTTTCGAGTAAGGAGTTTTGAACCCAGTTGTTTGGCCAACCCGAAGCAGCAGCGGTTTGCTAGGGTAATTCTTCTTCAGATCCCCACTAAGGTATCATTTGTGGGATTGATGTTTGTTCCAAGGTAGGTGAACTCCTTAATTACCTCGAAATTGCTGCTACCAACAGTGACGTTTTGTCCTAGGCGCTGGACAGATGTTGCTTTGTTTGTTGGTAAGCATATATCCACTTTGTTTTGTCCTCATTCACTTCAAGCGCAACGAGTTTCGCCTTCTATTCAATCGCTGTCTAAATCGTCCACACCTAGGAGCTGGGTGGATTTGTTGAAGATAGTGTTTTCCGTGCTCACACCTGCTTTGCGCACTATCTGTTTCGGGACTATGTTGAAGAAATCACATGACAGCGCATTTCCTTATCTAAACCCTGCGCATGTTTGAAACAACTGATGAGCTGTTTCCCATTTGCACACTGCGCTGCGTTTTGTTAAGCGTCATGCGGCTCATCTACATCGCCATCATAGGGTCTTGGCAGTGGATGCTATCATAAGCAGCTTTGAAGTCAATGAAAAGATGGTGGGTATCGATTAGAAATTCGTTGGTCTTTTCTAGGATCTGCCTCTGTGTGAATATCTAGTCTATCGTTGATCTGCCTGGCCTAAAGCGACACTGGTACGTGCCGATTATTGTGTTGCAGAACGGTTTAATACGCTTACACAGTTCGTTGGACAGGATTTTGTATGCAACATTAAGCAGGGATATGCCGCGGAAATTTTTGCATGACATAGGATCGGCTTTTTTGTAGATGGGGCATATGGAGCTCATCGACCAGTCAGTGGGCATGTATTCTCCCTCCCACACTTTGTTGATGACCTGATGCATGCGGTTCATCAAAACACCTCCTCCATATTAAAGAGTTCCGCAGGTATGCCATGCGACCCGGCGGACTTGTTACTTTTTAGCTTTTGGATAGCTCTTTCTACCTCTTCTATGCTGGGGGCTGGAACTGGGTCTTCATTGATTTGTCTTGCTTCTCTTTCGTCATTGGCTCTGAAACCAGAAGCTAATTGCTTCGACTTTTGAAAGAAATGCCACCGGGTGTTGCTCTTGGACCGAGACTTTTCTAGATTTTTGAGCTGAGAAACTGCGGATGCTCTTTTCTTCCTTCGCAGGGTCTTTTTCTCATTTCTCCTTTTTGTCCGGTACTCTTCTCTTGCTGCTCTTGTTTCCCGTTGCAGCATCTGCAAACGTGCATTTTCCGTCTCTTTTTTCAATAACGCGCACTCATCATCATACACGGGTTCTTTTTCGGGGGTGGCTGGTGGTATTTGGGAGGACGGCGGAGAGTCACTCACTCAGTCGCTCACTGTAGTCCGGGGTGCTAAGGAAACCGATATTGAACTTCTTCCTTTGGACAACACGTGTTTTCTTGTCATTTTATAATCGAGCTCTAAACTTATCCACTACCAGAAAGTGGTCAGATTCGACAAACTCAACAACAGTCCAAAACTGGCGATTGTTTCTAATGGCGATCGTACAACCGTATAACATTCAACCTTGCTGAGTGCCGGGCGATAGAGAAATTCCAGGAAATTGCAAACCAGATTAACTCTCTCTTATAAAACGGTACATTAACCATTCTATCACGTATGTAAAATGCTGGTATACCAATGTTGCTATATTAGCTTTTGCTAAGACTAAATGCCACAATGAGAACTAACATCAGGTGGAATAGCATAACCACCAGGCAACGAAAATCATTTGGCCTACCCTGGATTTAGCGATCTTAATTCTCCATATATCTTAGCTGATTGCACGTTAAACTTCTCTATTTGATTTCATTGAGCTTAGGAGAAATACTCAAGATTCATATGGTATCACAATGGGCCAACAATTGGTCCAAGTGTGTCTTTCTCCATTCCTGAGAACCACCTAACCTAACTTATAAATCATCAAAACAGGCAGTTACTTGATCATTACATATCCATTCCGTATCATCCATCCTTGCTCATTTGTTTCTTTATTTCATTTCTTTTTTTATTCAATCAAAAATGCAAGCCTTAAAAAAAAGGAAGAACAAAAAACTACTTTTTTTTAAATAATTTTTTCCATGCAGCTGAATAATAGGAGTTTAGCACAAAATTCTGTATTCAAGGTAGATTAATATAAAATCATAAAAAATCTCTTCATTTTCTCTTGAACTGTCCCGCTTCGATTTTTGTTTCCTTTGAATCTTTTCTTAAGTAGCCCAATGCTAGAATTGTAGAAGCAAAAAAAGAAGAACTAATTGCATGCACTCTTATTGAACTAAAATTTTAAAGTTTTTCATCTCCTTCCAACATCTTGTTCTTTTTTTTAATTTTTTGATAATTCCAAAAATGGCTGTGAATGTTCAAATTTGTTCACTTTAATCTCAGAGAACTCCTTTTTTAAGATGGCAATAAATTTTATGTTTAGATCGAAGACCGGGCAAGTATTGTTCCACTTGTTGCTGGTCTGCGCAAAGATGTGCTTGCTCTGATTTCGGAGGGAATCGCTTTGGTTTGGGAGAGCTATAAGTTGGATCCGTATGTCCAACGCTTGTCGGAATGTGTAACACAATTCCAAGAGAAGGTGAGTTCGCTTTTGTTTTTCATGTTGAACACATTTTGACAATTAACCATTCATTTTAAGGTCGAAGACTTACTCGTGGTCGAGGAACAACTTGATGTTGATGTCCGGTCGTTGGAGACTTGTCCTTACAGTGCCGCGACATTTGCGGACATCTTGGCCAAGATTCAGCATGCAGTTGATGATCTGTCACTTCGTCAATACTCAAACTTGAACGTTTGGGTAACTCGCTTGGATGAGGAGGTCGAGAAGAAGTTGGCTATGCGTCTGCAAGCCGGTATTAATGCTTGGACTGAAGCCCTAACCGGAAACAAGAAAGAAGTTGACTCATCCATGGACACTGATGCTCCAACTCAGCCAACCCATAAGCTTGGTGGTGAACCACAAGTACGAACGAAGAGGTCTTTCGTATATAAGTCTCTAATTTAATGATTTTATTTTGTAGATCCAAAATGCAATCCATGAAATTCGCATAACCAACCAGCAAATGTACTTGTATCCATCAATTGAAGAAGCTCGCTTCCAAATCATGCAGCAGCTGTTTGCTTGGCAAGCTATCGTAACCTCTCAAGTTCGCTTGCAGAGTTCCAGGTACCAGGTGGGCTTGGACAAGCCTGTATCTCAGACTTATCGTAATTTACTGACTAAATTGCCAGAGGGCAAAATTCTCGAGAATGCCTATGGATCGATTGAAGAGAAGATCAGCGAGGTTAGGAATTATGTCGATGAATGGCTTCGCTACCAGAGTTTGTGGGATTTGCAAGCCGACACGCTCTACGGACGTCTGGCTGAAGATGTCAACTTGTGGATCAAGTGCTTGAATGATATCAAAAAATCTCGAACTACTTTCGACACTTCGGACACTCGTCGGGCTTATGGTCCTATCATCATTGACTACGCCAAGGTTCAGGCAAAGGTGACATTGAAATACGATTCGTGGCACAAGGAAGCTTTGGGTAAATTCGGAACTCTGTTGGGAACCGAGATGACAACTTTCCATGGCAAGGTATCCAAATCTCGCAGTGATTTGGAGATGCAGAGCATTGGTAGGAACAGATAACATTCACTTTCAAGATTGATTTTTTTAACACTTTTTCTTACAGAAGCGGCAAGTACATCCGATGCCGTCTGCTTCATTACCTACGTCCAGTCTCTCAAGAAGGACATGCTCGTGTGGGACAAACAAGTCGAAGTCTTCCGTGAAGCTCAGCGCATCCTCGAACGCCAGCGCTTCCAATTCCCAAACAATTGGTTGCATGTAGACAACATCGAAGGCGAATGGTCGGCATTCAATGAGATCATCAAACGCAAGGACACCGCAATCCAGACTCAAGTCGCCAGTCTGCAGGCTAAGATCGTTGCCGAAGACAAAGCTGTCGAAACTCGAACCGTTGACTTCCTCAACGATTGGGAGAAGAACAAACCAACTGGTGGCAAGACTCGCCCGGATGACGCTTTACAGCAATTGCAAATGTTCGAGAGCAAGTATTCACGCTTGAAGGAGGAACGCGACAATGTAGCCAAGGCTAAGGAAGCTTTGGAGCTACAAGAGTCTGCAATTCCCAACAACAGCAGTGAACGCATGAATGTGGCACTCGAAGAACTTCAAGATTTGCGCGGCGTTTGGAGTGAATTGTCAAAGGTTTGGACTCAAATCGACGAGACCAGGGAGAAACCGTGGTTGTCTGTGCAGCCGAGAAAATTGCGTCAGCAACTCGAGGCTATGATGAGCCAGTTGAAGGAGTTACCAGCTCGTCTGCGAATGTACGAGAGTTATGAGTATGTCAAGAAACTCATCCAGAGCAACATCAAGGTGAACATGTTGATTGTCGAATTGAAGTCCGATGCACTCAAGGAGCGCCATTGGAAGCAACTGACTAAGCAATTGAGAGTCAATTGGGTCATCTCCGACTTGACTCTTGGCCAAGTCTGGGATGTAAACCTCTTGAAGAATGAAAATATTGTTAAAGACATCATTCTTGTAGCTCAGGGTGAGATGGCTCTTGAGGAATTCTTGAAACAAGTCCGTGAATCGTGGCAAAACTATGAACTTGATTTGATCAACTACCAGAACAAGTGTCGCATCATTCGTGGTTGGGATGATTTATTCAACAAAGTTAAGGAGCACATCAATTCAGTGGCTGCTATGAAACTATCACCCTACTACAAGGTTTTCGAGGAGGAAGCTCTGACATGGGAGGAGAAATTGAATCGCATTAATGCTCTGTTTGATGTCTGGATCGATGTCCAACGTCGTTGGGTATATCTGGAGGGTATCTTTTCGGGCAGTGCTGATATTAAGACCCTTCTGCCGGTGGAGACTTCTCGTTTCCATAGCATCAGTTCGGAGTTCCTTGGACTCATGAAAAAGGTCACCAAGTCGCCTAAAGTAATGGATGTCTTGAACATTCCAGCTGTTCAACGATCACTTGAGCGTCTCGCTGATTTACTCGGCAAGATTCAAAAGGCTCTTGGAGAGTATTTGGAGAGAGAGCGTACTTCATTCCCTCGATTCTACTTTGTCGGTGATGAGGATCTTTTGGAGATCATCGGAAACAGCAAGAACATCGCTCGTCTACAGAAGCATTTCAAGAAAATGTTCGCGGGTGTAGCTGCTATTTTGCTTAATGAAGATAACACCGTAATTTTGGGTATTGCTTCTCGTGAAGGCGAAGAAGTGAAGTTCATCAATCCAGTGTCGACTGTCGAGCATCCGAAAATCAACGAATGGTTGAGTTTGGTCGAGAAGCAGATGCGTTTTACTTTGGCTTCATTCTTGGCTCAAGCCGTGCAGGACATCAAACAATTCCGAGATGGTCAGATCGATTCGCAGAAATACATGGAATGGTGTGACAAGTACCAGGCTCAGATTGTAGTCTTGGCTGCTCAAATTTTGTGGTCCGAAGATGTGGAGAGTGCCCTTCAGCAGGCCATGGAGAATAACAGTGGCAAACCACTAAACAAGGTCCTTACCACTGTCGAATCTACTTTGAATGTGTTGGCTGATTCTGTGTTGCAAGAACAACCGCCACTCAGACGCAGAAAGCTTGAACATTTGGTAAGTCTTGAGTTGGCATTTACACCCGAAGGGGTTTTAAAAGAACTTTCACTTTGCAGATTAACGAGTTTGTCCACAAGAGAACTGTGACTCGTCGTCTCATCTCGAACGGAGTCAATAACCCCAAGTCGTTCCACTGGCTCTGTGAGATGAGGTTCTACTTTGATCCTCGTCAAACTGAAGTAAGTTCAATCAAATATGACTAACATCGAGTGGCAACTAATTATACTTGTATTTCTAGGTACTCAAACAGCTTACAATCCACATGGCCAATGCTCGTTTCTACTACGGTTTCGAGTATCTGGGAGTCCAGGATCGTCTCGTTCAGACACCGCTGACCGATCGTTGCTACTTGACCATGACCCAAGCTCTTGAATCACGTCTCGGTGGTTCGCCATTCGGTCCGGCCGGTACAGGAAAAACAGAGTCCGTCAAAGCTCTCGGCAACCAACTCGGTCGCTTTGTTTTGGTCTTCAATTGCGATGAAACCTTTGATTTCCAAGCAATGGGTCGTATTTTTGTTGGTCTCTGCCAAGTCGGAGCCTGGGGTTGTTTCGACGAGTTCAATCGTCTTGAAGAGCGTATGTTGTCGGCCTGTTCGCAACAAATTCAAACCATCCAAGAAGCCCTCAAATACGAAATGGACAGCAACAAGGAGAGCATTACCGTCGAACTAGTTGGCAAACAAGTTCGTGTCTCATCCGACATGGCAATTTTCATCACCATGAATCCTGGCTACGCTGGACGTTCCAATTTGCCCGACAATTTGAAGAAACTCTTCCGTTCTCTGGCTATGACAACCCCCGATCGTCAACTTATTGCCGAAGTTATGTTGTTCAGTCAGGGCTTCCGACAGGCCGAGAAACTGGCCTGCAAGATTGTCCCCTTCTTCAAACTGTGCGATGAGCAATTGTCCAACCAGAGCCATTACGATTTCGGCTTGCGTGCTCTCAAATCAGTGTTGATCTCGGCGGGTAATGTCAAGCGTGACCGCATTATGAAAATCAAAGAAATGATGACTGCTCGAGGAGAACTAAACATTGACGAAGCTTCGGTGGCAGAAAACCTGCCCGAACAAGAGATTCTCATTCAATCAGTGTGTGAGACAATGGTGCCGAAATTGGTGGCCGAAGATATTCCACTGCTCTTCTCTCTGTTGAGTGATGTCTTCCCCAATGTCGGCTACACTCGGGCTGAGATGAGTGGCCTCAAAGAGGAAATCCGCAAGGTGTGCAACGAGGAATATCTCGTTTGTGGTGAGGGTGACGAACAGGGCGCCGCCTGGATGGAAAAGGTATGTACAGATCCATTTAAAATGCACAAAATGTCCCAACTTTTATAGAGAATTAGTCCTAACCTCAATTATAAACACTTTCAATGCATTCAAATCTGTTACTGAAAAAAATACCATAAAAATAAAAAAAGGGATTCGGTGAAACTTGGGTCGAAAAAGTAAGAAGAAGAAGAAAAAATCAGGTTTAGATGTTGTATTTTTTGTTGTAGTTTTTGTGATTCTTTCTTTCGTTTTTCATCCTTCAAATACATGGGATTTTATTTGACACTTTAATATCGATGTTTTCATACCCCAAGGTCCTCCAATTGTATCAAATCTCAAATCTGAATCATGGTTTGATGATGGTCGGTCCATCGGGATCTGGTAAATCGACTGCTTGGAGAGTTCTTCTCAAGGCTCTCGAACGCTTCGAAGGAGTCGAAGGAGTTGCTCATCTGATTGATCCCAAGGCCATCTCCAAGGAGGCTCTATACGGTGTTATGGATCCAAACACCCGTGAATGGACCGATGGTCTGTTCACTCACATTTTGAGGAAAATCATCGACAATGTGCGTGGAGAGATCAACAAACGTCAATGGATCATCTTCGATGGTGACGTCGATCCCGAATGGGTTGAGAATTTGAATTCCGTGCTGGATGACAACAAGCTGCTGACTTTGCCCAATGGCGAGCGTTTGTCGCTGCCACCAAATGTGCGGGTGATGTTTGAGGTTCAGGATTTGAAGTTTGCCACTTTGGCAACGGTGTCGCGTTGTGGAATGGTTTGGTTCTCCGAGGATGTTCTCTCGACTGAGATGATCTTTGAGAATTATTTGTTGCGTTTGAGGAATACTCCGTTGGAAGAGGGTGACGAGGAGTTCGGCATGATGAAGAGCAAGGACAAGGAAGATGAAGTTTCGCCCTCGTTGCAGACTCAGAGGGAGATTGCAATGCTGTTGCAGCCCTACTTCTCGGCTGATGGAATTGTTGTGAGGTCGTTGGAGTATGCCATGGACCAGGAGCACATTATGGACTTTACGCGATTGAGAGCTCTCAGTTCGTTGTTCTCGATGTTGAATCAAGCTGCACGGTGAGTTTAATCTGCCTTCTAGCGTTCAAAATTCCTTAATAGAGTCTTTTTAGAAACATCTTGAACTTCAATTCCCAACATCCCGACTTCCCATTGAGCCCGGATCAATTGGAACAGTATGTCCCAAAGGCTTTGGTGTACTCGGTCCTGTGGTCATTTGCAGGAGATGCTAAACTCAAAGTCCGAACCGATTTGGGTGACTTTGTGCGTAGTGTGACTACCATTCCCTTACCTGGAGCAGCTGGAGCTCCAATCATTGACTACGAAGTCAACATGGCTGGTGAATGGGTTCCATGGTCCAACAAGGTGCCAGTTATCGAAGTTGAGACTCACAAAGTCGCTTCACCTGATATTGTGGTTCCCACATTGGATACAGTACGTCACGAGTCTTTGTTGTACACTTGGTTAGCTGAACATAAGCCACTTGGTAAGTTTTTAAAATTCTTTGCACTGACTTTTGTTGCTTACGGAGTTTCTCTTCTCTTCTAGTTCTTTGTGGTCCTCCAGGTTCGGGTAAAACAATGACTCTCTTCTCGGCCCTGCGTGCCCTTCCCGACATGGAAGTCGTCGGTTTGAATTTCTCATCGGCCACTACACCCGAATTGTTGCTCAAGACTTTCGATCATTACTGCGAATACCGCAAGACTCCCAACGGAGTTGTCTTGGCTCCAGTACAGATTGGCAAATGGCTGGTGTTGTTCTGCGATGAAATCAATTTGCCTGACATGGACATGTACGGAACACAGCGGGTGATTTCGTTCTTGCGTCAATTGGTCGAACATAAAGGATTCTACAGAGCTAGTGACCAGGCTTGGGTTTCACTGGAACGCATTCAGTTTGTTGGAGCCTGTAATCCGCCAACAGATCCTGGCCGAAAGCCTCTGAGTCATAGATTCTTGAGGCACGTGCCAATTATCTACGTCGACTACCCTGGAGAGACTTCACTCAAGCAGATTTATGGCACATTCAGTCGTGCAATGTTGCGCTTGATGCCATCACTTCGCGGATACGCCGAACCCCTAACCAATGCCATGGTTGAGTTCTATTTGTCGTCACAAGATCGTTTCACTCAGGACATGCAACCGCATTATGTGTACTCGCCACGTGAGATGACTCGTTGGGTTCGAGGTATTTGTGAGGCTATTCGTCCGTTGGACTCTCTACCAGTTGAAGGATTGGTGCGTTTGTGGGCTCATGAAGCATTGCGTTTGTTCCAAGATCGTTTGGTTGAAGATAGTGAACGTCGCTGGACCAACGAAAACATTGACATGGTCGCTTTGAAGCACTTCCCAAGTGTCGATGGTGAGAAGGCTCTCATGCGTCCGATTCTCTACAGCAATTGGCTATCCAAGGACTATATGCCAGTCAATCGCGAAGAACTGCGTGACTATGTGCGTGCTCGTTTGAAGGTCTTCTACGAGGAGGAATTGGATGTACCGTTGGTATTGTTCGACGAAGTTTTGGAACATGTTTTGCGTATCGACCGAATCTTCCGGCAACCGCAGGGTCATTTGCTTCTCATTGGTGTATCTGGGGCTGGCAAAACAACACTGTCACGTTTCGTGGCTTGGATGAATGGCTTGTCCATTTTCCAAATCAAAGTCCACAACAAATACACCAGCGAGGACTTTGACGAAGATCTGCGTTGTGTGCTGCGAAGATCCGGTTGTAAAGATGAGAAAATTGCTTTCATCTTGGATGAATCCAATGTTTTGGATTCTGGTTTCTTGGAACGAATGAATACACTGTTGGCTAACGGAGAGGTTCCTGGTTTGTTCGAAGGCGATGAGTACACAACTTTGATGACTCAATGTAAGGAAGGAGCTCAGCGAGAGGGGCTCATGCTGGATTCAAGTGATGAGCTCTACAAATGGTAACGTATATTCTTTCTTGAATTGAATCTAATTTAACGATTTTATTTAAGGTTCACTCAACAAGTCATGCGGAATCTTCATGTTGTCTTCACAATGAATCCCTCCACCGATGGTTTGAAAGACCGCGCAGCCACCTCGCCGGCTTTGTTCAATCGTTGTGTTCTCAATTGGTTCGGCGACTGGTCTGATTCGGCACTCTTCCAAGTCGGCAAGGAGTTCACAACTCGTGTGGATCTGGAGAAACCATCCTGGTCGTCGCCAGACTTTTTCCCATCCGTTTGTCCACTCGTTCCAGCAACGCCATCTCATCGCGATGCCGTCATCAACAGCTGTGTCTATGTCCATCAGACACTCCATCAAGCCAATTGTCGTTTGGCTAAGCGTGGAGGACGCACCATGGCCATCACTCCCCGTCACTATCTCGATTTTATTCACCACTTTGTCAAGTTGTACTCGGAGAAACGCAGCGAATTGGAAGAGCAACAGCTTCATCTGAATGTCGGTTTGAATAAGATCGCCGAAACTGTCGAACAGGTGGAGGAGATGCAAAAGTCTCTGGCAGTCAAGTCTCAGGAATTGCAAGCCAAGAACGAGGCAGCCAATGCCAAGTTGAAGCAAATGTTCAAGGATCAACAAGAAGCCGAAAAGAAGAAGATTCAATCACAAGAGATCCAAATCCAATTGGCCGAGCAGACAGTGAAGATCGAGGAGAAACGTAAATACGTCATGGCAGATTTGGCTCAAGTCGAACCCGCTGTCATTGAAGCACAACAAGGTAAATGTTTTGTTATTCAATTTGCACTCTTCTACTCCACCTTGCACCCTTTATCAATTTTTTGTTTTGTCGTTAATTTGTTATTCCTTTTACCACCACTTTGTATTATTGCCTTCTCAATTCAATTTATTAGCTGTGAGTTCGATCAAAAAGAAACAATTGGCTGAGGTGCGTTCGATGGCTAATCCACCAGCTGTGGTGAAATTAGCCTTAGAGTCGGTTTGTGAACTCCTCAATGAAAATGCAACCGATTGGAAGTCCATTCGAGGAATAATGGTCAAAGATGGATTTATCTCGTCCATTGTTAATTTGGAAACCTCCAATATCACGTACGAATATTCAAAATTTAAATGAAAAGAAAACAAAAACCAAAAACAAAAACCTATCTCTTTAAAAAAAAAAAATGAAAACAAACCTGAACATACAATCATATTCATTTAATCATCTCGACACTCAACATAACCTTTGCCTTTATTCCTAACTGTAAAATTTTTGTTTTATAATCATGAAATGCATTTTATTTTAATCAATCACTTGTTATCACTCACAAAAGAACACTTACTACCACACAGTAACAGCAGCTTATTTGCAAATCCTAGAATCCTTGAATAATCCTAACCTCTAAAACAAAACGTTCCTAATCCTAATCTGTGTACTTATCCATGTTTATGTAAAATTGAGTAACACAATGTGTATGATGTTCAACCGTCTAGCTCTAGCTAAAAGCTGTTGTAAGTAACTAACAAAGTGAAAGCTGACAGAATACCATGAGTCGCCAAACTGTGATCTGCTGTTGCGTTGCGGCCAACATGCAATTTCTTCTTTGATCATCATCTCCTCATCACTCACCGCACACTGGCTTTTTTGATATTACAGATTATTATTATTAGCGGAAGGGTCTTGTTTTTCTTTTTCTGGGTGGGAGGGGGCTATTGTTCTGTTCTGAATTCTTTTGCTTCTTGGTTAGCCATGCATCATATTTCAATTATTTCCTTCCTTATTTTGATAAATTTATATTTTTTTTGGTTCGGGGACATTTTTGTACATTGGAAAACGATTGTAAAGTCAAGTTTTAATTATTGTTTTTATGTTTGCTCTTAAGATCACCGTGAATTATAATTTTTTCCTTATTAGAGGATGACTGATACCAAATGAAACCGTCACCGTAAAAGTGTTGTGGGAGCGGGGCTATTTTCAGTTTAAAATGGAGTAAACATTTGCCATATCGTGAATCAAAATAAAAGAGTAACTTCTATCCATTGTCCTAGTTCACACCACGATGCATGCGTCGCTGTTATTTCGATAAAGCTACAGCAGCAAAGTTTGAATTAAGTGAATTGATAAAGATAGATCACTTTCAGTGCTAAATTGTCATCTATTTGACAGTTCCACGAAGCTCTCTTAGCAAGAGGCTGTGTGGCATGGCGGGCCATCTTGTAGGAGTATGACCGATAGAACGTTAACATTCATGCCTTCGATTTCAGTAAAAAAAAACAAGAGTTGGTCAACATAGCTCTTACCAGCTGAATTTTCCAAGAAAAACCAAGCAATAAAGCCACCACTCCATAACTGTCACTCGCTGTGGATGCTTTCCGACAGTAAAATGTATATTTTCCAAGCCCTATACGATGTTTCTTTACCAAGAAGATAACACGCTTCGTCAGAAAGGATGATTGTTTGCCTAAAATCGGTGTATGTACATTTTAAGCTGCCTAAGGGCCCAAACTCGTTACGGGATTCCCATTTGTGTCTCATCATTTGAGAATGAATAGCTCGAAAACTTTGTGTAGAATTCTCCTTGCACTAGAGAAACATCTAGCATAAATTTGTAGGCCGCCTCAGTTCATTGCACGCTGAACTTTGAAAAGTGCAAGTCACTAAGGGTTGTACCCGTTCTGTAATGGGGTAGTGCGTTGACCAGTAAAATGTTCTCATTTCATCTTAAATGAGTGCTGCCTGCTGCCTCTCCAGCGACAAATGAAAGAATATGATTTGCCGTGGTATAGTGCTTCCCAACTCTGCCGTCCGAAATCGGCATAAAATTGTAGATCCCCTCAGCTTCTTACATACTTACTTACTTAAAATGGCGCTACAGTCCTTTGTGGACTTGGACAGCAACCAACAGCCCCCGCCAGCTAGATCGGTTCCTAGCTAACCGTCTCCAGTTTTGCACTCCAAGTTGATTGAGGTCCTCTTCCACTTGAGTGCGCCACCTGAGTCGCGGTCGTTCTCTACTTCTTCGTCCCTTGGGAATGGTGTCGAAGGCTTTCTGGGCCGGATCATTGGTGTCCATCCGCTCTTTATTATCGAGCCATCTGAGTCGCTAGACCTTGACCCTTCTGGCTAAGTCCGTATCGTTGTACAATCCATAAAGTTCGCTGTTGAATCTTTTTCTCCATTCCTCATCACTGCACACGGGACCATAGGTAGTCCGAAGAATTTTCCTCTCAAAACAGCCTAAGGCACATTCACCCAACTTTTTCAGTGTCCATGCTTCTTCACCATACTGAAGGACTGGGATGATGAGGGTGTAGATATAGTTTTACCTTAGTTGATCGAGAGGGGTCTTTTCCACTCAATTTCTTTCTTAGCCCAGCGATTACCAAGAGTTATTCTTCGTCTGGTCTCGGCGCAGGTGTTATTGCCCGTGTTAACAGCGGACCCTATGTGCACAAAATCCTCTACTCCCACGAAGTTGAATGCGTCTATTGTGACGTTCTTCCTGAGCCGTGCGTCAGTGTTGGGTTTCCTTCCTCGAAGACAGCATATATGTACTTCGTTTTGCCCTCATTTACCGCTTAAACCCATTTTTGCCGCTTCTGTCTCAATTCTCATAAAGGCGCCATTGACATCACGCTGTGTTCTTTCCATTCTATCCATATCATTGGCGTACGTGAGAAGTTGAACAAACTTTTTGAAGTTAGTGCCTCTGAAGTTGACGGTGGAGTTTTGCACTATTTTCTCAAGCACGATGTTAAAGAAAAGCATGACAGTGCATCGACTTGTCTGAATCCTTTTCTTGACATCGAAAGATTCCGTAAGCTTGTTGCCAACCTTGATGGTGCAGCTTTTGATCTCCATCGTCATTTTCCACAAGCGCAAGATCTTGGCAGGGATGCCAAAGCTAGATATAGCCTTATACAGTTCGCCTCTCTAGATGTCATACGCGGCCTTAAAATCGATGAGAAGGTGGTGGATGTTAATTTTGAGTTTTTTTTTCCAGGATTCTGGTCTGACGCCATATTGATAAGGACCAATCAGATTGTTGACGAAAGGCTTCAGACGTTCATATAATACGGTAGAGAGGATCTTGTAGGCGATGTTAATTAGGCCGATTCCTCTGTAGTTGGTGCAGTTTAGAGGATCTTCCTTCTTCATGGGGCATGCATTCTTCCGACCATATTTTATAGATGATTTGGTGCATGCTCCTATCTAGATCGTCGTCTGCTGCTTTGAACAGCTCGGCACCCATAGATCATCTGCTCCAGCGGCTTTGTTGGATTTCAGCTTACGGCCGTGATATTGCCGTTTTTATTTCGTTTAGATCAGGCTCACGGAATTTTGCCATCATCGTGTCCTGCCTGACAGCGGGATTCTGTTTGTCGTCGCCGTTATACAGTCTACAGAAGTGGTCTTTCCAAATCCCCAGCATCGACTGCGATTCTACTATGATGTTCCCTTGCTCATCTCCTCAGGCATCGGTTTTTGTTCGATGACCTGGAGCCAGCTGTTCTACCTAGCCGTAAAACCTCCGAACCTCATTCGTGCTTTTAGGGCTCTCAACCTCCTCGATCTGATGCTTCTCATGCTCTCTCTTTTCTCCAGAGAAGCCCGGCGAAGCGGAGTTCCTCTCTTCTCTTTTGAAATAATTTGTTTTGTCTTTTTTTTCTAGTTGAAAAAGTCTCCCTGAGTTGTCCAATTTCTAGGTCGAGGCCCCCATGCAATGCTGGCTGCACAGAGCTACTGCTGTCTGTCAAAGCTGATAGACCCGCCAATTTGTCTATATCTTCATTGACCGAGTGATCCATTCGACATTTTTTAACTTATCATATTTTACTGACCTCGATTTGAGAGATACAAAAGAAATAAGTAAAAGTAGCGTACAGGAGTTGAACCTAGAAGGTTTGATCTGACCATCCATATCTGGTCGAGTTATATTTCTTTTAATTTCCTTCCATGGCTAATCAAGAAGCATTTAATTTTCGTTTTTAATTTTGCGCCAATCCTCCTCTTGTCTTCGAACAAAATATTGCGTGTTCCTTTGTCTTATAGTTAAGTTAACCTCCAAAAAACCCATTTTCGGTTAAGTTAAAAAACAAAAAAAAAAAAAGTAGAATGTAATGTTTTACCAAACAGATGAATAATAATTGAACAAAACAAAAATACATTTTTCTTCAGCTGTAAAATCGATCAAAAAGCAACAACTCGTCGAGGTGCGAACAATGGCCAATCCACCAGCTGTGGTGAAATTGGCATTAGAGTCTATATGTTTGCTCCTTGGAGAGAATGCGTCCGATTGGAAGTCAATTCGTGCCGTTATAATGAGAGAAAACTTTATAAATTCAATTGTATCTAACTTCGGTACTGAAGATATAACGTAAGCATGTTAACAAATTAATAATTAATTAATTGAACTTACCATTTTACATTTTTTGTTAATTTTTTTAGTTTGTGTTTGTGTTTTTTAAAGTGTTTACTATTGTTGTTTTATGTTTTTTTTATTAAACAAATTGACTATAAATTATATTTTGCTTCAAAGAAATATTTTATTATTTTTTTGGTGGAGGTTAATTTTTGTGTAAATATTTTTCTAAATTCAAAAAATCAGAATACAGCTTTACTTTGTGTTTTCCTTTGAAAAGAAAACTGAATATTTATTATAAAAAATTTAAACCAACGCTTCTGCTTGTTTTCATCACGTTTTCGATTGTTTTATTTTTTGTTTTTAGTTTTTAAGTTAAATAATTGAACTTGTTATTAATCATTTTATTTTTTATCCCAAAACAATTTTTATGAAGCGATGAGGTACGTGAAAAGATGAAGTCGAAGTACTTGAGCAATCCAGACTACAACTTTGAGAAGGTCAACCGTGCCAGTATGGCATGCGGTCCTATGGTCAAATGGGCTATTGCACAGGTAAATCACGTATTTTTTAATTATCAGCCGTGTTTTTTTCACAACGCTCCAACTCCCATTATCTGTCAAATTCAATTTGTATGGCAATTGTTACATACAACGTCGCAAAGTGGACCTGAGGGTTGCGCCTTGGGTTACACAAAATTAGCCAGTACTTCGACCTATTCGCGTGCATAACTCAGATAAGGTCAGATCATTAGATTTGC
Source organism: Sphaerophoria rueppellii (assembly GCA_920937365.1). Lineage (NCBI taxonomy): Eukaryota > Metazoa > Arthropoda > Insecta > Diptera > Syrphidae > Sphaerophoria > Sphaerophoria rueppellii. The sequence goes on from CAKKXW010000001.1 coordinate 92,696,521, forward strand.
GTAGCAAAATAATTCTTCTTAACGCCAACAGCGCTGTCTTCATTTCATTTACTGGCCTTTTTATCGACTGCAATCCAAATTGTTGTTGTTTGGCAAGGGAAATTTTGCTCTGCTGGCTTTGTCTTTTCTTCTCCTTTTCAATTATAACAAATGGGAACTGAACAATTTTTGAATCAAAGTTTAATTTTCATGGACATCATCGTCGGCCTAGCCAATGAGGTTTCTCCCTTCATCTGAGCCACAACTGGAATCCGGTCTGGGCCTCCATGTAACCCGATCGTTGGCCGACGCCATAAGTTCCGCACCCCAAGGCTTTTGGCGTCATGGTCTACGCCATCCTTCCGGCGCGAATTTGGTCTGCCGCGCCCGACCTAGTTCTGACGGGGCTTTGTATAATGGGCTTATCAGAGCTGGAGCGAGCTCACACTTCCAAAAATGACTCTAAATACGTGAAAGATGGCGTACAGGGAGAGGCGTCTTGCTTACAGAATTCTGAAGGTCTCTGATAAAAAAATTGGAAAGGATGCTAAGCTTGACGCCAAGATTAAGCGGACCAAAGACCAGCTGCGACTCAACGACTACCCCTCTTCCTAAAATGCACAGAGTGCACAATACCAGCACTCCATTCAATCCCTCCACAGTCCACTGGGTGGGTCGTTTGGCCATATAATGACGTCTTTAAGCACAACAAAACTGTCGTAGCCATTATTGACAGAAGCCATATAAATGAATCGATCTCTCAAGATCAGTGGCATATGGTGAAGTTGGGTAAATTAGGGTCATGTCAAACTCATCATCTGTGATGATCAGAGATCGTGTGACCTATTGAAGCTTGAAGGCGGTAAACTGCAATAAAGTCCAACGCTTGGCGTGACGCACCACACCATCGGAAGCACTAGACATAATACTTACTTAATCTAGCACCCTCAATATTTTTAGCACACAAATTGCTGTGAGACTACACCGTTAGGTCTCCATGCCATCAAGAACAGAAGGCGAAATCCATACACTTTTGCACTGATGATCCAAGACTGAGAAAGGTGTAGGCGGCGCGCCGGAGTGTGGTCAGAAAAGCTCAATCTAGGCCTCTCATTCCGTCTCCCAAGTCACTGTGTCGTGTTACAGGCCGAAATCTTAGCAATCAAAGAAGTTTTATCTTGGCTAAGAGAAAACGTGATATTAACTTCTGATGTACACATCTCTGACAGTCAAGCCGCCTTCAAATCCATTGACTCTGTCTATACAAATTCCCTTACAGCCCTTAACTGTCGATCATCTCTTATGGAGATGGCACACCAGTTTAACATTCACCTCTCCTGGGTACCGGGTCATAATTACATTCATGAATAATCCAACTACATTGCCTATCTTGCCTCAATGAAAAAAGGTTGGCATACCTATCTCTACGTGTAAACTCAAGCTCAAGCAGCATTCCATCTGAGATACTAACCTTAGATGGGATAACATCTCCAATTGTACGGTCACTAAACAGATCTGGCCCAGTAATAATCCTTAAGGGACGATGGATCTAATATCTTTCAAAAGACTTCAATAAGCTCTCTAGTAGGTGTCATCACTGGACACTGCCTTATAGGACGTCGAGTAAGAGAAAACTATTCCCTATTTGCTATGTTCGTCCCCTGCGCTCTCCATAAGAAGAAAAACTCACCTAGGAGAGCCTTACTTCAATGACACCAGTGAGCTGACCAGAAAGTACAGACATTAATACTCTCTTTTGCTTTGTAAAAAGCCCCAAATGAATCAACGAGTAGGAAGTACCCTAGATTCATGTGGTATCACATTGGGTCGAACGAGGCTAGGAGAGAGAGAGAGAGGGAGAGGGAGCGAGAGCGAGAGAGATTCAGATTGCCTTTGGCTAAGCACCCAAGTCTCGGATCCGTAAATGAGTATTGGTAAAAGGCTTTCGTCACATCCAATAGCAGTTTCGAAGCAATGGTACGATTTTTAGACTTTAAAAGCCTTGAAAGAATAAAGTAGGTTCTGTTGGCTGTAAGGCGACAGCTTTACTTAATCAAAGTATTGACAGACAATTGTCACCTATGCCGATTCCACACTTGTTTTGTCCAAGGCCATGGGTTATAGCCAACTCCAAGTAATAATGTTGTGTTGAAGATTGCTTCCAATTTCAATATTTCTCTTTTTCAATCGACTCCATAGCATTTATTTCTAACATATTTTGTTCCTCTAAACAAAACACTAATCTATTTGTATGAACATTTAAAGATCGAGTACGCTGACATGTTGAAACGCGTCGAACCGCTTCGCGATGAATTGCAATCACTCGAAGACCAGGCAGCGCTCAACATGAAGCATGCCAAGGAAACCAAGGATCTCGTCACGCAATTGGAACAGTCAATTGCAGCTTACAAGGAGGAATATGCCCAACTTATTTCGCAAGCTCAGGCAATCAAGACCGATCTGGAGAATGTCCAAGCTAAGGTCGACCGTTCAATCGCTTTGCTCAAGAGTTTGAACATTGAACGCGAGCGCTGGGAGAGCACCAGTGAGACATTCAAATCGCAGATGTCAACAATCATTGGAGATGTTTTGCTTTCAGCTGCATTTATTGCTTATGGTGGGTTACTCATCTCAACTAAGCGAATTCAAAAATCCAAATCTTTGTTTTGTTTTTAGGTGGTTACTTTGACCAGCATTATCGACTCAACTTGTTCACGACTTGGTGTCAACATTTGCAGTCAGCCAATATACAATATCGACCCGATATTGCTCGCACCGAGTATCTCTCCAATCCGGATGAACGTCTCCGCTGGCAGGCGAATGCTCTACCATCGGATGATCTTTGCACAGAGAACGCTATTATGCTGAAACGCTTCAACCGTTATCCTCTGATCATAGATCCATCAGGTCAAGCTACAACGTTCTTGTTGAACGAGTACGCCGGCAAGAAGATCACCAAGACCTCCTTCCTGGATGATTCGTTCCGTAAGAATCTCGAATCAGCGCTGCGTTTCGGCAACCCACTGCTCGTTCAGGATGTCGAGAATTACGATCCAATTTTGAACCCGGTCCTCAACAGAGAATTGCGTCGCACTGGCGGTCGTGTGTTGATAACACTCGGCGACCAAGATATCGATTTGTCGCCGTCATTCGTCATCTTCCTTTCGACTCGTGACCCGACTGTGGAATTCCCACCGGACATCTGTTCGAGGGTGACATTCGTCAACTTTACCGTCACCAGGAGTTCTCTGCAATCGCAATGTCTCAACCAAGTGTTGAAGGCGGAACGTCCAGACATCGATGAGAAACGTTCGGACCTACTGAAATTGCAAGGCGAATTCCGTCTCAGGTTGAGACAGCTGGAGAAGAGTTTGCTGCAGGCCCTCAACGATGCAAAGGGTAAGATTCTGGATGACGATTCGGTTATTACAACTCTGGAGACCCTCAAGAAGGAAGCCTACGACATCAACATGAAGGTCGATGAGACCGACAAGGTCATTGCCGAGATAGAAACTGTGTCCCAACAGTATCTACCGCTGTCAGTTGCATGTTCCAACATCTACTTTACCATGGACAGTCTCAACCAGGTGCATTTCTTGTATCAATACTCACTCAAGATGTTCCTCGACATCTTTGGCACTGTTCTGTTCAACAATCCAAAACTTGAAGGAAAGACCGATCATACTGTTCGATTGACCATCATCACCAGAGATCTGTTCCAGGTTTGCTACGACCGTGTGGCAAGAGGAATGCTGCATGCCGATCGCTTGACATTCGCTTTGCTCATGTGCAAGATCCATTTGAAGGGCACTTCGGAAGCCAATTTGGATTCTGAGTTCAACTTCTTCCTGCGCAGCCGTGAAGGTCTTTTGCTTAACCCAACACATGTCGAGGGGCTGTCCAGTGAACAGATCGAAAGTGTTAATCGCTTGGCTTCACGTTTGCCGATCTTCAAGAAACTCATCGAAAAATTGAGGTCGATGCCCGAAATTGGTGCTTGGTTGCAACAGAGTTCGCCAGAGCAATGTGTGCCCCAGTTGTGGGACGAATCGAAAGCTCTCTCCCCAATATCGTCGTCTTTCCATCAATTGTTGCTGATTCAAGCCTTCCGACCGGATCGTGTTATTGCCGCTGGACACAATGTGGTTAATACAGTTCTTGGAGACGATTTCATGTCAACCGCCGAGAAGGAATTGGACTTTGCCCAGGTTGTTGAGAAGCAACTGAACTGCAATACTCCGGCTCTGCTTTGCTCGGTTCCAGGATTCGATGCTTCAGGACGGGTTGATGATCTGGCAGCTGAATTGAATAAGAAGATCTCAAGCATTGCCATTGGTTCTGCCGAAGGTTTCAATCAGGCCGAACGGGCAATCAATATGGCTTGCAAGAGCGGCAAATGGGTTCTCTTGAAGAACGTCCACTTGGCTCCACAATGGTTGGTGCAACTAGAGAAGAAACTGCACTCTCTTCAGCCTCATTCTGGCTTCAGGTTATTCTTGACCATGGAGATAAGTCCTCGAGTTCCAGTGAATCTGCTACGAGCTGGTAGGATCTTCGTCTATGAACCACCACCAGGCATCCGTGCCAATTTGTTGAGGACATTCTCAACGGTTCCGGCCACTCGAATGATGAAGAGTCCTGGCGAGAGAGCTCGATTGTACTTCCTCCTGGCCTGGTTCCATGCCATCGTTCAGGAACGCTTGCGTTATGTCCCACTTGGATGGGCCAAGAAATACGAGTTCAATGAATCTGATTTGCGAGTCGCTTGCGACACATTGGACACTTGGATTGATTCGACTGCAATGGGACGCACAAATCTTCCGCCAGAGAAGGTTCCATGGGACGCTTTGGTTACCCTATTGTCTCAGAGTATTTACGGAGGTAAGATCGACAACGATTTTGATCAGAGGCTCCTGGTATCGTTCTTGTCGAAGCTTTTCACTGCTCGCAGCTTTGAGGCCGACTTTGCTCTAGTGGCAAACGTGGATGGCGGAGCTGGTGGCCAGAGACACATCACCATGCCAGATGGAACTCGTCGCGACCACTTCCTGAAATGGATCGAGAATTTGGCTGATCGTCAGACACCGTCATGGTTGGGATTGCCAAACAATGCCGAAAAGGTTTTATTGACCACTCGCGGAACCGATTTGGTGAGCAAACTGTTGAAGATGCAACAGCTGGAGGATGATGATGAGTTGGCATACAGTGTAGACGAGAACCAGGATGCCGTTCAAACTCGCAACGAAGATGGCAGGCCATCATGGATGAAGACACTGCACAACAGTGCCACGTCTTGGTTGGAATTGTTGCCGAAGAATTTGCATGTGCTTAAACGTACTGTGGAGAACATCAAGGATCCTCTGTACAGATACTTCGAGCGAGAAGTCACTTCGGGAGCCAAGTTGTTGCAGACTGTTATTTCAGATTTGCAGGATGTTGTGTTGATTTGCCAGGGCGAGAAGAAACAAACCAACCACCATCGTTCCATGTTGTCGGAGTTAGTGCGAGGTATCATTCCCAAGGGCTGGAGGCGCTACACTGTCCCAGCTGGGTGCACAGTCATTCAATGGATTACTGATTTCAGCAATCGTGTGCAGCAGCTGCAGAAGGTTTCGCAGTTGGTATCCCAAGCCGGAGCCAAGGAACTTCAGGTTTGCATTATTCAAAATTGTATTTCTTTCATCTTCTGACTCTTGAACTTTTTGTAGGGCTTCCCTGTTTGGTTGGGTGGACTCTTGAATCCCGAAGCTTACATCACTGCTACCAGACAATGTGTGGCCCAGGCTAATAGCTGGTCTCTTGAAGAACTCGCTCTGGAAGTGACCATAACGGAGGCCGGTTCGAATTCGAATCAAAAGGACAGCAGCTTCGGTGTGACGGGTCTTAAACTTCAAGGCGCACAATGCAAGAACAACGAACTCTTGCTTGCCTCAACCATTATGATGGATCTGCCAGTAACCATCCTGAAGTGGGTCAAGGCTAACAGTGATATTCGTGTTAGCAAATTGACTTTGCCAGTCTACTTGAATTCGACTCGTACAGAATTGTTGTTCACTGTCGATTTGGCTGTTGCCGCTGGACAAGATCAACACAGTTTCTACGAACGGGGTGTTGCTGTACTCACTTCGACTGCACTCAATTGAAATTAATTATATTAAAATGAAATTAAAGCTAAGCTTGTTAGAATTTGAAGTTGGCTTTAAGCCTTTTAAAGTTTAAAATTGCATCGCTTTTACTGGGGCCACGGTTATGTGGCAAATAGCATTATTAATCAAAAATATTCTAATCAATCAATAAAAATATCTTATTAACCAGAAAAAGAAGTTTTTTAAATCATTTGGTGCTTGGGATCTCTAAATATCGAACGTACTGAACGATAGAACACGTCGTGTTTCCGTCTGTATATGGGGTCCATGACAAATAGCAAGAACCGATTAATAGATTTGGACAGTAACGAGGGGAAAACAGAATGAATACAGGTTTCTAAGCACGTAGGACTGGTGAGCATCAAAACTCAGAGGAAAGAGACGGAACTGGGTGGAAAGCTTTGCTCATAAATAATTCTCTACTTTAGAATTTGGACAAATCTGAAAAATACGTGGAAATTGTGACAGAAGCTGCAAATTAGGGTTACATTATTTCAAGGCTCGCTGATTAACAGAATAAAGGCCTTTCTAGTGTGACACCATCTTATTGTAGTCGAAGGACGACCAACGTGTTAAGCTTATCTTGAGTTAGGGGATGTGGGAATGAAAAGTTCAAGCTGCGTTTAAATGATCCTTTCATACTTGGCTGGAACTATATGTCCAACTAAAAGATAAGGGCGAGAGGGAAAGCTGTTCAAGCGGAACAATGTTTATATTGCTGAAAGCTTAAATATGTAAGTTGTTCGGGCCGAGAACGAGCTTTTAAAAAGTTTCACAAATGTTTCAATCAAGGAAGAAAATTGGTGCAAGCCGCCTTCTCCTTTAACCGTAAACTGATGACAGTAGGTACATCCTTCTAAAATATCCTTTCAAAATCTTTAATCAAGTTTTATCTCTTTAAGCATCCTGCCATCTGGTTCCATGGTGTAATGGTTAGCACTCTGGACTCTGAATCCAGCGATCCGAGTTCAAATCTCGGTGGAACCTGGTTTTTTACTTCCAATTTCCAAGAATTACCTAAAGCTCTACTGTATTTAGCTTCTGGAAGATTTAATAGATTGCTTCACGAGCAGGTATTTCTTTTTTTTTTATTTCTGTGGCATATAACGGTAGTTCACCTCCGCCTGATATTATACAAGGAAAGTGACATTCACAATTTAAACTTTTTTGAAAAGTTTCGAAATACATAATTTTATACATAAAATGGGACATTCTTTGTTGAGTGGAAATTGGGTTGGATTGGACATAACGATGACAGAGAAGCCTAAAAAGAATTCCGGCAGTATCTAAGACCTTAACCGTCATGATGATTGGACAGTGACTCACCTACATAGTCATTGTGTGAAATATTAAGGACTTTGATGAGTGGAAGAACCGAGTAATCGTAATAGAAGGCACGGGGAACGCTTACTGACTTACTTCTCCGGCTTCCAATCCAGGACGGATCTCAGCCTGAGACACTGCAGCTGTCCATAAGGAACGGTCCCTCACATGCACTCTCCAGTCGCCAAAACACAGAGCTCTGGCATCCGCAGTGACCTGGTCCTTGTACCATCAGCTCGGTCTTCCTTATTGTCGTCTCCAACCTGAAGACTGCGGTGAGAAGAGTTACTTGGCTGGAGCGTTGTCGTCGTTGCTCGTTGTAGCCGAGCTAATGGCTTTCTGGACTACATCCACATCTTGGTACAGCTCGTACAGTTGTCGGTTGAACCTTCTTCTCCATTCACCATCGTCGCATACGGGATCGAAAATCCGTCAAAAATTTTTTTCTTTCGAAAGAGTCCCTTATCAATTCCTCTTTTTTACTTATCCTCCAACACTCGGCGCCGTAGAGTAGGACTGGTAAAATCAAAGTTTTGTATAGCAGACACTTTGTCTTTGGAGTGAGGAGTTTTGAATCCATTTGTTTTGCCAAACCGAAGCAGCAGCGGTTCGCTAAGGTAAATTCTTCGTCGGATCTCGACTACGGTGTGGTTTGTCTGATTAATGTTTGTTCCAAGGAAGGTGAGCTCGTTTAACTACCTCGAAATTGCTACTACTAACAGTGACGTTTTGTCCTAGACGGTGGACAGATGTTGCTTTGTTTGTTTTGTCTTCATTCACTTCAAGACCAACGAGCTTCGCCTGTTCTTCAATCGCTGTGAAGCCCTCAAGCCAAGCACAGCTCTCTTGGATCGACCGATGATGTCCATGTCATCCGCCAATCCTTAAGAGCTGGGTGAATTTGTTGTGGATAGTGTTTCCGTGCTCACACCTGCCTTGCGCACTATCTGGTCCAGGACTGTGTTGAAGAAATAGAAATCTCATGTCAGTGCATCTCCATGTCTAAACCATAGAGAATCTATTTATCTAGAGTCGCAACTCGCTCTCTTTTTTAAAAAATCACTGTCCAAAAAATGTTGTGGTGAGTCTCTCAATTTACTCTTATTTTTCGTGTCCGTGAATCTGTGAAAGAGGTGAAAAAAAATTCAATAAGGACATGACCGCACTCTTTTAAGGGTGAAATAAACTCTGCCAACGTGTTTAAATGTGTTTTTTTAGTTATTTATTCGTAAATCATAGTTGAATTCCATTTAAAAAGCAAAAAACACTATGCACTGCACTTTGTACTGTTATTTAAATACTTAAAACATGAATTTCATACAATTATTTTTAATTTTTTAAATTTTTGAATTCAACTGACTCTTATTTTTGAATTTTGAGCGCAGGCTTTTAAAATTGAGCCTAGGCTTTTCACCTTATTGAGCCCAGCACACAGGCCTACCCATTGCAAATGTATTGGTTCGGCCTCCCATTTGAAATGCATTGAAAAACCTATACATTTACATTGGGTAGTATATTTTATCAAATTTAATTTTTTTAGTCGAAAGAGAGTAAAATGCCTTGAGTTGCGACTCTAGGTATACCTCCTCTGTGGTCTGTATCATAGAGAATCTATTACCTAGAGTCGCAACTCGCTCTCTTTTTTAAAAAATCACTGTCCAAAAAATGTTGTGGTGAGTCTCTCAATTTACTCTTATTTTTCGTGTCCGTGAATCTGTGAAAGAGGTGAAAAAAATTCAATAAGGACATGACCGCACTGTTTTAAGGGTGAAATAAACTCTGCCAACGTGTTTAAATGTGTTTTTTTAGTTTTTTATTCGTAAATCATAGTTGAATTCCATTTAAAAAGCAAAAAACACTATGCACTGCACTTTGTACTGTTATTTAAATACTTAAAACATGAATTTCATACAATTATTTTTTATTTTTTAAATTTTTGAATTTAACTGACTCTTATTTTTGAATTTTGAGCGCAGGCTTTTAAAATTGAGCCTAGGCTTTTCACCTTATTGAGCCCAGCACACAGGCCTACCCATTGCAAATGTATTGGTTCGGCCTCCCATTTGAAATGCATTGAAAAGCCTATACATTTACATTGGGTAGTATATTTTATCAAATTTAATTTTTTTAGTCGAAAGAGAGTAAAATGCCTTGAGTTGCGACTCTAGGTATACCTCCTCTGTGGTCTAAACCCTGTGCATGTTTGAAACAACTTGGATGAGCTGTTACCCCTTTGCACACTGCACTGCGTATTGTTTTTGTTTAGTTTCATGCGGCACAGCTGGATCAGTTTGTTCGAAATCCCGAATTCAGACATCGCCATCATAAGCTCTTGGCTGTGGATATGCTATCATAATCATAAGCAGCTTTGAAGTCGATGAAAAGATTGTGGGTTTGGTCTTGTGAATATTTGGTCTATCGTTGCTCTGGCCTTAAGCCACACTGGCACGTGCCCATTATTGTGTTGCAGAGCAGGAGACACGAGCTGCAATTTCAACTTGAAAAGAATTCCGCTACCGCTTATTCGTCAAAATCCGCAACGCGTACACTGAATAATACATTAATATCTTGAGATAGAAAGTGTTACCTAACTTTCATTTTACAGAACCAATTCCATAGTATAGAAGCTTCGTGGATGATTATCAGCTTCTCGGATAAATAACGGGTGTTAAAAAATCTCAACTCAAAATTTATTCTCATATTCCCTCATTTTCAAAAACTATCCACTTTTTCAAAAACAAAAAGAATCTCAACCTTAAAAATTGCTCATAGGTCATAAACTTCTTCTTTATTTTCAAATTTCTTTCCAATGATTTCTATGACAAAAAATGTTTGTCCTCATCACGCTTTTTTTGCTTTTCAAATTTCACCACTTCATTCGCTTTTTTTTTGTTTTTTAAATAATATTCAGCAATTTCAGAAAGATTTGAACATACCGAAACTGATTGATAGATTAAAAAAAAAATTGAATATCAGACAATAGGCGTGTTTTCGTGACAACCAAGTAAAGTAAAACAAAATTTAAACAAAGAAAACAACAATAAAAATTGACTGGATTTTACTTTAGCTTTTTATCGAGAGTAAAACTTATTTGGAATGTCAATTCCTTTTTTTCAAACTCAGAGGGAGCTATAGTAAATTTTTTGAATAATTTAATATAGCAAATGCCACAATTTGTCAGTTTGTTTTATGAAAGCATTCAAATTTAAATCAAAATCGACAGTAAAATCGAGTTTGAATCTGGATCGTTTTCTGGATATTTTGTTTTCTTTACTTTACTTGCTAGTCACAAAAACACACCTAATAATGTTCACTCACTCATGATCGCACTACTAATAATAACAACATATTAAGCTCCTCCTCCGAACTTAGAAGCTGGTTTAAGCTCCTCCTTCTTTCTTTAAATATAATAAAAGCAAAGAGCAGATGAGCATTATGTTCGTTTACTTGCACTGATGCAAAATATCAATGATTGGGGTTTATATATGCAATTTGACACCAAATTTCATATGGTTCCATGGTGTAATGGTTAGCACTCTGGACTCTGAATCCAGCGATCCGAGTTCAAATCTCGGTGGAACCTGGCGAATTCTTTTATTTTTTTTTAAAGGGATATTCTGTATGATTGTGAAAGGGAGTTGACTGTTGAAAGAAAACTATTCTTTTCCTTTATAATGTTGACGAAAAGAAGCAGCTACATTTTAAATTTATTGTTGTACTTGTATGTACTTTGTAAAACTTGCTGTTTAGTTCTAGGTGGACACAAATTTAAGCATAAAATATTGGTTACATTTTGGCTATGTCTATTGTCCACCAAGCAATGACAATAGCTGCGTTTTATTATCACCATGATCCAGATCAGATCATTGATTTATATGTGTAACAACAAAATGAGATCCTGCTTTTCACCATAGAGAATATATAATATATATATATAATAATATAATATATATAATAATATTATATATTCTCTATGCTTTTCACTTGGATCAATTTTTGTGATCCAAAAATTAGTTCTTCTTCCGCACACAAGTTGAAACGTTGGCGTATATTTTCAATAAAAACCGTGCTGCCACTTTCACACATTCATCTATCCGGTCATAGAGAATATATAATACCTAGAGTCGCGACCATTTCCTCCCTTGCCGAAAACACCTGCAAAATTTTTCTGAGGTGAACTCTTACAATCCTCTCTTTTTTCGTGTCCGTGAATCTGTGTAAGAGGTGAACTCGCACAATCCTCTCTTTTTTTCGTGTCCGTGAACCTGTGTAAGAGGTGACAAAAGAGTGAGCACTCAGCCGTGACAAAATTTTTTTCCTGATGCACAAACCCAAAGTGACAGACTTCCACCACAGCAAATACGAGACTAAACGCACGACTTTTTTTTAAAGATTTATTAAGATTTTTGATACAAATATTGGTAAATTATAGTGCAATTATGTGTAATAAATGCAAAGAAACAATATATGTTTAAGTTTTTTTTTTTGAAAATGCTGAGCTCAACGGAATCTTATTTTCGAAATCTGAGCCCATGAAACCCACCTCGACTCCAACCTGAGCATTGTATCTAACTCAGTGCGAATGTATGGGTGCAGTTTCTCATTTAAAAAGCATTGGAAAACTAACACATTCTCACTGGGTTAGTACAAAACGACCAAATTGCAGCTTGTAGGCAAAAAGAGAGCGAACACCCGAAGTCGTGACTCTAGGTATTATATATTCTCTATGTATCCGGTAATGAAATATTTTTCAATTACATAACAAACATTTTTCCCCTTAAAAAACAACCTAATAATCGTTGAAAAAAAAATGTCGTAGGGCAACTTCGATCGGAATAAAAAAAAAAATAATAAAAATACAAGCATCTGCCAAACTCGAAGGAAAAGAGAAATTGATTATAGAAGCTGTTTTATTTTCATGATCTGATCCGGATCAGATCATCGTGATAATAAAACGCAGCTAATGTGACAATGTGACTTGACATTTTAATGTATTTTTTTATGGTGGGACTACTCAAAATACCATGTCGACACGATACTATTTAAGCTTTGACCGAGATACAGCCCAATATATTCGAAACAAATGTTGAACAGCTTTACACACTTAAGGCCCAACTATAATTGCTTAAGTGAACTTAAGCTTACATGAAAAAATCGGACGAACATTTCCTTTAGTTAGTTTTCTTCTTCAAATTGTCAAATTCACTTAAGCAATGACCGGACGAAATCGCACTTGTAAAAATTGAACGAAAATTTAACGATCATAGCTTGAGTACATAATGGTTTGCTCAAAGGGTTCGAGTGTTTTTCCGCTTGTTTACTTAAGCATTTTGCGTGAGTAAAATTGCATTTACAAAATAAATAACAAAGTCCGAAGCTTATCCTTTATCCACTTTGCGGTTTCAAAAGTATAGGGCTGGAATTCGACGTCTGTCAAATTAAGCTGTTAAACCAATTTTTTTATTCGGTTGAAAAAATAAAATAAATAGAGTGGCGCGACAGCTCTTGAAGAGCCAGCACTAAGTGGCTTATTCTCATCAACAATCCTATAAGTGCGTGTGAAGAATTGAGGGGACCTACAGTTTAACGCCGATTCCGAACGTCAAAGTTGAGAAGCACTTTTTCATGACAGATGATACTCTTGTAAGTTTTGTCAGTTTTTCGCAAGAGGCAGTGTTGGTGAAAGATGAAATTAATAATAACTATGAGCACGAGTAGGACTTAAACCCACGACGTTCTGCTTAGCAGCCATCGCACCTAACCACTAAGCTACCAAGTACCACTAAGTCTGACGAAAATGTATCGAAAACTATCGCACAACGCATACAAATTTTTGAAAAACTTACTACAAAAATGGTGATTCTGCCACAGCCAGATAGCGTACTTTAAGAGGGGATTATGGTTTACATAATCCTCCAACTACGCAAGTATTTGACAAAATTATGAAGAAATTTGAAGAGACTGACATTGTAAGGCCTGTCCATCATCGTTTCGCTCTTACCACTGAAAATATCGCTGCATGAAAATTGGAATCGGTTTGAGCAAAATTCAATACACACCACACAAACATGTTTGTGCAGGCACGGAAAATTCAAAATTTTTTGATTTTGTTCAAACCGCTTGCGCAAACACGCATCATCGCTACACACTACTCAAACAGTTTGTACAAACATTTTTACAACAACAAAATACATTCGTTTGCTCAAACAGTTTGTGTAGTGTATGGGCCCTATTAGTGAAAGTGTTGCCGAAGACCCGAATATGGCGATTCCTCGTCGTTCTCAGGAATAAGGACTGTCTTACAACACATTATAGCGTATCTTGGACGATGACTTCTTTGTTATCGAAGACCCGCAGGAGAAAGTGGAGACAGTGGCAGCTGCTTTTCAGCAAGTGTGTGAAGGCTAGTATCACCTGAAAAACGACCTGGAAAACAGAGCCTTACTTCGTCACTTCTACCTTCTGAACGATATTGTGAAGTGGCGATCTGAGAACCGCGGTTTTATGCTGTTCAATTACGACTTTTTGGCAAACGTCATAATCACCTAGCAAACGGAAGCGGTAGATTTAATTTAATATAGATGATGATTATATCGGTTCCGTAATAGTCTTTCTTCAACGATTCTCTGTAACACTTTCTTCTTTAACGCGGCTTTAAGTGCATTTGACGGCACCTATAAGTATCGAATTCGTAAGTAAGAACCGGTAGGTAAGGTTAGGTTAGGTTAATGGGTTAACAGTTGTTGTCTCTTCAGATGACATTTAAGATTGACATTGACACGTATCAGTGCTCTGTTAGTAACGAAGGTGGAGCTCCAGCTCATCTTCGATTTAATAAAAATTAAGAAGTCAGGCATTCATCAGGTGTCGATGGTGTATCCAAGATTGTACTGAGACACTTGCCGATTGAGGCAATAGACGTTTATTAATATGAAATTTATAAGCTCACTAGCCGGCCCTGCGAACCTCGTCTCGCAACCCTTCAGAGCGACTCCAAAATAATTGTGATTAATGCTGATGTTAGAATACAATGTGATTTCCTTGAATCCAATTGAAATAGAGCATAGTATCTGAATTTTTAAAAGCCTTACAACTAACGTTCTACTTTTATTAAAGAAGCAGTAAAATGCAAATTTCATTGAAAAATTAAACACAGAATGGATTTTATTTATCGCTAATTTTAAACATTATTTTTCATTTTATGACTGATTTTTATGCATTTTATTTATTTATTTTTCTTTTATTTTATTGTTTGTTGTTGTGAATGTTAAGTTTTATTTTATTTGTTTATTTTGTTTGTTGCGAATTACTCCGATTTAAATTACATATTAAACATCATATCTGTTGTCCAAATGGATAAAACTGTTTTTTTTTTTTTTTAATAGTAAACTTTTCCGAAGAACGTAGCTAACCCACCTAATTTGACCAGGAATCGCCACTGATCTACACCACTCTGTCAAACAACGCGCTGAATAATGCATATTATCCAATGCGTTGGAAGACAGCTGTGGTTCATCCTCTCCTGAAAAAGGGAAAGGACAACTCCAACCCGTCAAATCTTCGGTCGATAAGTTATCTACCAAGCGTCACCAAGGTATGTATTCGAAAAGGTAATTATAATTAATAGGGCTCTGACTAAGTGGCTTACGGACAACAAAATAATTCCGCATAACCTCGGATTCGAGGCGGGCCATGATACCATTCATGTCGCGTCTAAGCTTGTTTCTAATATCCAATGGAATAAGTCCAAGAAACAATGAAAGTTTGTTGTCAAAAGTGTCAATGTAACTTCTATCACTACCTTTGAAATAAAAAATGTGCACGACTGGGTCGTACGAACTTGCTCCTGCATGCTAAAACTAAATATTTATGATTACAATTATGTGTTAAAATAAAAGATATACTTTAAGCAATTCTGATTACACTCTTACTTACAGCTTACACTTAAGTCACAAAAAAAAAACTCAATATATAAAGATAATTAGAATTTATTAAACAAATTAAAATTTGAAAATGCACCTCGTAAATACATTTAATTCCAAAAATTTAAATGCCAAACAAATTCAAACCTTATTCTTGATTTATTGAATTTTTTTTTTTGAAAATCGTCGGAGCCGTTTTTTTTTTAAATTAATTTTTTATATATAAAATTTTTCAAAAATGTCCTTAAATTAATTTGGGTATGCAGTTTTCAAGACCATGTAAATATGCATATTATACCTAATTTGGATTTTTAAAATTGATCCGTTTTTGAGATACAGAATTTTGAAAAAAAAGTTTAAAATATTTTTTAAAAATCCAAAAAAAAAATTTGAAATTTTTTTGAATACAAAATATTATTTGAACAAGATATATATACTTTCGAAAAAAAAATTACGCTGATCGGACTTTCATTTTTCGAGAAAATCTAATAACAAAAAAACGGTTCTATGGAGGTACCGTTTTGGAGCAATACAAATTTTTTTTTTACATAAAACACATGAATGTTTAAAAAAATTAAACTCGAGGAAGTTTAAAAAAATCGTTCGAGCCGTTTTGGAGAAAAAAAAAGTTTTGGTTTTTGGCCAAAAAAATCGTATGGTGGCTACCCTAAATTTTGATCTTAAAACAAAAATAAAAAAATTGGGATATGAGTTTTTGCTCAAACCTCTAATTTTCAAATTTGAAGTCAATCGGACCAGTAGTTAAGGCTGTAGATGCCTGTAAACTTTCCGACAGACAGACAGACGGAATCGCCGGACCCACTTTTTTCGACTTCTCTATCATCGTAATGTCATATCTCATCCTCATCTCAAATTTTTTTTTTTACGAATTCAATACTTGCCATATCTATACTAGTAGGAGAGCCGCTGAAGGCCGACCTTCACCGAACTGTTAACCGGCTGAAAATTTTTTTATGAAATTTAGTTTGAAAACATATATGAATATGATAGCTTGCCTAACGAAAAGTGTGCCAGGCTATATTAAATTTGACTTTATATTTTAATCAATAACTAACTCCTCCTTCACCCATACATTAAAATAAAACGTTGTGCCACAAAGCCATATGTGTAAGTGGGCTTGAGACAAGGAAAAAATTGTATGGGAGAGGGGGGGCCTATTCCCCCCGTTTAGGCAGGATGGGCAGTTTTCTGAAATTTTTTTTTTCAAAATTTTAAGTTTGAAAATTAATTTTTCTAAAACTATTATTTAAAACAATTAAATTTAAATACAAAATGAAAGCCTAAGTTTTTGGCTTTGCAGAAAGGTATAACACGTTGTTGTAGATGAAGCCGTTGATTTTTAATATTTTTTTTTTAAATAAGCCAATTTTTCAGAAAACTGCCCCTCCTGGCTAAACGGGGGGAATAGGCCCCCCTCTCCCATACCAATTTTTTTCTTGTCTCAAGCCTACTTACACGATATGGCTATTTGACACAACGTTTTATTTTAACATATGGGTGAAGGAGGAGTTAGTTATTGATTAAAATATAAAGTCAATTTAATATAGCCTGGACACTTTTCGTTAGGCAAGCTATCATATTCATATATGTTTTCAAACTAAATTTCATAAAAAAAAGTTTCAGCCGGTTAACAGTTGGGTGAAGGTCGCCCTTCAGCGGCTCTTAGACTAATACTAATATATAAAGTGAGGCTTTTGTTTGTTTGTCGGTTGTATGTTTGTAGTCGATAAACTTACAAACAAACAAAAATCTCACTTTATAAATGATGGACAATTGCTCTTCTGTATACTGATTGTGCAGTAGGACGTTCTGAAAATAAAAGAAATAATTATTAAGAGCAAAAAACATTGATTTCAATTACTACACATGCATGCATGTACAATCATAAATTAGCTCAGTCATATTTCGACCATACACTACTCATGCAAACTGTACATTCTTTTTAGTCGTTTGTACATCGTTGAGTAAAGAACATCTTCAAAATGTCAGACACAAAGTCTGCTGTAGCAGTTTTAATAAAAAAAAAAAATATCAATAAATCAAGAACAAGGTTTGAATTTGTTTGTCATTAACATTTTTGGAATCAAATGTTTTTACGAGGTTTTCAAATTTTAATTTTTTAATAAATTCTAATTATTTTTATATATTGAGTTTCGTTTTTTGTGAGTTAAGTGCAGCCGGCTCTCCTACTAACAGTGATCAAATTTTTAATGAAAGAACATTATATTTATTTATTTCAAGTAAATATTTAAGTGCAAAGGAGTGTTATTTGCTAAAAGTATATCTCTTATTTTAACAATACTTTTTGCAATTTTTCGAACATAAAAGTAATCATAAATATTTAGTTTTAGCAGGCAGGAGCGAGTTCGTACGACCCAGTCGTGCACATTTTTTCATAGGCACCTGTTTTTAAGACCCGGTTACTATATTCTATACTATATTTCACCCGCAATATAACCGGTAGGCTTCAATAAAGTTCCAAGAATTCAGCCTTTACTCATCGAAATCCACCGCTTGAATGAGCAAATTAGCCCATACACCACACAGTACACATGCTTGCATGTACAATCAAAAAAATATCAAAAGTTTTTGAAATCACTCATGCCGCATGCACAACCACACATGCTACGCCATACACTCGCAGTTTGCATGCACAGTCACCGGAATGTGCATGCATGCATGTGTAGTGTATGGGCCTTATTACTTACTCGGAAAGGGGATTGCTCATTTTATAAGGGACATCCGGCCCGGAGTGTACACCAATGAGTTTGGTATCAAATTAAAGGTTGTTCTAAGCCGGATACATCTTCAAAAATATTTTCTCGATAACTCATGGGAGATCTGAGATATTTGAGATTGAAGTTCGGAAAGTGCAAACATTAAAAATCAGCACTTTTTCGACATAAATGCTTATATCTTTGGATTTAAGAAGTGAAATAATAATAACATTTGTAAGATTTATATGTATTGAGATATTTTTAATTGAAGCCTTGAAAAACAGCAGTTTTTAGACAAACATTTGTTCGATAATATCTTTTGAAATTCAATGACGACATTTATTTCTTTTAACACCGTTAAGTAGCCTAGTTCACAACCTTTATTTTCATATACAATTTATATACTTCATACATACATATACTTCACTGAAAGATATGGTTTGACAGCTTTAATTTAATACCACTGTGATTTTTCTAGCTTTCTTAAATCCAAAGATATAAGCATTTATGTCGAAAAAGTGCTGATTTTTAATGTTTGCACTTTCCGAACTTCAATCTCAAATATCTCAGATCTCCCATGAGTTATCGACAAAATATTTTTGAAGATGTATCCGGCTTAGAACAACCTTTAATTTGATACCAAACTCATTGGTGTACACTCCGGGCCGAAAATGAGCATACCCCTTTTAAATTCAGGCAACTGACGACAGCCGACATCAGTTTTTTGAAATGTCTCTCCATTTTCATTTCTTTTCATTTGCCATTCATTTTTTACTTGCGACATATAGAATATATGGCAAGTATTGAATTCGTAAAAAAAAAAAATTTGAGATGAGGATGAGATATGATATTACGATGATAGAGAAGTCGAAAAAAGTGGGTCCGGCGATTCCGTCTGTCTGTCTGTCGGAAAGTTTACAGGCATCTACAGCCTTAACTACTGGTCCGATTGACTTCAAATTTGAAAATTAGAGGTTTGAGCAAAAAGTCATATCCCAATTTTTTTATTTTTGTTTTAAGATCAAAATTTAGGGTAGCCACCATACGATTTTTTTGGCCAAAAACCAAAACTATTTTTTTTCTCCAAAACGGCCCGATCGATTTTTTTTAAACTTTCTCGAGTTTAATTTTTTTAAACACTCATGTATTTTATGTGAAAAAAAAATTTTGTATTGCTCCAAAACGGTACCTCCCATAGAACCGTTTTTTTGTTATTAGATTTTCTCGAAAACTGAAAGTCCGATCAGCGTAAGTTTTTTTTTGAAAGTACGTATATATTGTTCAAATAATATTTTGTTTTCAAAAAAATTTAAATTTTTTTTTTGGATTTTTAAAAAATATTTTTAACTTTTTTTTTCAAAATTCTGTATCTCAAAAACGGATCAATTTTAAAAATCCAAATTGGAGTATAATATGTATATTTAAATAGTCTTAAAAACTGCATACCCAAATTAATTTTAAAACATTTTTGAAAAATTTTATATATAAAAAATTAATTTAAAAAAAAACGGCTCCGACGATTTTCAAAAAAAAATTCAATAAATCAAGAATAAGGTTTGAATTTGTTTGGAATTTAAATTTTTGGAATGAAATGTTTTTACGAGGTTCATTTTCAAATTTTAATTTTCTTAATGAATTCTAATTATTTTTATATATTGAGTTTTTTTTTTGAGTTAAGTGTAAGCTGTAAGTAAGAGTGTAATCAGAATTGCTTAAAGTATATCTCTTATTTTAACACTACTTTTTGCAATTAAAGTGATCATAAATATTTAGTTTTAGCATGCAGGAGCAAGTTCGTACGACCCAGTCGTGTACATTTTTTGTTTTATATTTAAGGCTGAACTCCTACTTCAGCTTTTACACCAAGACAATGTTTACACGCGAATTCTTGGGTAAGATTTTCTGTACAATAGAAAATTTTAACATCGATATTAAAGAAAAGCATAGATTTTAGTTTCCAATCTCTGTGCATGTACGTACATTTCGCATTTTGAATATTAGGTACATACATTTCGGTCTCGGTCAAAATTAGGCCTGTGGCGTTCGGGATTGATTCGTTCATCTTCGGTCTCGGTCAAAATCAAAAGTAGAGTTAAGAACTGTTCACGGACAACTGAAAAAGTTCAAAATGGGTTTTCGTATGGAAAATAGAAAGTTCTTGATGATAAACTCGGAAACCTCATTGGTTTTTAACGGGAAAATTGCATTTAATTGCAGGTGCATTGGTTTTCAAATGGAAAACTGGAAAATTTCAAAATCGGTTTTCGAATGGAGAATAGAAAGTTCTCTATGAAAATCTCATAAACCTCAATGCTTTTCATATCATATCAAGATAATAATAATAATTCTAAGGTTGCTCTGAAAGGTGCGAGATGAGGGTCGCAGGGTCGGCTAGTATTCTATATGTCGCAAGTAAAAAAGAGCGGCTCATTCGCCGATCCTCTTCAACATTAACACCAGCGATCTTAACGCAATTGCGTATGCTAACGACCTTATTGAGTACAGAACGGCTCGAAAGGTTGAAGTTATTAGAATTCTCTTGCAGCGACGCACGATTGGAAACTGAAAATAAATGTCCAAAAGTCTGAAACAATTTTGTTCCGGACTCGCTAGATACGTGTAAGAATTGGCGCACAATGGTCATTGTTGATTCTCACGGACAGGCATTGACGAGCAAAAGTGTAGTGAAGTACCTTGGTATCTGGTTGCCCAGTATTTATATTTCGACAGACATATAGATGCTGCTCTGACTTAGGCCAGAGGAGCCTTCGCTCTAACGAAAAGGTTGTTTTACAGCAGTCGGCTTGACCCCAGAGTGAAGGTAATTTGCTACATGGCCCTCATAAGGCCAATGATCGTTTATGGCTGTCCAGTGTGGATCAACGTTGCACCATCTCAAATGGAGAAGATTCGGGTGTTCGAGAGGCAGTGTCTTCGGCGCTGTCTCGGTTGGTATCGAACACCGGAAACTTCTTATCTACATTATTATTCAAACGAGGTTCTATATAATGGGGTTCGGATCAACAGAATTGACAATTTCGTGATAAAACTTGTTCGGGGCCATATTGCGAGAGCTATGATTTCGACTAACAATTTGATTTTCGGGCCGTTTTATCCGAACGAGAACTACTTCGAGAATGCACGCTTGAGCGACTTCATTCCACCAGAGGCATTCCTCTATTTAGACCAGTGGGGCATGATATAGGATAGATTGGCAGTAGGTACCGCTTATCTACCACGTCAGGCGTAAAACTGTAGACCGGCGACTCCTGTATGAACGAGGCATTCTCGCTCGTGATGGAGCGGAGCTGTCATTGATGAAATTTGATTTTTTTTAAATTTTCTAATAAATCAAAAAATCGTTGGCCGAAAGGCATTAATTTTAAGAATGATTAATTGCTAGTAGAGTGAGTTGTAATAGCTAATTAGGCTAGTTTCACATTTTTGTTTGGCACGTAAGTAGATTTAAGTTTAAATACATAAAAAAAGGTGCATTGGCTGCTAAGCAGAACGTCGTGGGTTCGAGTCCTACTCGTGTCCATAGTTTTTATTTCATCTATCACGGCCACTGCCTCTTGCACCTTATACCCTTCTATTATTACTCTCCAAAGTTTGGCTCGCGCCAAAGGAGCTGTTTTCTTTGATATCTAAAGCCCCTGCCAACATAAGTGTAAATAAAAGCAAAATAATGTTGAAAGATAAATGTAATCATTAACAACCTGATTTCCGTGTCTGGAATCGAATGAGCTGAAATTTACTAAACTCATTCCTATCTTAATCAATTTTATGCTTAATATTCAGACATTCACCTCCAATCACTTCTATTAAAAATTCCAACAAGGATTCTCTTAATCATCTTAAGAAGGATTTCATTTTGCTTTGCATTAGTCTGATTAACCATCACAATTTTCAAGAAAATGAATTAATAAGATAAAAGCACTTTACATTTTCAATAAAGGACCAACTCACGCATCAGGTGAAGGTGATGAGGTTGCTTTTGCTAGATTAAGTCCTGACCAACGTGTTGGGTTGTGAATATGGCTGGATGTCTATTAGAATGCCTGTCTGTGGTCGGGTCAGGCGCCACCGAGCCTGAAATCTGAAATCACTTACAGTTTGTAATGACATTGAATTACGTGCCATTTTCATTAATAGTCTGAGTGTCGATGTTACTCTAACAAACTTTCTCACAACTGTCATCGATTTCAGACTTGAACTTTTACCTTCTGTCAATGTCAATTTGGGAAGGAAAAAACTAAATCCGAGACTATTATCGCTTAAATTGATGACAAAAGTTCAAAGCAACTCTTAACTGCTTCGGCTTAAGTCTGATACGAGAAAGTTATATCGATTTAACGTAAGAATGGACATATTCGTTTTGGCCAGGGACGAATATGTCCATCCGAAAAAGTATAACGGAACCCATCACTTCGTTATTTCGGAAATGTGATGAATTATTGTCAAAGTCATATCCACACTTCATCTGTTCGTCACTCGAAATGTTGTTAATTTGAAATTCCTAACACGTTCGTCGGATTTGGTTTTCGTCTAAATCCCAACCAATGCCACAAATCCCAAGAACCAGACAGTCATTGATTGTGTGTGGCACAGGAACAAGTACTTATGAATATTCCTGGGCCACTGCCTCTGGCTCTGATGTGGTTTTCAAAATTAGAAGGAAGTCTATCCATACTCCTGGATGATGTTCATGTTTCCTGTTGAAGGTGACAGCAACGACACAAGGCGCGGCAGACACGTACACACACATGAATTTGGTTGCCACAAAACTGATTTCTTTTTTCTCACTTGGTTTTAGTCTTTTTCCCATAAACCTTTTCGCACATACCTTGCCGACTTTTTCATTTAAGCAGAGTTGGTGTTTGTCTTTGGGAAACTCAGCGACAACATGGTGGCATTCCATTCTGCGGCTGATTTAAAAACGCGAATGTCTCCTAAGACAAGACTTAGATATTATATTTCTTTGAAGTGAGAGTTGTTGCTCTTAGAGTTGTGTTGTGTGTGGGAGCAGAATTTGTTTATTGATGTCCTGAAGCAATTCGAAGAAGACAGAAAAGAGGTTGGCACTCGAGGTTTATTTAAAACGATAAAAAGATGAAAATGCCACCGTTTTCCAAGCCTTTAATAGGTTTTCATTGCTGGCGGGTTTTTTCTTTTCTTAACAATAAATTAAATGTTAGATTAAACCCTAAAACCTATTAATATCTGAAAGCAAAAAATGTTAATCCTTTCATTCTTTTGAAGGAAGCAGACCAGCCCCACGGGTCATCCCATTAACTTGACAAAGAAAATTAAATGGTTGACTTGATTTCGCACAAGCTTTAGTGCCAACAGATGAATACATTACCTACATGTAATTCCATCTGGAGGTCTGTGTTCTATAATGTTGACGTCTACAGCTTAAAACAATATTTGGCTTTCAATACAAATCAAACTTCCTTGGAAATGTAAAAATGTTTTAGTTTTTTTTGCCTACGGTTCATAGTGTCTAGTAAAAGCGTCTAAATAATCTCCAAGGAGAGGCAGCCGCGCGAAACAGAACCTGCTGATCCGGCGAAGTTACTCCTTTTCAAGTAAGGTTATGCGTTATGCCTAGGATAAATAGCCATCGAAGAAAATTCAAACCACGAACCCGACAACAAGCCTCGGCGCTTAATATTATGTAAAACGGTTGTACAGGAATATTTTGAGAATACTCGATTTGATTGCGGGGAAAATGTTTTCACATAATTTACGTTTTTCTCAATATCTGGGTCACCGGGCCTCCAAAAAACTCGTTACCCATTTTGACGAATAGAGACTGCGTATACCTTTCTTTTGATGCACCATTCAATGGGATTTGAAATATTTTTTTTCGGTCAAAAATTTTGCCAATTTTTCGAAAAACATCAAGAAATCGATTTCGCCAACCGCGAACCTTGTATTTCCGATTTTATCTTACTTACTTAAGATGGCACTACAGTTCGTTGTCTACTTAGGGCTCAACCAGAATTCTCCACCAGCTAGCTCGGTCCCTAACAAGCTGTCTTCAGTTTTGCACTTCAAGTTGATTGAGGGCCACTTCCACTAGTGTGTGCCACCTGAGTCGCGGTATTCCTCTACTTCTACGACTCTAAGTCCTTCGGGAAAAATGTCGAACCTTTCCGGTCGGAGCACTTAATGGCCGAGCCATCTGAGTCTCTGGACCTTGACGCTTCTGGCTAGGTCCGTGTCGTTGTACAACCGTTCTGTCCGAGCCGTTCGGTGTTGGTGAAGACAGCATATATTTCGTTTTATCCTCATATACCGCTAAACCCATTTTAGTCGCTTCTGACTCAATTCTCACAACGGCACGATGTTCCCATGATGGTCTCTACAGACTTCAGTGCGGGGTGTATAAAAACCGTGGTGGTTTGTTTTACATTTTTGTATAACTTTCGAACCTCGTTCCTGTTGTGACAACCCTCTATCTCCTCGATCACACGCTTCTCAAGCTCCCTTTTTTCTTTCTGAGAAGTTTGTGTTCCACTCTCATTTTCTGCTCGTAGAGCTCACGAGCTCCTCGTGTCCTCCTTTGCAGCGCCGCTGTGTATGCCTCCAGTTTAGTTGCATGTGCTTGCCGGCACTCATCGTCAAATCAGGGGTTTCGTTGTGGTTGCCGTGTTAACCTTAGCACTTCGGATGGCTGCTTGGCAGTGTTGCCACTGGTTCCCTACATTTTGTGCTAGCAGCAAAGGACTTCTATGGAGGATTTCGGAGACACGATCGGAAAAGGATCTAGTCTCTTGCGATTGTAGCTGTTTGACGTCGAATTTTCTCTTAGCATTTTCATGTGTTGGTCTTGATCGGGGTATCCGGTTGTAGCCGTTTTTATGTGTTGGCCTTGGTCGGGATATCCGCATTCGTACCTTGGCTGCCACTACCAGGTTGCAGTCCGAGTCGAGATGTTGGCACCTCGGAATGTACGGACATCTTGCATGGTAGAGAAGTGTCGTGCGTCGATCGCAATATCATCAGTTTTGTTGACGGTTGATTGACCTTCATCCATTATCGGAAGTGGTGTCGTTTAGGCTATGTCGTCTGATTATTCCACCAAAAATTTTCTACCCAGCTTAGAATTAAAATCTCCAAGGACAATTTTAATGTCATAGCTATAAAGCATTGCTCATACGTCTTATCGAGGAGCTCGTAGAATCTGTCTTTGGTGACTTCATCCTTTTTCCTTAGTTGGGGCGTGAGCGCAGATGAGGCTTATGTAGGTGAATTTAACCTTGTTGCGGATTTTCGTGATGCGGTCATTCACTGAATTGAATCTCAAGATCTTCCAACTGACTACGAGTCTCAACTACAAATCCACATCCAAATATCCCGGTAGCAGTTGCCATAGAAGATGTCACAGTTGTTCATTTTACGTAGGCCCGGCCCATACCATCGCATTTTTTGGATGGCGGTTATATCTGCTTTAATATCAGTCAAGGACTTCCGCTAGTAGTTTGGCTGCACGTGGTCTGTTAAGGGACCTAACGTTCCCGAAATTCGTTGTCCTTAAATCGTTTGCGTGGGTCATCATCATAAATTCTGTCCGTATCTAAGGCTTATTGGTGTTTTGAAACTATCTCTTCTTTATGTGACTGGGCAATCACCCCGACGCACCATCTTAAGTAACCCAAATACACTCCTAAGCTATATAGGCTGCCACGACAGAGAGTCTTGGAGAAAGCAATCCGCGACTCTGGAACTTCTACAAGAGGGACTATCGTTATAAAATCCACCCAATGGGCACATTCCGAAATTTAGTGACTAGACTACGTAGTCATCTCGTTCTGATTGGTTGAAAACAACTAAGAAATGAGTTAAAATTTCCCCTCCAACGTAGTGTAAAAATTTTGTCTACAAAATTAGTTTGACACTTCCAAAAATATAGCTTGTGGGTGAAAAATTGAAAATTTGGTTTGGTTGCTTTTGGTTATTGAAAAATCATTTGTTTGGCTTTGGTTTTTTTTCTTTTTGTGGCGAATATAAAACTAATTGTATGCTTCGAAAACCAAAATTATGCAATCGAGGATGAAGACGATGTGTGTAATCTGATTACATCAGGTAAAGTTTTTTTCCTTTTAATGCAATAAAACAAACGACACATTTTCCAGTTTTTTTTTACAGATCCTATGCCACAGACAAATATTACAAATATTTTTTTGTTTTTATGTTTACATCTGTCAAATATGACAGTTAAGAGTGCAAATTTCCCATTCCGAGAACTAGTTGAATTTAGACGTAGTCACTAGGTTTTGGAATGAGCCCAATTATTTTCTTATGCAGACGACGCACGTCGCGTCGTTCGAATGGAATTCACATGCTGTATAAGTACAAACCTCGTTTATACGAGATAACGGCGGAAAAACCAAGCTTAATCTACATTTATTCCGTATTTATAAGACATAAGACATGGATCCTAAGAAATACTTCAAAACGGCTATTAAGAAAAACCTCTAAGTTCTTAAAAAAGAAAAAGGTTTAGTGTTTACTTTAAAATTTAAAGGCAGGTCGTGTCTTCATTACAATTTGATCAGGTTCATAAGACCTTTGTGTCATTACCTTTCATTAAAAGTTTTCATGTTTGATTTATTATTTATCCCTTTGCCTAGAATTCGCAGTAGTTGTTGAATGTGGCCCCTTTTTCCTATAGAAATGGATCTAAGTTATTGTCTTTCTTCTTTTCTTTCAAATTAAGGGCAAAAAAAGTAATTTAACACGCGGTTGTCATAATTAAAACTTATTTATCAAGAAATTACTAACCCAAATTAATTGTTTTTTAAGATAACACCTTTACCTTTAACTTGTTGGCATAATTTATTCCCAAAAAAAGTTGTAAATTTCATTGTGCTCTTTTTGCTATAAGAGATTTCGTTAATCAAGACATTCTTTTGAACATCAGCACTTAAAAAAGCGTGAAATTGTTAGAAACTGTTTTCTTTGCCTTTCGAAGTGTCTTACTCAAATGATATTTTATTAATTTTTTTCCAAGAAATGGACGCCTACGCGACACCGACGACGACGCCAGCCGTCGACGCACGCACGTAAAGAAAAGTTGAACCTTTTTATTTCCAAAGATCTTTATTAATTAATACAAATCAAACTTTTCCCGACACGAGTTCTTAGTCAATACAGTGCTGTGCAAACTAGATTTTTCTCGACTCTCTCTTAAATCGAGATATGATATTTTTGCACATGACAGTTCATTGTGAAATTATGTCTGTCAAAATTGACCGCAAATTTAATGATGCCTTCGTGTTTTGCGAGTAGCATAGACTTAAGTTGATCAATATTTACAGATGGGCCATTAAAAAGTTTTCAAGTCATTATTATCCCTTTTAAGGCAATTTCAATTCAAACAGGCCTTTTTTGGAGATTTCCCTAAGGGACACCAACTACTCCGTTCGTTATAGGACACTCAAGACAAGAGACCGAACAAAAAATGGAACACAAAGCTCACAAAAAATGAGAAACAATACGAGTAATCTATAGATATTCAAAAATACTTGTCCACATGCTATTATTTGGCCAAAAGAGGCAAAGCAATTTCAGTGTTCAAGTGTTCGGATTTGTATTTCAAGGGGATAAATTGTGATATTGTGAAGGTATTGATTGCAGAGCTTGTGTTGACTTGACAATCGAAAGTGGCTGCTATTAGACCGTATTGCTTATTGCCAGTGGAGATTTCCCATTATGATGTTGTTTTCCTGAGAGAAAATATTTTGTTGAGGATTAAATTTTGTATGACAACGATGATTGTCTGAATTCGATGAACGTTTTTAGGATCGTTTTTATAGTGAAGTTGTAAATATATGGTTCAAAAATGTTTATTAGGGTTTAGGGACATGTACTTGACCTTGGGTTGTTGTTGTTTTATTTTAAATTTTGTCAACATTTGCTTGGCTTAAATTTAAGACTTATTATTCAGCAAAAAACAGACCCATCATACATCACACAACCAAATGTGGTAGGAGGTCTTCTCAGTTTCAAGGCGTATTCCCCAGATGTTTATAAATAAAATACGAGAATGTACCCTGTAGCACTCCATCATTTTTTATTACACTCTTGTTCACTGCATTACGTCTATTATAATAATCATCGCACTAAAAACTGATTGTTCACTTTCTGTTACTTACAATAGATATAAAAGCGACGATTTTGCTGATTTGTGGGGAATTTAATTTCACGTTTGATTACTTTTGGTCTGTTCTTTTAATCCCTTAAACTCCCGAGAACTCACTAAAACTCCCAAATTCTCCCACCTGTTTGTTCTCTTACGCCCGATTTTTGTAAGTAATGTCACTTTTGCAGGAGAAACATATTTCCCCTAACTCTCGATTCTACACGCAAACATTTCTTGCGGGAGTTTTTGTGAGTTCTGTCAAAACATAATAGGTCCGTTCGCGTACTTTCTGCACTTAAATCTCACAGAAAAACAAAACTACAAAAAAGTAAGCGAACGGGAAAACAACAAATTTTGCCCACATTTTATCTGTCAAGTTTTTTTCTATGAAAATTGAGACTTTGAATTTGAATTTATTTATTTATTTGCTACTTTCAAAGAAATAGGTCCGTTCGCGTACCCTCCGAAAACAGTTCAATTTTACGAAAAATTACGAAATTTAACCAATCCTGTTCGCGTACTCAAAAATTTGGTAATTTTTCGTAAAAGAGAGCGCTCACGAGAGAGTAATATATTTCCCCAACCTACGAATTTTAGCCCACGAAATTTCTTTGGGCTGATTTGTGAAAAGTGTCAAATTTGTTTGAAAATAGCAAATAAATAAATAAATTCAAATTCAACGTTTCAATTCTTCATACAAAAAAAACTTGACAATTAAAATGAGGGTAAAATTTGTTGTTTTCCCGTTCGCGTACTTTTTTGTAGTTTTGTTTTTCTGTGAGAGTATTTTACCCCCACTCCTTAAAATGTCTCGTTTTACGAATTTTAGTGCAGAAAGTACGCGAACGGACCTAATTTCTTGGGCTAAAATTCGTAGGTTGGGGAAATATTTTACCCTCACGTGAGCGCTCTCTTTTACGAAAAATTACCAAATTTTTGAGTACGCGAACAGGATTTGGTTAAATTTCGTAATTTTTCGTAAAATTTTACTGTTTTAGGAGGGTACGCGAACGAACCTAATATTATTTACTTACTTACTACACTCCGTTATGGACTTGGGCCTCAATCAATAGTCACCGCCAGCCAGCTCGGTCCCTAGCTAACTGTCTCCAGTTTTGCACTCCAAGTTGATCGAGGTCCTCTTCCACTTGAGTGCGCCACATGAATCGCGGTCTTTCTTTCCTCCTACGGCCCTCGGGAATAGTATCGAAGGCTTGCCGGGACGGAACATTGGTGTCCATCCGCTCTAAATGACCGACTGAGTATCTGGACCTTGATCCTTCTGGCAAGGTCCATGTCGTTGTACAACCCGTAAAGTTCGCTGTTATATCTTCTTCGCAATTCCCCTTCAATGCACACATTGCACACGGGGCCAAAGATGACCCGAAGAACTTTCCTCTCGAAACAGCCTATGGCACTTTTATTCGATTTTGTCAAGGTCCATCATACAGCAGGACTTTGATAATGAGGGTGTTGTTCAATTTTACCTCAGTTGCTCGAGAAAGGGCTCTTCCACTCAATTGCTTTCTTAGCCCAAAAAAACAGCGATTAGCAAGAGTTCTCGGCGCTGATGTTATTGGCCGTGTTTGTAGCTGAGCCTAGGTAGACAAACTCCTCTACTACCTCGAACTTGTAAGCGTCTATTGTGACGTTCTGTCCGAGCCTTTAGTGTTGGGTGTCCTTCCTCGAAGACAGCATATACTTCGTTTTTCGCCCATTTATAGCTAAACCCATTTTTGTCACCTCTGCCTCTATTCTCATAAAGGTGCTCCTGAGATCACGCTGTGTTCTTCTCATTATATCAATATCATCGGCATACGCGAGAAGTTGAACAGATTTTTGGAAGATAGTGCCTCTGGTGTTGACGTTGGAGTTCTGCACTATCTTCTCAACAACGATGTTAAAGAAATCGCATGACAGTGCATCGCCTTGTCTGAATCCTTTTTTGACGTCGTAAGATTCCGTAAGCTCGTTGCCAACCTTGATGGAGTAGCGTGAGTTCTCCATCGTCATTTTGAGCGAACGAGCTTGGCAGGGATGCCAAAACTAGACAAAGCTTTATGCAATTTGTCTCTTAGAAGCTGTCATACGCGGCCTTAAAATCGATGAAAAGGTGGTTTGTATCGATTTGGAGTTCATAGGTCTGTTCCAGGATCGGAAGAATCAATACACTCGAAATTCGAGAGCTGGATGCTGGTGCTCAGTTCTGGGTCGTCAAATATGTGTTAAATATGCGAATTCCTGTGTGTGAGGTTGAGTGTTTTACAGCGTTAAACGAAGAGCCAAGACACAATGGCCTTGAATTGAAATTAATCACATTCTTGCCTTCATCTACGCCGCCGCCACAGCGATTGGGTTTGCGCTTCCTTCAGGAATTTCATGTACCTATCCGTAGTAGTTTAGCATGAATAGTTGCTCAAAAAACTTACAGAGATTTCTTTATCATAGTTTTGTTGACACTGACCTCTGTTTTTTGCTTTACCTATTGGCAGAAATTAAACATCAAATCGTTTTATCGCGTAACGTTTGAAGGACTATGGGCCACAATGAAAACTTATTTCCAAAGTTATTGCCGTGTTGCCCAAACAGTACCCAACGCACTTGTTACGCAGGAATATCAAGCTACCATTAAAGCCCTAACTTAAAAAGAATTTAATCAAAATATTCCAGTATACCAGCTAACAAAAGCCAATTAACGCAGCAGTTGAGGATACACGACTACTGCCTTGAAATGTGCGCCTATGATCGACCAAACGTCAAGTTTCAATAAACATCTTAACGCAGTTCACACACGGCCTTAGTTTGACAACGATTTAAAGCGAAAAATCTTTTGAAATTGCGGGAAAATGTTTGCGAATTTCAACATTTTCTCCCAAAATCTTGGCTACCATCAGACCTTCACGAGTCTTTAGCCCATTTTGGTGAATAGATGTAGAACAGACCTTTCTACTGATTTATGATTCTATGAGTTTGGAAGATTAATGGCCTGAAAGTTTATTTCGTTACCGTGAGTATTACTACTCAGGATCATAAAAAGGCATTTGGAGGCTTTGGCGTAGTTCAAAATGTTAGTTTATGGATCCTAGAAAGTTCTTCTAAGTCGCCGAAAAAAGAATTGCAGAGCAATTTCTTCCTTTGGTGGGAAAGTGCGGGGCAGTGACATAAAAAGTGTGAAGTGTCTTCATGCGCCTTCTCGTCACACTATAATCAGCATTTTCTTGTGTTATCCTAAAAGATTATGTCCGGTGATTATATTTACAAGAGATGGAAGTATCTTTTGTAATTGTATAATTCTATCCGTTCTTTGTCTCCTTAGTGTCGCAGGTGTCAAGAAGGTTCCACCTTTCATCGGCCCTAACTGTTATTCTTGTTGAGATTTCCCGATTTAAATGGGTGCTGACTAGCTGAGCTTGGCTTACGTCAAGCGTTGATCCTAATCTTTCACAATCCATCGGCTTTCTCGTTGCCTGGCATACCGCTGTGACCTGGGACCAAGCAGAGTGTAATGTTATACTGTGCGCCAAGAACCTTAAGCTCTTCGCGGCAGCATATAAAACTTTGATTTTACCTCAGTTGCAGTAGCTGCTTTTATTGCTGCTTGGCTATCAATGTAAACGGTGATATCAGCTCATGGTATCGCCATCATTAATATCTGTTAAGCAGCTGTTGGCACTGCTAAGACCTTCGCTTGGAAGAGTCTACTGTAGTTTGGAAGCCTAAATAAGTCGGTTAACTTGAGGGATTCAGAATAGAAGCCTGCCCCTACAACAGTAGGTATCCAGATACTGACGACTCACCGGAGTATGGTATGTTTATCTTCCCATTCCTCTCTGCTTGGGATGGCAACCTGGAATGGTTTGTGAAAATCAAGTTCGGGTATTTTATAGTCTGTTGCAGTTTTATCCGTACCCATAACTTTATGAAGGATCTGAGCATGTTCTAAGGAACTGTTCTTCTAGACTTTAGTCTGATTAAGTCTCAAGGCAATTTTAGACGAATATTCTTGACAAAGAGATCTAAGGATATTAAATCGAGAATAACTTCCAGTCCCGCAATTAGGGTGAATCTCATTGCCCCTGTAATGCCTGTGCACGCAAGTCTCTGTACATACTTTTGTCAAAGTTTTGAGGTTCGCGCTCTTTCCTAAAGCATTCCACTAAACCAAATTACCATAGGTTAGTATTGTTCTAACCATTGCCTGATAATGTTTAGGGTTTGGTCCTCAGTTTTTCCCGAAAATTCTGTTGCAGGAGTAATAGGTGATCGACGCCCTTTTATATCTATCTTTGGTCTTCAGACCCTACCTTAGTTTTTATCTAAGATCACACCGAGATACTTGGCATGATCAGGGATTTTAAGAGGGCAGCCTTCAATTGAAGGTACTTTAAAATCGGGAAGTTTACGTTTGTTAGAAATTGGCACTAGTTCTGCCTTAGCTGGATCAAATGTCAGCCCACAGTTCCTAATTATACCAACGAGAGGGCATATTCGGTCTGTTCACTGGGTGGGTAAGAACTTGTCAGTCGCTAGTAATGCATTTTCCCTCCACTTTATTTCAATTTTGAGGGTATGCCGTTCATGACAAGAACCCAAAGTAGCGCTGAGAGAACTCCCCCTTGTGGGGTGCCCTTGGCTGTGGATGCTCTCACCCGTTCCTCTGCTAATTTGAATTGATTTGTCATTTCCTAAGCATACACATAATCCAATCTTTGGAAAATTGAGTCCTGGCGATTTGAAATTAAGGACATTTTTTGAAGGCAGAAATCGCCAAAAGCCTCACCTAAGAAGAAAGTCTGTAATCTGTCTTGAGGACACTCTATCAGTCTGAGATAAACATCTGTTATAGAATTAATTGTGTTAGTGTTTCAATGGATTTAATCAAGTGATTCAAAGTGTACCAATGGTGCGAAAATAACCGGAGACACAACATCAAACTAAACTTATCTAAGAAGCGATGGCAACGTAACGATTTGCTCTTCTTCTTCAATACGTGAAAATAATAATAAGGAGCAGCTACAAAAAAGAAGACACTCGTGTGACATAACATATTATTGGGGCTGGAAATGATGAAGGTGTTTTTAATGCTCCTTTTCACTTTAGGTTAATACCATCCGGAGATTTCATAAATTGTCCTCCAGGGCCCCCGAAGGAAAATGAAAGATTTATGAATACAGTACAATTCCTCCACCACAAGAAAACAAAACCAAAAAAAAAAGTTACAACTTGCCTTATTCTTGAGTTTTAAACGAATGCCAACAACTTATTGACATCCATACAAAAAAGGACACAAAAACAATGGCAATAGGAGATCACTTCAAGGACTTTTAAGAAGAAACGAGAAATGACAACAATTTGGGCTATTCGCCAACGAAACAGATATTTTTATTGTTTTTTTAAAGTAAAAAATTATACCTTCAATAAGAGTTATTCAAGCGTTGAGTGGACAATTATTGCACAAGGAAGAGGAGATCCAACATCCAACACTTGAAGAAAGAGGCTTTCCAGTGGTAACCAAGGAAGAGGAAAGTGGTTGTTCTGATTATTAAATTAAAATGTTTTTTTTTCCAAAAAAGAAAAGGCTTAAGATTTTAATTTGTTTCATGTGACAAGTTTAACTTGAAGTGGGTCTCGGATCGTTACTTTGTTAAAAACTTTTGAAGGCAGATACTTCTTGTAAAGGATTTTAATAGGAACAGTTTTTAATTCATTATGAGAAGCCTATGAAGAGAGTGTCTTTTTTTCTGTTTTGATTGATAGTCCTCTTAAACTGTCTGAACAGGCTTTGCTGAGCATACGTAGGTAAATTGATTTGAAATCAATATCTAGTGACAGGTTACAAAATATCATAGAGACTAACAAGCTCAATGTTTTGATGTTGTTCTTCCTCACAAAGGGGGACAACTATTCTCAGTTGGGCTTTTCTCTCGAACGCGGCTTAAGGTTCAGAGGGCTTTTGGCTAAGCAACCAAATCTTAGAACCGAAAGCGAGTACTGGCAATGGCAAGAGTAAAACTACCGTTGACATTTCGAAGTAAAAATAAGTTCTAAAATCTTTTGTTTTAGTCAATGCTCAGCCCTACAGATCGAATCGAACTTTGACCTTGGGACTTAGGGACAGAGATTTTGTAGTTTGTTGTTTATCCTCTTGGTGTGGCCCTCATATATGTAAGAAAAGAATCCGAAGACAGGTTTAAGCCTACTTACCGTGTGATGCTTAATTTACAAGGGCTGGGGTATACTTTTCGGAATCCAAGGTCTGCCTGAGAAAAGCACAGTAGAACTCAGTCTAAGGAAGACACCGAAATCATTCCAAATAGTTTTTAACTTCTCTTTTATTTAGCCTTCAACAACATGTATTCAATCTTAAAAATAAATGAACCTATCAATTCTATAAACACTCTTATATATAGGTTCGATTTCAAGGCCGCGTATGACAGCGTCTATAGATACCAACTATATAGAGCAATATCTAGTTTTGGCATCCCAGAAAAACTCGTCCGTCTTTGTAAGATGACAATTGAAAACTCACGCTGTTCTATCATAGTCGGAAAAAATATAACGGACGCATTTGATGTCAAAAAAGGTTTAAGACGATTTGTCATGCGATTTTTTTAACATCATACTTGAAAAGATTGTGCAAAACTCCAACGTCAATTCCAGAGGCACAATCTTTCAAAAGTCGGTCCAGCTACTAGGATAAGCAGATGACATTGACATAATTGCTGTCAATGGAACGTTCGTGAGTCTTGAGACGGAGAACAGGAGGATGGGTTAGCGGTTAACGAGGGTAAGACTTAGTTAATGCTGT
This sequence comes from Sphaerophoria rueppellii, assembly GCA_920937365.1. Classification (NCBI taxonomy): domain Eukaryota; kingdom Metazoa; phylum Arthropoda; class Insecta; order Diptera; family Syrphidae; genus Sphaerophoria; species Sphaerophoria rueppellii. The sequence continues at coordinate 92,731,590 of CAKKXW010000001.1, forward strand.
CAACAAGAAAGGACAACCAACATCGACGTCTTGGAGCAAACATCATGTATAGACAGATTGAACTTCGTGGTTGTTAAGGACTTCGTCTACCTAGAATCGGCTATAAGCCCAGACAACACCAGTGCTGAAATCAAACGAAGAATCATACTCTTGCCAATTGCTACTTTTTTGGTCTTAGAAGCAATGAATAGAAAAGCCCTTTCCCGAGCTTCGCGCTCGACTTGGCGGAGGCACTTCCGTGCCACCCAATAGCATTGTTTGCGTGATTATGATGAAGGAAGACCCTCTTATAATTGCGCCAACTACAGAGAAATCAGCCAATACCTTCCTATCTTCTCTGTTCAATTTCTCGCGAACGCCGATGATATTGATATAATGGGAAGAACGCAGCGTGATGTCAATGGCGCCCTTGTGAGAATTGAGACAGAAGCCGCAAAAATGGGTTTAGCGATAAATGAGGGAAAAAAGAAGTATATGCTGTCTTCGAGGAAGGACACCAAAGTCTGACGGCTCGGACAGAACGTTAACAACTTCGAGGTAGTAGGGGAGTTTATCTACCTAGACTACGCTATTAACACGAGCAAAATCAACAGCACCAATCAGTTTAAGAATAACTCTTGCTAAACGCTGTTTCTTTGGACTAAGAAAGCAATTGGAAAAGCCCTCTCTCGAGGAACCAAGGTAAAGCTATGAACACCCTCATCATCCCAGTTCTGATGTATGGTGCAGTAGCATGGACCTTGACGAAATCGGATGAATGTGACTTAGGCTGTTGCGAGAAGCATGAATTGATTAACGTCAGCACCTAGCAATTAAGCCTTATCTGACGTGTGACCACTCACACAGGTTTCGTTTATAAGTGTTGACATTCACCCTGATGATCCATCAGCTACAAAAGCACACCTCAACTTTCAAAAGAAAGAAGCGGGTACCCTGCAACCGGATTCACACCAGTACCAATTGAATTAGTGCCAGCCCTTATTCATCTTGGTTTGATTCTTGACTACTATTCAGGCAAAACACGGAACTGCACTCAACCCTCGTTTACCGAAAGAAGAGCCGTTATCCGGTCACGGAAACTGCACCAGCCAATCAAGGGATATACCCAACTGGGCGTCTAATTTCATTAACGTCTATCCACTTTCGGTATTCGTTGATCGTTTTTCCTCATTTAATATATCCTTGGATATATTATCTTTTAATGATCGCATCAATCTTCATTGTACGTCCTGCTTCAATCCGTTAATTCCATTAGACTAAAGCTGCCTACGTCCGCAGGTTCATGCCAATAAATTGACAAGATCCTCTCAGAGGCACAACTTGAAGGTGTAGGTCAGCACGTTCACTTACTGGGGAATATGTACTCGGAAACATGTTTCCCTTCTAAATTTGCGAGAGGAAAGTTCTTCGGGTCACTTTTGGCCCCCTGTGCATTGAAAGGGAATGTCGAATTTATTATTATATACAACAGCGAATTTTAAGGACCTAGCCGGAACGGTTAAGGTCCAGAGACTCAGATTGCTCGGTAATTTAGAGCGGATGGTCACCATTCACCAATGCTATGACCCGGAAAGCTTTCGACACTATTCCCGAGGGACGTTGAAGGAGAGGATACCGCGACTCAGGTTGTGCACACAAGTGGCAGAGGACCTTAATCAACATGGAGTGCAAAACTGGAGACAGCTAGCTGACTGGCGCAGACTGTTAATTGAGGCCCAGGTCCACAACGGCCAGCGCTACCTTTAGTAAGTAAGTAGCGGCCTCAGGATGAGGGGGAATTTCTTAAGGAGGAGACAAAATATCCTCTCACCCAGGCTCAAGTTGAGGTGGAACCTTGGAAAGAGGAATATAAAGGCAAAAAAGTAATATTCGGTCAAAATTAGGAACTATCTATATTTTCCTAAGCAATATAAGTCGTTGCTAATCAACTCGAAGTGGTGGAAGAACTACTACAATGGTAGGAACAAGTTGCTTGAATTTCATACTTTATTTGACTTCTGCTTGGGAACTTTTCGGTAAAAACATCAACTGATTTATAAAAAGACAAAAAAACTATATCTATCAAGGATTAAAACTGGCTTATAATGAAAAAACGGAAATATAAGGAGAAAGGTTCCAAGGTGGAGTTGAACTCGGACCCACTCTCCTATAAAACAGAGGAGGAATTCTTTAAGGGGGAGTAGGACT
>CAKKXW010000001.1:92761748-92774533 GCA_920937365.1 Sphaerophoria rueppellii
ATCTCGAGTGCCATACCCGGTCATTCAATTTAAATTCTAAAATCTATTATTCGATCAAACTTAAGAAACGGATCATTATTCATCAAAATTCACTAATACTTATTTTTGACTTAAAACTTTTTTTTTCTTTATACTAGTCTATGATGTATGTATTTTGGTCCACTACTTGTGTAAAAATCCGGTTCTTTATTTTTGATATACATCTCTGCTTTTTTGTGGTTTTCTTAGTTGTCTTTCTCCGCAGCTGGATTGCTGAAGAGTTAGACGTAAGCCCCCTCGCCACAACAAGGCGAAAACCGTGAGGGGGTATACCGAAGTTTCTCTTGGCCTAAAAATGTGTTCATCACCTGGTTTTATGTATGTAGTATCTGATCATATTTCTTTTTTTTTCAAAATTCAGTTTTTATTCATAATCACTTAAAACTACTTATTACTAGGCAAAGAATTCAAACTAGCTTATTATCTAAAATCTTAAATTTAACTTACTGGCCCATACCGTGAGCTCTACGGAATTCATGGTTTTCTTAAAAATTAATGTCTTTCGGCCTATGAACTATGTATTTATTTTAGCATTATTGTTTGTTTTTGTTAGAAAAGTTTTTAAAAAAACTAACGTTATATCATTTTTGGTGTTTCTTTCAAGCTTCTTAAAATTAAACTACATATTCTACCTAACAACTACTTACGAACTAGAACAACCACAGCAGCAGCTATATGATCATTTGGTAATTTGCCTGGTCTGAAACCACATTGATATTTGCCGATTATGTTTTCCGTGTTTCGAACTCGTTTTTGTGTCGCAATACATTCTTGCAGTACAACCATGTGTACTCAACAATACGACCAAGTGTTAACTCAAGAGTAAACTCTACTTGCAGCAGAAGAAGATTCAATGTAAAAAGCATTGACAGTTAAATTTACAAGAACAACAGAAGAAACATAAAAAAGAAAAGTAATAGAAGGTGTTGTAGAGCCGTAAATAATTCATTGATGTTTCTCTCGCCAATCATTTTAAGTGCTCGACTGATTTCCTGCTTTTTTGTTGACAGTTTGCAATTTTGTTGCCGATGTTTACTATTTACTTAAAATAAACCACAACAAGTTTGAATTATTAAACTGCGAAAAGAAGGGATGGAAAAACGGATATCCCGCTCCTTAAACAAAAAACGGTAGGTTACTGAATATTTCCTGAACTATAGTAATTGAACAAAAACTTCTTACATTGATAAACATTGAATATTGAATACGTATCGACAACTCAGAAAACTATATTTCGTTCTCATATAAACTTCCTTTGATTCACTTTTTTCCATAAAAATAAAAATACAACAATGTACCCTGGCATCTGCGTCTGCACTATATGCACAGAGCTAGTGGTAGACAGAAGTCACTTTATTTTGAAATATCAAAATCATACGAATAATTTATGAGTCGTCAAGAAATGTATCAAACAAAAATGTTTTCTTTTATTTCGTTTCAATATTTCCATTTGGAATTCTCCCTTTGTGTTTGTACGAATATGCTGTGTGCCTGGTTGTCGTTGTAAGTTTGTAGAATCTTCAAAATGATGTCAAACGAATTATTTATAAGAACATTGACAAAGATGACGATGACGACTAGGACGACGACAAAATGTTGAAAAAGATGTTATGAAGTTGTTGAATGCCATGTCTTGTGGTGTGTAGGTAGTGTTGTAGACTGAAGGCATTTTTAACGAGTAAAACCATATGGAACCACATATCAAATGATATTCCATAATTTTTCAGATTTTGGTTTAAGGGTGTGCTAAGTTTGAATTTTTAAGGAAAATCAAAGAAGCCACAAATGTATTTCAACCAAACTATAGAACTACGGAACAAAAAAAATTTTGTGACGGCAGTATGCATTTTGATGAGCTACGACCTACGAAGGTCCCATAAGAAATTATCCAAGAAAACAGTTTGCGTGTCGAAATTATTTAGAAATAATCAACTTTTGGAGAGTTGTGAACATAATAACCTATAATTGCCCATTTCTGAGAACATCCTCCGCAATGTAAAATGTCATTAAAAAAACCTCTTCCATTTGAAAGAAAAGTTGATATTTGCAATGCTTGACATTTTGCTTAAAACCTTTGAGAACGCTTTTCACTTCGATACCAATTAACACGTGTGAAGTTAATTTGAATGATGTTGCTGTATACCTTAGTCAGTCCCATGTGGCGTGTGGGGGTAATGACTTTGTATTCTGGAGTAAGTCCTATATGCATGTTAATTTAAAGGCCTTTGAGTGACGTTGCTTTAAGGCTTAATATCAAAAATATCAAAGAAGAAACTATGAAAAAGTTTATGAATATTAAAAAGAGAAAGTAGCGTAATTAAAATGCATTACTGTTGGCTTTGCAAAATTAGTTTTTGTTTTTACGAGAAAATGAGTCGAAAATAAGCCTACTCCTATATACGCTTTTAGAAATTCTAATTTAAACTGTGATGCTTTTTTCATAGCTTAGGTAAACTTAGCCTCGTCCAGAGTTTTTCCTAAAAAACGACTGAAGTTTCTAAAGCAAAGTAAAGAGTATAGGGCAGATGACAATAGCTTCTGTTGCTTGGTACTACTGACAAAGCTGTCAAAAGGATAATTTGTCGTTGCATATTACTTTTTCTTGGTTGGTAGGTAGATTAGGTAGTTTTAGTTAATTTTAAGTTTTATTCTTAAGGACCTAATTTTAAGTAGCAAGTAAGAAACAAATATAAAATTGATCTGGTGTTAGTTTTTCAAATTTTTCTAACAAGAAATGATAATTAAAAATAAACAAAATAGTTCATAAGCCGAAAGGCATTAATTTTAAGTAATCCATGAATTTCTTAGAGCGCCCGGTTGGGGCCAGTAAGTTAAAAATAAGATTTAGGTCATAAGCTAGTTTGAATTCTTTGTCTAGTAATAAGTAGTATTAAGTGAAAATGAATAAAAATGAATTTTACAAAAAAAAAAAAAAATTACTTTTTCTTCTTCTTTGATGTTCGAAGGGTAGATACAGTGCATTCAAGAGAACACAAGCGTTCACAGCAACCTCTCTTCATCAAATCCTACTCTCCACCTCCCCGCGGTGAACATCGGGTGCCCAATACCTCAACCGAAGATTGGGTTCTAACCCCAGTGGGAAGTTGTTGGCGACAGCACAGAGAGAGGGAGAGGGGGAGGAAGTATGCGTCCATTAAGGCATGCGTCCTTTTTTCAACAGACGGCAGCGGAAGAACTCCCAAGATGGAATCAATGGTGGCGTCTACAGTCCCAGTGAATATGAACTACGTAGTGAGCATGAACGCCTTATAGGGCTACTACAAAATATTAGCAGCCAAGGCCTATAAGGAACAGGTCTTTGGATCTTCGTCTTACAGCTAAAAACCTGGTCCTTCAGGTTGTGGATCGTGCGTCGGGGTGAATTCCCGGCCAAAGGTCCCAAAATACCAAGAAGCCTCGAATACAGACAATGAATTTCGATTTTGCGCTTAGTACGGTAGATCCCTTAACAGACCACGTGCAACCGAACAACTAACGGAAGCCCTTGACTGCGAGCACATGCAGCTTAACAAGAGGCATACAAATCGGTGCTGCAAAGAAGCATAGACTTTTCAGAAAGAAAAAAAGGGGCATGAGGAACGAGGTTCGAAAGTTTTACTAAAAGGTGAAACAAACCTCCAGGGCCTACTAACAACTAACACTGCACTAAGTGATGAGCCGGTCTGTTAACACAGTTTTCTGTTTTAAAGACTAATGGTCGTTAGATGTTACTTGCTTTAAGCTCTCTTGAACTTTATCTGATAGCGTAAAAAAAAACCGAAACCTGTAGAGACCATCATGGGAACATCGTAGTGGAACCACAGTTAGTGCTGGTCCTGTATAACGGCGATGACGAGCAAGACTCCGCCAGCAATACAGAACCATTCATTTTGGGTGCAGAAATCCAATAAGACAACATTGACGAAGTGAAGATACCGATATCTAAACTTAAGTCCAATAAAGCCGCTGGAGCAGACCGACACGGATGGAACCTCAGCCACGCATGCTCGATCATTAACAAAGGAGATCATGCTGAACTGCACCTCCTACAGAGGCATCAGTCTCCTTAACAAAGCCTATAAGATCTTGTCTGTGTCTTGTCCGTGCAATGTGAACGTTTGAATCCCTTCGTCAACAACCTGATAGGCCCTTATCAGTGTGGCTTCAGACCCGTATCAAATATTCACTCTACGGCAGATCTTGGAGAAGACCCAGTAACTTCAAATCGATACCTACCACCTTTTCATCGATTTCAAGGCCGCTTATGACACCGTCTATAGAAACCAACTATATAGAGCAATGTCTAGTGATGGAATCCCAGAAAAACTCGTTGATATGTGTAAGATGACAATGGAAAACTCACGCTGTTCCATCATGTTCGAAAAAAACCTGTATTTGATGTCCAAAAGGTTTTAGACAAGGCGATGCTTTGTCAGGCGTTTTCTTCAACATCATTCTTGAAAAGATTGTGCAAAACACCAATGTCAATACCAAAGGCACAATCTTCCAAAAGTCTTTCCAGCTACTAGGATACGCAGACGGCATTTCCATAATTAGAAGAACAAAGCGTGATGTGAGTGGAGCGTTCGTGAATCTTGAGACGGGGGCTAGGAAGATGGGCCTAGCGGTTAACGAGGGAAAAAACAAGTTAATGCTGTCAACAAGAAAGGACAACCAACATCGACGGTGCAAACCTAAGAATACACAGATTGAGCTTCGAGGTAGTTAAGGACTTCGTCTTGCTAGGATCCGTTATCAACTCAGACAACAACACCAGCGCTGAAATCAAACGAAGAATCACTTCTGCCAATCGCTGTTTCTTTGGACTTCGAAGGCAATTGAGTAGTAAAGTGCTCTCCCGAGCAACTAAAGTGACACTCTACAAAACTCTCATCATCCCGGTCATCATGTATGGTGCAGAGACATGGACCATTAAAAAACCCGATGAAAACGCCTTGGGTTGCTTTGACAGAAAAATTCTTCGAGTGATTTTTGGTCCTGTTTAAATAAATGGAGAAGGGAGCCGAAAATTCAATCAAGAACTGTACGAGCTGTTAAGTGACACTGACCTAGCCAAAAAAGTTAAGGTAAAACGACTTAGATGGTTGGGTCATGTAGAGCGAAAATAAAATAATGCTCCCGCTCGTAGAGACTTCGAATACAACCCAGAAGGACGTCGCAGAAGAGGAGAGGTAGAGGACCCATACCAAAGTGGAGTACGAAACTGGAGATAGCTAGCTAGTGACCGAGCTTGTTGAAGATGGAGACGTTTGTTGGATGAGGCCCTGGCCCGACCTGGAAAGTATAGCGCCACTTTAAGTAAGTAAGTGGGGTTGGGGAGTAAACTCAAGGCCGTTTACTTAATAATTAATTCAAATATTTTTGCAGCTCTACCATCAAAATTTTAAAGTTTATTTCCCGTTATAAATAAAAGTACAAATTTTTGTTTCTGGTAGTTCTGAATTCAAAAAACACACTTTTGTTTCAGTACATCGCATGGGTGCCAATTTCCAAACTTCATGATCGAAACATCTGCTCTTCAGTTTCCGTTTCCAAAATCCGGTCTTACTTTAAAAGTGTTACCAAATAATTTGCATGGTTAATGCAGTGTACAAAACTAAGCAAACAAACTAAGTATAGTCTTAATGGAATAAACATTTATCTCCTAAAATTTTAAGTCGAATAAGACTCAAGACAACAATTTCAAAACAGTTTTCAAACTTTCGGGCACAAACTAAAACCCACAACCGCATCAAAAAAAAAACATTTGAGCAAATTTAGTTGTTTAAGTTTTAAACTTGAGAATTTCATTTCTGGCCAGCAGTGTTTTTTTAACTTCATATGCTCGTAATACTATATAGCTTTAACCGACTACTAAGACACATCCGCTTTATTTGGCCTTGAGGGTTCACCAATTACCATATGCTGTCCATCATATAGGATTTCCCTATTCTCTAGACAAAATAGCTTCCTCTTCGAGAACAACATCATCGGAAAAGAGAAACTTTACACCTAACAATATGATATAGTTTTTGAAACACACACTGCACCAAATTCATAGAGAACCTTTAACTTTATCGTTCTTGAAACGAAATTTAACAAATTCACACGAGACCAGGGCTCCTTTAGAATGAGTGTTTTTGTGCGCCAGAGTGAAAATTCCACTGTCTAAAATTGTAAATAAGTTTTTGAAAATTCTTAACGGACAGCGTAGAAGTAGTTTTGTCAGTTCTTCCCAGCTTCGGGAATAAGGTACATCCAGCAAAATCATATTTACCTTCTTTAAAATTATCATCGCGCTTGTCCCACCAACCGACTATCTCTACCTAGTCCTGACTTTTCATTTCATAAACATGAAATTTTGCAAAGCGCCAAAAAACAAACTTTGTTTCAATTTAAATTTGCCTGCATCAACTCCTCCGAAACTCCAAAACTCAAAAATCAAAAAGAAAAAAAAAAACAAAGCTTTATGATGATAAAATATTGAACAAGTCTTTTCGAGTTAAAAATGTGTCCCTTTCTTTTCGGGTTTTCCAGGAAATTCTATAAGGCTTCGACAATAAGGATTATAATTTATTCATTGTTTTTTGAATTGCATAGTGTTTGCTAATTTCAAACTTTCTATATAGGTATCCTTTGTCCGGATGTGAAGTGTGCACGTCCATCTTCTGTTCAGATAAATCCATCCAGGATTTTGTAACTGGTCTTTGTGAGATGTGTTGTGATGCTCTACGCTAGTGAACAATATAACACGAAAAATAATGCATTTGAAAGGATATAGAATTTAATCTCTGTTTTGTTCTCTGTTCTCGTCGTTGTAGAAAGGAGTTGGTGGAACATGATGAGAAGAATGTGGATTAATGGCTTAAAGAGAGATCGAGAGTGTTCCATTGCACTGATTCTTTTTTAATCATCCGTTTTTTTTTTTTTGCTTGTTTATAGTGCCTAGATGCATTGTTTTCCGCGAAGGACTTTCAGTTTAATTGTTCTTTTGCTTTTCTGTTCTTTTTTTTTTACTCTGAGATAGTTTTCGATGTAGGAAGGACATATTGAGACAGGGTGTCTCAAGGCGCTTCATTTAGAATGAGACTTTCAATTTTGGTTTATTGTTTAATAGGAAAAGTCGACCACTATGAAATCATAGTGGGGAAAGCCAGATGGTTTTTATACAATCGTGAAGTTGAGTTTAGTGTATTCCTTTGTCATGTTTGAATAATCCTAGTCAAACTTTTTGGTTAAATAGTTTTTGAAGCAATACAGGCATAATTATGAACTTATTAAGACGGAAGCAACATTTTTGACAAAGATGGCAGCAAAATAATCAAAATCCAACAATGAAATGACCACTTGGAGTTTATTTTTTAAAGCAGATTTGTCCTTGTTGAAAACATTTTTAAGGAGACTTTGTCTTGAGAAATAAAGTAATGGCTGCCCTTAGTTAAAGAATGTTTTAACTTCTAGGAACCGACATCTAGTCAAAATATGAGTGCGACACATGTGGTCCACACGACTAACTTCCCAGAGTAGAAAAATGAGTAGAATAATATTTACTTACTTACTTACTTAAGGTTGCGCTACAGTCCGTTGTGGACTTGGGCCTCAATCAACAGTCTCCGCCAGCTAGCTCGGTTCTTAGCTAGTTGTCTCCAGTTTTGCACTCCAAGTTGACTGAGATCCTCTTCCACTTTAGTACGCCACCTGAGTCGCGGTCTTCCTCTCCTCCTACGTGCCTGGGGAATAGTTTCGAAGGTTTCCAGGCCGGACCATTGGTGTCCTCCGCTCTAAATGACCGAGCCATCTGAGACGCTGGACATTGACCCTTTTGGCGAGGTCCATGTCGTTATACAACACAGGGCCAAAGATGACCCGAAGAACTTTCCTCTCGAAACAGCCTAAGGCACATTTATCCGATTTTGTCAAGGTCCATGCTTCTGCACCATACAGCAGGACTGGGATGATAAGTGTGTTGTTCAATTTTACCATAGTTGCTCAAGAGAGGGCTTTTCCACTCAATTGCTTTTTTACCCCAAAGAAACAGCAATTAGCAAGAGTTATTCTTCGTCTGATCTCGGCGCTGGTGTTATTGGCCGTGTTTCCAGCGTAGAGCCTAGGTAGACAAACTCTTCTACTACCTCGAAGTTGTATGCGTCTATTGTGACGTTCTGTCCGAGTCTTCGGTGTTGGGTGTCCTTCCTCTTCGTTTTGTTTTTCCCTCATTTACCGCTAAACCCATTTTTGCCGCTTCTGTCTCAATTCTCACAAAGGCGCCATTGACATCACGCTATGTTCTTCCCATTATATAAATATCATCGGCGTACGAGAGAAGTTGAACAGATTTTTGGAAGATAATGCCTCTGGTGTTGACGGTGGAGTTCTTCTCAAGAACGATGTTAAAGAAATCGCATGACAGTGCATCGCTCGTTGCCAACCTTGATGGAGCAGTCTGAGTTCTCCATCTTCATTTTGCACAAGCAAACGAGCTTGCAGGGATGCCAAAACTAGACATGGCTTTATACAGTTCGTCTCTGTAGATGCTGTCATATGCGGCCTTAAAATCGATGAATAGGTGGTGGGTATCGATTTGGAGTTCATAGGTTTTTTCCAGGATCTGGCGCAACGTGAAAATTTGGTCAATGGTTGTCTTTAATGGCCTGAAGCCACATTGATAAGGGCCAATCATCAGATTGTTGAAGAAAGGCTTCAGACAATCACATATTTCGACAGAGAGGATCTTGTAGGCGATGTTTAGGAGACTTATTCCTCTGTAGTTGTGCGCAGTTTAGAGGATCTCCCTTTTTCAGGATCGGGCAAACAATGCTGAGGTTCCATTCATCGGGCATGCATTCCTCTGACCATGTCTTACAGATGATTTGGTGCATGCTCCTATCTAGCTCGTCGCCTGCTGCTTTGAACAACTCAGCAGCTAGTCCATCTGCTCCAGCGGCTTTGTTGGATTTCAGCCGTGATATTACGGTTTTCAATTCTTCTAGGTCACGTTCACGGAATTGTTGGCTATCATCGTGTCCGATGAAAGGCTCCTGTCTGACGGCGGTGTTTGATTCGTTGTCACCGTTATACAGTCTACAGAAGTGGTCTTTCCAAATCCCCAGCATTGACTGCGATTCTACTATGATGTTCCCTTGTTTATCTCTGCAGGCATCGGTTCTTGCTCGATTTCATTTAGCCAGCTGTTTAACCTTTCGATAAAACCTCCTAACTTCATTCCAGGTCCTACATACATCGTGAAGATTTACCTGAAGACTTTCTACCATCGAAAAAAGTACGGCATGAGGGACCAACCAGATTCTGCTGATCCAAACGTAAGTCTTTGATACATGAAAAATGAGGGTTCATCCAAAGATGTCGTAAAATTCTAGTCAAGAAATCTGAACAACGATGAAAAGTACAAGCTTCTCGTTGATGCATGGTCACCAGACGAAACTTTCGAATTTCCAGCATCGGAGACAAGAAATTTAAGATTCCAGCTGTCTTGGTTACACATGTTTCCCTGGTTGGCGTCTGAATATTGAGACGGAGCTTACTGACGAATCGCACAAAAGAATATTGACAAAGGAAAACATGAAGAACCAAAAACCTTTGCTCAATGCGCTCTCAAAGATTGGAAAAAGGCTTTGGGTAAATGTAGAGATCATCAAAACAATAAGTATCACAAGGATGTTTCTGAAGACGCGCTGAATTTTAAAATGATTTATGATCAGAAGAAAAATGACATTATGTACAAAATAGATCATGGTCGCAAACAACAGCAGCATGAAAATCGACAAAAGCTGATTGCCAGCAATCGTGCCGTAGCAGAGAGGGACTTTCTTTCTAAGGACATCGAGATCATGACTTGTTATCAACGGAGATACCAGAGGAAAATTATGGCAATTTCAGAGTACTCATTCTATTCGCTGTGGAAAGTGGAGATTTTGAACAACTTACAATTAGCGTCCGTTACATCGAAAAAATTGAAAAACATGTATAACATCCGGGAAGATTTCTTGCTTTTCGTCCCTGTGATAGACGTAACTGGAGCTGGCCTTGCGAAGACTTTACTGATCACATTGGAAGAGCTTGGATTAGAGATGCGTTTCATGAAAGGGGCAAGGTAAGGTCAGAAGGTTCAATAACACTCAAGGTGCGACCACATTCAAAACCTATTTTTAATACACAACTGTTGTTTCATTAATCAAAATTTTTATTTGAATAAATGTGTTTCAAATAGAGCAAGTCACAGCTCATGATTTCCAGCACCTTCATTTTTTCTTTTGCCTTCACGACGAACTGAGTGTGAAATAAAATTTATGACAAAACTTCCAAGAGTATCAACCTGTCATGAAAAAAATGCTTCTCAACTTTTCCGTTCGGAATATGCGTTAAACTGTTGGTCCCCTCCTCCACTCAGAGAATTGTTGATGAGAGTAAGCCACTTAGGCCTTGGCTCTTTAAGTAGGTGCTGTCACGCCACTCTATTTATTTAACAGTCTTGAATTATGCCATTTACCTTGTGAAAAACAGAATTTTTAAAAGACACCAAAGGCTGAGAATCATGGAGAACGAAGGAAAGCCTTTTGTTTGCAGGCTTTCAAGATGCACCGCCTTATATCCATGTAAATTAATGTGATGTGGTATATGACGTTCATGATGGATAAGTAAAGGAAAAAAAAAAACAATATTTCCCAATGAGACACCCTGTAAAAAAAATCTAGCATGAACACAGAACAAAACGTGCCTTCGACAAAAACTATTCTTCTTTTAATTTTAACACAAAACTAAAAGAGCAGAAGTGTTTTCGTTTCTTTTTGTTTTTCTTCCTTTGAATTTTGTCTTACTTGTTATATCTTGCAAATTCTGTGATTGTTCCGGAAACACCAGCATGAACCCAAAACAAAAGTGTTAGTGAAAATGGACATTCCACACACTTTCAGGTGCATTTGGTGAATCAATTAGGATCACAAGGATACCTGCCTGAATACCAATTATTCAATAAAGACTCCAAGAGTAATAAAGGACATTCTTTATTCAGGTAGTGTCGGTGTGTGGTACAGAAAAGATATTTCCTAAGAAACATTCCATTCGAACTTGATTTACTCTCACCCACTCACTCACAATATGAACTCTTAGCACATATATAACAATCTAGACATAATGATTTCCTTTTGTGGATTAGGAAACTGATTTTCCTGAATAAGCTTCATGTAATTGAGGTTTATAAAATGAATTGAATCATCGTTACCATTTAATTGATGATTTAAGATGCTTCTTATTATATTTCTCTGTAAATGGATCTGGGTGAGCTCTGATTCCAATAAGCAATTATTTTATTAAAAAGCATAGAAATCCCTTGGGATATTGTGATGAAATCGGATGAGCATGAAAAGTAATTTAAAGTTTTATGTACAACATATGCGGATTCATAAATTATGTATGAATGGAAAGTTATTCAACTTTGAGTCGGAGGCAAAGTTTTGAGGGTAGGTACTCGTCCTAGCTTTCATCAAATTCGATTCTTAGGACTAGAAGATTTAACTTGAACTACGGCCTCTTTGAAAAACAATAAACTAAATTGTTGGCTTGCTACGATGGCTCTTGGCTTGGCATATGGCCATGTGGTAATCTTAAATTATGAGTAAAGTCAATTCAAATTATTAGCAGAAAGAGTAAGTTATTAATTCAAGGAACAATGATGGGAAGACCCTCCAAGAGGTAAGCCTTGACGTGGCGGAGCGGCTTACGGTAACTACTACTATGAAGCTTAGAGCTATGCGATCGCGAAACTTGATTTCGCAGAAGGGCCTCCCATGGTCGACAGGTCGAAGCGGAGTAGGCTGTTACTACCAATTACCCCACAACGAAGGAGTGTTCCCACCAAGGCACTCCCACCGAGCGACGGCAGCGAATGAATTTCTTCTTTGGAATCAACGGTGGCGTCTCCAGTTAGGCCGAACTACTTGCTGAACACCTTTACGGGCTAATTCGACTTATTTGAAGCCCAGGCCGTAAAAGGAGCGGTTTTTCCGGCTCTTGCACTTGGAGTCACATCAAGTGCCTGGTACTCCAGGTTGGGGGTTGTGCGTCGGGGTGACTTCCCGACCACGTAGAAAAAATCTTAGTTGCGAAGCAACAACGGGCCTCGGAATCGGACGGATACACTGATGACGACCCAAGCAAATGTACAAAGGACAACGATTTTCGGATATGCACGTGAAATGTTAGGTCCCTTAACAGACCGCGTGCTGCCGAACAGTTAGCGGAGACCCTCAACTGCTACAAAGCAGACATTACCGCTATCCAGGAAATGCGATGGGATGGACCGGGCAAAAGGAGGATGAGAAACTGCGACATCTACTATGGTAATTGTTACCGAGAGCAACAACAGCGACTCTTTGGATGCGGATTCGTGTCGTGGGAAGCAGACTCAGGCAAAAAGTCTTGAGCTTCAAATGCGTGAGCGAACGCATCACAACAATCCGAATCAAGGCTTAATTCGGCAACATCAGCCTAATATCTGCGCATGCCTCCACAGAAGAGAAAAAGGACGACACAAAAGACGAGTTCTACGAGCTCCTTGACAAAACATACAAGCAATGTCCTAGTTATGACATTAAAATTGTCCTCGACGATTTTAACGCAAAGCTGGGAAAAGAGGACATCTTTGGTGGAACGGTCGGAAAGCACAGCCTGCACGACACCACTTCCGATAACGGATTCAGGCTGATCGATTTTGCTGCGGGGCGAAATGT
>CAKKXW010000001.1:92775033-92799736 GCA_920937365.1 Sphaerophoria rueppellii
CTTGAATAGCATCGATGCTAACCTTCATTTTTATAGGGGATCACAATGGACCAATAGGCCCCCGTGTATGCAACAGCCCACGCTGTGCACACCCCTCATAACCTAACCTAACCTAACCTAACTTCGGTATGGCTAATGGGAGTAGGGAATAGCTAGAAAGTACTTTCCCACAGTAACTTTTTCTCACGTTTCATTTGCCCGCAAAAAAGTCCTACATTTTTTTCAAGAGCATCTACTCCTTTTCGCCCAAAGTTATGACAAGTAAGGAAATCGAATCTGGATTATTTTTCGATTATGTCACACACTTTACCACCAAGTGGTAACCATCGCACCGGATACTGGTTATATCACTAGATATAACTTGCGAAACTTGTAGAGCTTACGAAGCCTATCCAGAGAACGACGTTAAAATTGTACTCGGAGATTTTAATGCAAAAATCTTGAAAAAAGACAGCTTTGGCGGATAAGTTACAACAGATAATGGCTTCCGACTAATCAACTTTGCTGCAGCTCGTAATGTTTCGTAACTCAGCGAAAACATACCAATCAAATCCGAAAATGAAATAAAACACTATAATTTTATAGCGGAAAAATATTATATAAAAAAAACCACTTGAATTGTTAATTTTTTCAATATTTTAAGTTAGAACTCTCCATGTCTTTCCATGGTTACAGTCTGTTTGCATCTAACTCTCGTTATATTTTTTCATATCTTTTTCGAACCCTTATCGAACTCAAAAAGCTTCTCTTTCGATAAAGTTCAAAATTCTTTGCAATTATCGAACCCGAGAGTTGCCATCTCTCGGTGTTCGATACACGTAATACGGTGATAAGTAGTAATATAGGTTTCCAACACAAAAGATCAACACAGCAACCTGGCGATCTCCGGATGGGCGAACCACCAACCAAATCGACCATGTGCTATAATCAGCACAAAGCACCATCCAAAATCTTGAACGTGCGTACTTCCCGAGGAGCACATGTCGACTTTTACCACTTTCTGGAAGTGGCTAAGTTTAGAGCTTGACTATCAAATGACAAAAAAACACGTGTGGCCCAAAGAAAGAAGTTCAACATCGGTCGCCTTAGCACTTCGGATAAAGCCAAAGACTAGCTACAGTCAGGGCCTGAGTGAGCGACTCTTCGGCGGCGTCCTCCCAAATACCACAGATGTCAACACCTTGTAGAACCAATATCGCGAAACAATAAAAAAATTAACCGAGAACACCATAGGTTACCGGCCACCCCCGAAAAAGAACTCGTGGTAGTATGATGAGTGCGCGTTATTGAAAAGAGAGACGGAAAATGCACGTTTGCAGATGCTGCAACAAAAAACAAGAGCGGCAAGAGAAGAGAAAAGAGAATCTGCATGTTCTCAGCTCAAGGATCTAGAAGAGTCTCGGGCCAAGAATAACACCCGGCGTTTCTTTAAAAGGCCGAAACAATAAGCTTCTGGTTTCAGAACCGAGACACAGGCTCTTCGAAACAGTGAAGGAAACGAAGCACAGAGAATTTTAGATGTTTTCAAGCAGCACTTCCAATAGCTGCTGAATGCGTATAATGTCGAGCGAGCCAATGACGAAAGAGAAGCCAGACCAGTCAATGTAGATCCAGTCCCAGCCCTCAGCACCGAAGAGGTAGATCCTATGTCATGCAAAAACCAAAGTGGCATATCCCTGCTTAATGTTGCATACAAAATCCTATCTAACGGGCTGTGTGAGAGTCTTAAACCGTTCTGCAACACAATAATCGGCAAGTACCAGTGTGGCTTTAGGCCAGGCGATGCAACGATAGACCAAATATTCACACTTAGGCAGACCAACCAATTTCAAGTCGAAACCCACCATCTTTTCATTGACTGCGTATGCGTATAGCATCCTCCGTTAAGAGCCTATAATGGCGAAGTAGCTGTAACGAATGACGCTCAACAAAAGGCAGTGCAGGTGCAGTGTGCAAATGTGTTACAGCTAATCCGAGTTGTTTCAAATATGCGCAGGGCTTAGACCAGGAGATGCGCTGTCATGTGATTTCTTCAACATAGTCCTGGAGCAGATAATGCGCAAGGCAGGTGTGAGCACGGAAAACAATATCTACAGCAAATTCACCCAGCTCTTAGGATATGCGGACGACGTAGACATCATCGGTCGACCCAAGAGAGCTGTGCTTGAGGCCTTCACAGCAATTGAAGAACAGGCGAGTTTGCTGGTCTTGAATTATGAATGAGGACAAGACAAAGTATTTACATACTATCAACAAACAAAGAAGTATCTGTCCACCGTCTAAGACAAAATGTCAATGTTGGTAACAGCAATTTCGAAGTAGTCGCAGCCCCAGATTCGAGACGACGTTTTTGGCGACTGGAGAGAGCATGCAAGGGACCCTTCCCGATGGAAAACTACAATATCTCAGGCTGAGATCCATCATGGATTGTTAGTCGGTTAAGTAAGTAAGTAAGTAAGATCACAAAAGTTATTGTTAAACGTTAGACCTTATGAAAAAATTGTGTTATAATTAGATTGCTCTAAATAACGTTAACGATTTTCATCTAAACTCTTAACCTAAACACGCCCTTACTTTTTGTCGTAAAGTAAAATAAATTACGTTTATGTAAAATATTATCTGGCGTTGTTGAGAGTAGGTAGCTATAATTCAAATCAACGTTTTCATCATCGTTTTCCTGATTATGAAGGTTTTACTTGTTGCTTCCTTGGTTAACCCTTGAATTCTTGGGTATCTTTACCTCAGCCTTTCACTACAAGGTAGGTACTCAACGAATTCATAAAAATCAACTCACTTGCAATTCCTCAATTAGCTTTTATCTTTAAGGTCTGCTCCTCCATCAAATTAATGTAAAGGCTTTTCCAAATGTATTCGAATAACTAACTTCTTATCATTAATGAAAATGTATTCTTCCCTCTGACTATACTCTTGCGGTGGGCATTTGCTATTCAATTTTCCTCGTTCCAATTACTGAACCTGGTTTATGTTAAAATCAAAAAACCTCCCAAATTGTTTTGTTTTTTTTTTTTTTATTTCTTCTGAGCCAAATTAATTTTGCTTACCTCGCACGAGGAAGAAGATAGACCCTAAATTAGACATTCGACCTCTGGATTGTTTTTCTACCTTCCGGCACACAGGCAACCTTAGCAATATACTCGCTATATACCTACAGTCTATGCGATAATGATAAACAATATTAGTGAAAGGACTTCAATAAAAGTCACAACGTCTTTCACTTTTGTTCTTACTTTAATGGACATTTTCGTAATGTTGTATCATGTTAACGCACCAAAGACCTGTGTATATTGACCAATTTTTTTCCCCAACTCCAAACAAAAACAAGAAATAAAAACAATTGGAAGTGAGAGTGGGAAAATGACATTAATTCGGACTAAACCTATCGAACAGAAAAAGCTATTTCCGTTTAACATAATTAGGCTTTCTTCCAGGAACTTGAAATATTGTGAGGTGACCATTTGATTCACATTTCAACATTGTCCACACAAGCAAAAATTTTCAAAACAAAGAACACACTTCAGAACTTCATCCCCCATCGTTCGAGTGAATGTAATGTAAAGCACACAACCGACTCAACACAACACCTATTCAGCTGGCTAGCACTGCCAGTGAATAATTATAAATTGCAATTTGCAATTACAAATTGCACAAGTTGACTTTATTCGCATCAGTCATGAACTCGTAGTGTCAGCGGCGGCGTCGCGTCGTCGTCGTCATCGGTCGTTGGTTTCATAGAAAAATGCACTGTGAGTTGGCTTTTTCATTTTATTCGCAATTCGCAAATAGACAAAGAAAGTGCACATGAACAGAAATGAAAGGTAGACTGTTGGTTATTTTCGTTTGTCATGTTTATGGTTCACATTGTGCTTGCTCTGAAAAATCAACAAGAAGACCATGTTGTTGGCTTTATTGATGAAAAAACCTGTCTAGTAAAAACATATTAGTGGCGAATAGAAGCAAGGAATCCATTTTTGGCAACAAAATGTGGTGATTCTGGGAGATGAACTTGATGTTACTTTGAAAGTAACTTATTTTAAAAAGAGAATTTTTCATTCTCTTATAATTGACTCATTAATGGGATAAAGTGAAAGGGAAACGAGTTGGGAAATTGTGTTGCCTTTTTGTGCTGCACTTTCGGTGTTTTTAAGCGAAGCTTCAAGTAGAAAATTGAAATAAAATTAAAAGCTCAGTCTCGTTAATCGAGATGAAATGTAAGTTGTTGTGTTTTGATAGCATAACTTGTGGACGTTAGAGATTAGGTATAGAGAGGTAATTGAATGGAAGCTTGTCCTTTGACGTGTGTACTTTGTTCTTGTATCAAAGAGAGGTATTTTACATTTCAAGTGTTTGGTTGTATTGCTTTATCTGTTGATAAGCGGAGTTGATGCCAGCGAGATGTTAACTTGAGAGATAAGACAAAATCAAGTCAATGGTGCAAAATTAAAGACCGATAGTGAACATTTTTTAGAGAATTTAGTGTTATACTAACATGTCTGAAACGTCATGTTAAGCTAGTATCACGCTAAACTTCATTAGCGGACTATAATTTTGTGCCAATGAGTTTATTGTGTCAGTTGATATTTAAAGAAAGGACCAGTTGAAGAAGTAAAGTGTGAATTCAAATTGTCAGTTTAGCTCCATTTAGACGATAATTTCAGTTTCAGTTTACATATCAGTTAAGCTTTAAGTTAAACTGAAGTGTAAGTTGTAAGACTGAAGCGTTTAACTAAAACTGAAACTGAAACTTATGGAATTCCCTTCAGTTTTCAATTCAGTTATCATTTTTCCTTAGAAATTTCGATTGCTCACAATTGAAAAGAAAACTGTTAAATTCGGTATCTACGATTAAGCTCAGCTCATTGTACAGTGTTCAAAGAGTTCCTAGCTATCGCTGTCTATTCGCAGCGGAGCAGCTGCCTTGCCAGCTCCGAGCAACCAAAGCTTAAGTGTTAAACACTCCTAAGCAATTGCTTGAGAGCTTTTATGGGATTGAAGGGATAAACATTTTTATGCAGATTGCAAACAAATGAATGGAGAAGCACTTTTCCTTGCCAAGTGATACTCTTAGAAGCTTTGTCAGTTCTTCTCAAGAAGCCAGTACCAGTACCCATAAAAGATAAAAGAAAGTTATTTTTTTCCCTTGCAGGGTTCGAACCTTACGTATGGAATTTTGTAAATAAAATATGCAAAGAAATCCATTTGAAAAATTGTTTAAGAGCCACGTTCGACATCACCTCTGCTCTGAATAGTGTTCCGGTAGGAATCTTTCTGGATGTCGAGAAAGTATTCGACAGTGTTTGGATTGACTCTCATTCAAAAGCTCCGTCTTATATGTATCACTCAGGCAGTAATTCAAATATTAATTTATTTTAAACAAACATTATACATTAATTTCTTTTCTTCTTTCCAGGAAATTCTTCGTGGAAGCTCAAACAACAAGTCAGCAATAATTATCATTTTGGCTGAAGCTCGCGCCCTTCCTCTACAGCCTAATAACGTCGGACAGACATGTGCCATCAGAGTGTGAGAATCTGCTTTTTGCAGATGACTCACTTACATACGCCTCATTCAGCTCTCTCTCAACACCACCAAGTTGGAGTTCAGGAGAGCGGTTTCAACCGCAGCCTCTGTAGATTGGTGGCAGAATGCAGAAACATAATTCTGAAGTTCCCAAATGGATCAACTTTTCAGCTTCAACTAGGTGTTTCGCTTCAACCCGCATTCAAGACCAGAGCTAGCCAAAACTTTCCCTCGCATCAACCTTCTTTTGAAGAAGAAGACTGGACTATAACGAAATTAACCAAGCTGCTGATTTAAAAGCAGCTACTCAGGCCAGCGGTCAGCTACAACTTTCTAGTATGGTTAACCATATCCAAGACAGTGAGGCAGAAACGTCTGTTGTATGAAATTAAGGTGCTGATTATTTTTATTGGACTGTACTAAGAAGCCTGTATCAAACCACCAGACACACTTCTTGCTGACGCAGGTTATAAGATGGTTGAAAGAAGGATGACCAATGAGAAACGACATCCCAAACCAAGGTATCTGAGTTGCATGGATATCCTGGAGGAATTGACACGGGACAACGCTGGAGCAGTTTCCTTTTATGCTGGCTTGGAGTCCAGGCATACCAATGTGAATTAATAGCTTAAGCAATGTCTGGAAGTAGGAACACTTTCGTAGCCTTAGTTCTACATGTTTTCATATTACGGATTATTGGTGTGACCGCTATCAAACATTTCGAGACTCATCTCATCGTTAAGTAAATATAGTCCCCTGGTCACACTAATTATTATCCAACAGTCCTCACTAAGAAGAAGTATTAATATAACCATGACAATCGTTTGCCATAACTGGAACCAATTTCAACAAGAACAACAAGCATAATAGATATCATTAACAATACAGTTCCGAACGTCTGATAACGTTCTTCTGTATCTATTTCTGTACACCTTTTCTATAGAACATGAATTATGGGAATCGAAGGTTGAATGGCTTTGCAACAGCTGTACCAACTCACTTGTTAAGTTGTTGGTTTGTTGAATGGAATATCTTACATAATGTGACAGAGACAAAATTCATGTTGCAACGTTTTCAATTCTCAATAGAGTACGTATAACTAAATCTACATCTATCCAAGGAGAAAGAAAGTCAAGTCAGTTAGTGAGGATGAAGAAAAGATGCATCCAGTGGGTAAGAACCTGAAGACATATAACAAGTGACAGATACTGACAAATTGGTTGAAAGGATATCTTTTGAGTTGGTGGTTTGTTGAGAAATTGACTTAACTCGAATATTTTATTTTAAGGCCAAACGATATCGGAATTTCGAAGAAGATATACTTGTAACATGATTTGAACATATCGACTATTTGATCCAACGAAATGGGGTTAAAGTTTGAATGGTTGGGGGTGGGTGGTTCGTGTTAATGCACATGAATGGAGAAAACGAAATTGAAGTGAAGCGAGTTTTTGGAACTGCAGACAAACATAAAGACATTAAAATAATTTGAAGACTTTTTCCTGCTGTATTTTCAAGTTAAATAGTCGGACTTCAAAAGTAATTACAGTTCAATAATTAAAATATATTATCAAATTAGATTTTTCTCTTCTTCCTCATCTTGAAGCTTATCAAAAATACAAGTCCCACAATGTGCCTTACAACCACACCTTATCATCCAGTTGCTAACCCACCTCTCAGGAGGAAAAGAAGGAGCATATGAGAAGCGTCAGACCGAGGATGTTGAGAGAGCCAACAGCAAAAATATAGTTTGGAGGTTTTATCGGAAGGTTAAACAGCTGGCTCAAGGTCATCCAGCAAGAACCGATGCCTGCAGAGATAAACAAGGGAACATCATAGTAGACTCGCAGTCGATGCTGGGGATTTGGAAATACCATTTCTGTAGACTGCATAATGGAGACAACTAGCCATTCATCGGACACGATGATAGCCAGCAGTTACTTGAACCCGACCTAGAAGAAATGAAAACGTCAATATCACGGCCGAAATCCAACATAGCCGCTGGAGAAGATGGTCTAGCTGCCGAGATGTTGAAAGCAGCAGACAACGATCTAGATAGGAGCATGCACCAAATCATCTGTAAGATATGGTCCCAAGAATGCATGATCCTGAAAAGGGGAGAACCTCTAAACTACGCCATCTATAGAGGAATCAGCCTACTTAACATCGCCTACAAGATCCTCTCCGCCGTAATATGTGAACATCTGAAGCCTTTCGTCAACAATCTGATTGGTTCTTGTCAATGTGGCTTAAGACCAGGAAAGTCAACCATAGACCATATGTTCACTTTGCCGCAGATCCTGGAAAAAGCCTATGACCTCCAAATCGATACCCACCTCCTTATCATCGATTTTAAGGCCGCGTATGACAGCATCTACAGAGACGAACTGTATAAAGCTATGTCTAGTTTTGGCATCCCTGCCAAGCTCGTTCGCTTGTGCAAAATGACGAAGGAGGACTCACACTGCTCCATCAAGATTGGCAAAAAAGGATTCAGACAAGAATGCACTTATTTCTTAAACATCGTTCTTGAGTGCAGAACTCCACCGTCAACACCAGAGGCACTGTCTTCCAAAAATCCGTTCAACTTCTCTCGTACTCCGATGATATTGATATAATGGGAAGAACACAGCGTGATGTCAATGGCGCCTTTGTGAGAATTGAAACAGAAGCGGCAAACGTGGGTTTAGCGGTAAATGAGGGAAAAACGAAGTATATCCTGTCTTCCAGGAAGGACACCCAACACCAAAGGCTCGGAAAGAACGTCACAATAGACGCATACAACTTCGAGTTAGTAGAGGAGTTTGTCTACTTAGGCTCCGCTGGCAACACGGGTAATAATACCAGCGCCGAGATCAGACAAAGAGTAAATCTTGCTAATCGTTTAGTGGAAAAGCCCTCACTCGAGCAATTAAGGTAAAATTGTTCAACACCCTCATCATCCCAGTCCTGCTGTATGGTGCAAAAGCATGGACCTTAACAAAATCGGATGAAAGTGCCTTAGGCTGTTTCGAGAGGAAAGTTCTCCGAGTCATCTTTGGCCCCGTGTGCATTGAAGGGGACTGGCAAAGAAGATATAACAGCGTATTTTACGGGTTCTACAACGACAAGGTCCAGAGACACAGATGACTCTGTCATTTAGAGCTGATAGACACCAATGCTCCGGCCCGGAAAGTCTTCGAAACTTTTCCCGAGGGATGTAGAAGGAGAGGAAGACCGTGACTATAGGTTGCGCACACAAGTGGTAAAGGACCTCAGTCAACTTGGAGTGCAAAACTGGAAACAGCTACCTAGGGACCTAGCGGAGATTGATGATTGAAGCCTAAGCTCAAAACGGACTGTAGCGCCATCAGTTGACCACTAACTGTGAGCTGTGAGTCAACAGAACCTGGTATCGCTTACCGACCCTATTCAACACAAAACGAGCCTTCCTGTCAAGCCATTAAGAAGCCGACTACACGCCATAGCACAGTCAGTTCATAATCACCGCTGAATCAAAGTGACTTGTCCACAGAAGTTGATGGCCCAGATTAGAAGAGGGTGAGACCTTTAGAGGCATCATTATTTGGGCGACCGTGAGTATTTATAAAAACAAATGCTTTCACTGCAAGCTTTCCTTTAATGTGTTTTTTGTCAGCCGGAAGTTTTAAAGTTATGTAAGGTGAAAGTGTCCGTAGCTTAGTGGTTAGGTGCGTTGCCTGCTAAGCAGAACGTCGTGGGTTCGAATCCTACTCGGGCCCAAAGTTTTTATTTCATCTTTCACGGACACTGCCTCTTGCGAAGAACTGACAAAACTTCCAAGAGTATCATCTGTCATGAAAAAGTGCTTCTCAACTTTGCCGTTCGGAATCGGCGTAAAATTGTTGGTCCCCTCAATTCTTCACTCGCGCCTAGAGAATTGTTGATGAGAGTAAGCCACTTAGGCCTTGGCTCTTCAAGAGCTGTCGCGGCACTAGATTTATTTATTTTTTTTTAAGGTGAAAGGGCATAGGAAAACAGGAACTGGTAAGAGGAATCTGGAAATCAGAAATATGAAACTTTCATTTTTAAGTAGAGCACTTGTTGGCAAGGGGCTTGTAAACGATGACAATGAAGAATTTTTACCATTTGATGTCAAAAAAGGGAAAAGGGAAGCTTCTTAATCAAATTCTGATTGCCCGGATTCGTCCATTGATTGCCCGGATACGTCAGTTGAATGCCTGGATTCGTCTATTCTTATTCTTAGATCAGTATGCTTTAATATGAAACCCTGGTTAGACCGGTGAGCATGCCTCACTACCTCAGCCTTAGATAAGAGTACCTCAAAGGGCAACTATAAGAATTAGAATCGAAAAATAGAACGAACTGTACTTGACAAGCTACCAAAAGACCCTCACAAACATTAAACTCAAACAAATGTTTTGTTGTTTTGTTCTTTTTATTTATCAAAATTAAAGTTTCAATGATCTTCAAAGAAAATTCAAAACATATTTATGCTTTCATCTTTTTGAAGCAATAATTTCACACTGACCTCTTCGTCTTCAGTCCTCATGGCCACCCCAAGGAAGAATTTTTTTTTTTGTTTTTTGTTATGCAATAAAAAATATAATTAAAGACTAAAAAAAAAATAAATTTCAATTCATACTTTTCGTCTTTAAGAAAGAAAATGTGGATATGAGAAAAACATCCCATATCTTGTTTCTTTCATAAACTGGGACTTGAGCCAGAAACAAATCTCCTACAAAACCAAGGACGACCGAAATACTCGAAAGAAAAAAACACAAGCACTCAAGCCACACTCAGACAAAAAACCAAAATAAAAACCAAAAACACAATGTGACGTTATGTTGTATTCAAATTCAAAAAGAGATAAACGGTCTTTGATAGACGAACTCTTAAAATTCTTGTGTACACTTTTTTGAGAGCGATGTGCGTTATGTTGCCGTAATTCAAATCGAAAGACTTGTTCCGGGATTTATGAATATTCATGTTTTGCTCCTTGTGGATATAAATATTATCTCCCGAACGGCAAATAAAACAACATCAACTACCAACACAAGAATGGGGAGGACATTTGAACTGCCAGAAGCGCAATTTCAATTTAGTAAATATTTCTTATGGTGTCGGCTGTATAGTTTAGGTGACGAAACGGTTAAAAGGAGGTTTCGATTTTTGTTTACGCTACACGTCATCGGCAGAGGGAGGTATTGACATTAAGATGTAAGTCAGACTGTATGAAAAAGTATCAGTTCCCTTAAGAACTATGAATTCTGGAGCACTACTCCGCCTTCTTTAAAATTTAGGGTATTGAACTGTCAAGCATAAAATTCGATGCATTTTATTTACGTAGACTATCGATTTGTGTGTAAGATCTGCCTTGCCGAAGGGGTAATATTAGGTTATGTAGGCTGATGTTGTTACCGTCACACATAGATCAACGTAGACCCTTTGTGATACCCCGAAGTATTGTAACTCCTGAAAAAGTTTTTTAAATTTTGAAATCTATGGTTGATCTACCCATTTACATAACTTGACAAAGTTCAGTAGGCGATTGCCTGGGAGTTCGGATAGCTTTTCTATTTTGATGAAGAAATACTTAGAGCCGTTTTCTTCACTCGAAGTTGAAGTCAACTTGAGGATTTTTTTTTCTCAACTTCTGATTTCATATTTCTTCACTCAAAGTTGAACATTTCAACTTTCGATTTTCAACTCTCAAGTTACTCAACTTCCGATTTTCTCAACTTCCCAACAAGTGGAAGTTGACTGAGCAAACTTGAGTTTTTCCTCAGAATTTTTTTAGCTTGGTTTGTTCCCGAAAAAGTAATTCTTTATTTTGTGCGAATAAAACATATTTAAAAATGTACTGAGCTAATTATTTTTGGGAAAATCATCCTTCATCTGCTTCAGAAAGCGAAGATGATAAAGAAGTGTTGCTGTCAATAGACAGAAGAGAATGACCGTGACTTTGCATATCGTTTTCGTCTATCAAAGCGGACAACAATCATGCTCTCGCATTTGATAGAGAATGATCTGCCTTGCAATGAAACGAGGTACACATTTGTTTGAAAATTGTTAAATATTATTTAAAATCGTGCCTCAATATTAATACCTAGATCACGCGAATAACGACCAATTACCCAATTGCTAATTGTCTTGAGATTTTATGCACTGGGGTCAATACAATTGGCGATTGCTGATTTCATTTGTGTCAGTGTATCAACTGTGCATCGAATGATTAAATGAGTTGCAAAAGCAATTGCAAACCTCTCTCAACAAATTGTTAAAATGCTGGAAACACGAATTGAATGCCTAGAAGCAGCACGTCAATTTTACTCAATAGCAAGGTTTCCAAGAACGATTGGGGCAATAGATTGCACGCGTGTTCGCGTCCAATCTCCTGGTAGAAATGACGCGAACTATACCGAAATCGTAAGGGGTGGTTTTCAATAAACGATCACCCCGTGGCTGCTGCGGATCTAAATTATTATCGTATGAATAGTGGGTATATAATAAATATATATTATGTTGCTTTTTGTTTTAAGGGCTCCACCCACGATCAACGATTTTTAATTTGTCGAAATTGAAAAAAACATTTGACGAAGGTAAATTTGGGCACTTCATAATAATTGGCGACTCTGGTTATTCGAACACAAATTATCTTGCGACACCCTTCCAAAATGTTGTAGAGTTGAAACTGTACAGTCGATCATCATTGCGTGTGCAGTCTTGCACAATATAGCCATCAAAGAGAATGATTCGCAACCACCACCGGAAATGCTCGGATTTGAAGATATGATACTTCATACACAAGTACCATCAGCTACGCAACGTCAACTTCCCTCAACTGCTCTGAACGCTAGGTCACGATTGGTACGAACTTATTTTCAAGCAATTTTAGACCAACAACCTAGTAATCAGCACTGAAAACATGAAATTCATATTCAAAATCCTTTTTTCCTTTTTTATTATAACTGTTATAATAAACCAGTAGATAAGGTCATGCACATTATTTATTTTATTATAAACAAAATAATACACTCTAGTAAAATGATTTTTTAACCTGCTGTTGGAACTGTTCTTTCTAACTAATTTCCTTTCATAGCCGCCAAACGAATTTTGTGGATTTTAATGTCAAATTCAAGCTGGTTTTTTACCCTTTGTAATTCCACAAGGGAACGTTAGCGATCGTATTCCGCTCGTTCTCGTTCGATTACAGCGCTTTCACGCTCCAGCTCATTACTCTCCCTTTCACATTCCAAAATTTTCTGCCTTTCGACGCACGACTGTTAGACAGCAATGCGTTCGTTGGCTTTCTCAACTTTTCTGGGTTTACTCTCTCCCAGGTGTGTTCTTTTCTATCCATCTCAGTTCAATTCAAGTTCTTCGTCATCTCTCAAATCGTTAGTTGCTAAATTCAATTGAACGTCCGTCAAAACTACGGGCTCCAATGTGTTGGCCTTTTCCAGTTCTGGCTCAGGTATTGGATTACTGTCGCTATCACCGGTCGCTGCAGTAAGGCCATATTTTGCAGGAATCAAAATATTAAATAATTCCTGCATGGTCTCGCTCAATGCCTGAAGTTCTTTTTTTGGTGGACCTCCACCAGTTTTCTTCGCATCATTTGAAAAATAAAAAAACTCGGTTTTTCAAATTTTGCTTGATTTTTTAATATTTTTCCCGAAGGGACTTCACACTTCTCTCCTGCAAAAACGTATAAAATGATACATGTAAAG
The DNA here is from genome assembly GCA_920937365.1 of Sphaerophoria rueppellii. NCBI lineage: Eukaryota > Metazoa > Arthropoda > Insecta > Diptera > Syrphidae > Sphaerophoria > Sphaerophoria rueppellii. The sequence goes on from CAKKXW010000001.1 coordinate 92,788,284, forward strand.
AATAACAAAATTCTAAGACAGAAAACATTTAACATTTACCTGACCAGGGGTTGCGATATAAAATTTGTTTGCAATTTGTTCCCATGCCTTGTCCTTATCGCGTTTAGTCGCACCATCAGCTTTTTTTTATTTTCAAGTATTTGCTTATAAGCCAAGGCATGGGAAACCAACCAGTCTTCCTCTTCGGAGGAATAAACTACTTTTGGCAGTTTGTTCTGTTTTGATGCCATAATTTGAATTAAAAATAACCACGAAAACTGCTTTTTTGGCTAATTCAGGCGTCACAAGTCACAATCGCTCACTAATAATTAAAAATTAAAGTTTAAACTGACATTTCTCTCAAAATATTCGAAGGAAATTTTGAAAAAGCTTCAACTCTCGATTTGAAAATTAAAGTAGTGAAGAAAAACAATACTCAACTTCTCGCTCAACTCTGAGGTCAACTCTAGAGTTTATCAACTTGAGAGTTTGCTTCAAATTGAACAATTGTGAAGAAAACGGCTCTATAGGATGTGAGCGGTATTTTCGTGCTCTTCTTCAATGCCGCTGCCTCTGCAATCTGCATATGTCATCTGTGCTAAGCCCCACCTTCATTTTGTGGTAGCCAAGTTGATTATGTGATGTAATCACGCTTATGAGCGATCTCAGGGAGGACTTTTTTAAGAAGTAAAATCCTATCGGATCATTTCTTGTCATGATTTGGCCAGAGTTTTCTGCTGGTACCGCGGGATTCTAGGAGTTTCCATCTAACATTAGCTTTTTGAATGATTTTGTTTCTAATATTTTGCTTTAATTCGCATGAAAGGATTCTGATGTTATGGCGAGGGATCAAGTACTGAGCTTTCTCTTGCAAGCTCATCCGCTTTTTCGTTTCCCGGCACACTACTGTGACCGGGAACCCAGCAGAATCTGTATACTGCTTCTTCCAAAAAACTGAAAAGACTTTCAAGAGTAACAAATATGTCACGGTCACGGTGTAAGGCATTATGGCCTTAACACTCAAAGGCTACCATATTTGTTAACTCCTGATGATGAAAGCTATCGAAAACGCTTTCTTTTACTTGAGCTTGAATTCATGATTTTGCAAATACGCCTAAGATAAGGCAGTATTTAATCCACATTCACATACAGATTTTGCAAGCACTACAAAACAACGTCGACTCTTAAATCACTCGAGAAAGACTAGAAATCATCATCATTAATTCAGACAGCTTTTGAAAAGTCAATGAATTAATTTGACACTTTCGTTCGGCCTTCTGGTGGGCAATTTAAAAGGAATTCAAATATTTCCCATTAATAACCAACTTAAAGCTGAGTGAATTTGCATATTGACTATAAATAAAGACCATCTCTCAACTTTTATTTATACCCACTTCTTCTCTCACCTTATCGTCTCTGAACCAATGATTGATAACGTTATGTCAAATAATGACAAAATTAATTACACTCTCAAGCTGAAAAGGATCGAGATCCAGCAATGAAACAGCGACGAAATTCTTCTAATAAATTACCCTCATGAAAAATCTATACACGAGCCCATTCGGATCCTTGGGAATAAATCTTCAATACACTCAACGAGAGCCAGACGCAAAACCGTTTCAATAATAATAGGTCTATCTGTTTTCCCCCAGACACCCATACTTTGACTCGCTGAAGTAACAAATTACCAACCCTTGCTATTTGACGTTTACCTAAGTTCGATTCGGTGTGTCGGTGACGGGCGATATGACGTCTAAACGACTCCAAACAAAACCAATAACTTCAAAACCACCTGTCCTCGGCATTTGAATCCAAAGGCAATTTATTATCCTTCATCATACTCGAAGCTGTTACAATAGCAGGCAGACCAGCTTCAATGAACAAAACAAATCAGCGAATTCATCGCGCAACGAGTTTTATTGTTTAGCCTTCAGCCAGCGGTTTGTTTGCCTGTCAAGGCTGTTACTCATTGTTTTTGTGTGTGTTTCGGAAAAATATTGATACTTCTAATGAAAATTATTTTGTGCACATTTTTTTTTTTTGAGTGAACGTTCCAGATGAATGGCAAGCTCGTCAAAATTGTAATCTATTTCCTGCAGCGACAGCAATGGGTTAAATCAACATTCAACAATTCCTGAAGGCGATTCCAAAGGTTATGTGTACAGGGCCGAGAGCTATCTGGGTGTTAGGTCCAGTGCATTCAATCATCGTTATTTATTTTCTTCTATTTTGATTATTTTTTGGATAGGCACAGTTTTTTAGAAAACAAAAGCGAAATTTGTTTTTATTGACTTGTTAGAAGAGTGTGAAACCTTTAGAGGCATCATTGTTCTGGGAAGCATTCGTAATCAAATGCTGACGTAAACAAACTTAACCCCTCCACGGGGTAAGCCTTGACGTGGCGGAGCGGCTTACGGTAACTAATACTATGAAGCTTAGAGCTATGCGATCGCGAAACTTGATTTCGCAGAAGGGCCTCCCCTGGTCGACAGGTCGAAGCGGAGTAGGCTGTTACTGCCAATTACCCCACACTGAAGGAGTGTTCCCACTAAGGCACCGAGGGACGGCAGCGAATGAATTTCTTCTTTGGAATCAACGGTGGCGTCTCCAGTTCCAGTTAGGCCGAACTACTTGGTGAACACCCTTACGGGCTACTTCGACTTATTTGAAGCCCAGGCCGTATAAGGAGCGGTTCTTGCGGCTTTTGCACTTGGAGTCACATCAAGTGCCTGGTACTCCAGGTTAGGGGTTGTGCATCGGGGTGACTTCAAAGCAAAATCTAAGTTGCGAAGCAACAACAGGCCTCGGAAACGGACGGATACATTGATGACGACCCAAGCAAATGAACAAAGGACAACGATTTTCGGATATGCACGTGGAATGTTAGGTCCCTTAACAGACCGCGTGCTGCCGAACTGTTAGCGGAGACCCTCAACTGCTACAAAGCAGATATTACCACTATCCAGGAAATGCGATTGGATGGACCGGGCAAAAGGAGGATGAGAAACCGAGAGCAACAACAGCGACTCTTTGGATGTGGATTCGTCGTGGGAAGCAGACTCAGGCAAAAAGTCTTGAGCTTCAAATGCGTGAGCGAACGCATCAAAACCTTCTGAATCAAGGCTAAATTCGGCAACATCAGCCTAATATGTGCGCATGCCCCCACAGAAGAGAAAAAGGACGACACCAAAGACGAGTTCTACGAGCTCCTTGACAAAACATACGAGCAATGTCCTAGTTATGACATTAAAATTGTCCTCGGCGATTTTAACACAAAGCTGGGAAAAGAGGACAACTTTATTTCAACGGTCGGAAAGCACAGCCTGCACGACACCACATCCGATAACGGATTCAGGCTTATCTATTTTGCTGCGGGGCGAAATGTTGCGGTAGCAAGCACCTGGTTCCCTCATCTCAACATCCATAAAAGTACATGGAGATCTCCTGATCAATCAACCGTCAACCAAATTGATGACATTGCGATCGACGGAAGGCACTTGTCCAGCATTTTAGATGTTCGAACTTGCCGAAGAGCTAACATCGACTAGGACCACTACCTCGTCGTAGCCAAGGTAGTGCTACGAATATCCCGACAACGGCCAAAACAAGGAAATGCTGCAAGAAAATTCGACGTTGGACGGCTACAATCGCAAGAGATCGCCAGATCCTTCTCTGATCGAGTGTTAAGTAACCTCTTAAGGAGTCCTATGCCGCCAACATCAAGTATGGAAGACCAGTGTCAACTTTTCCAGAGAGCAGTTAGAGATGCCGCCTCTAATGTGCTGGGTTTCACACAGCCAACAAAACGAAACCCCTGGTTTGACGAAGAATGCAGGCAGGCCCATGCAGCCAAGCAGGAGGCATACAAAGCGGCGCTGCATAGAAGGACAAGAGCTGCTCGTGAGCTCTACGAGCAAAAGAGGAGAGAGGAACGCCGGCTTCTCAGGAGAAAAAAGAGAGAGCATGAAAAGCATCAGATCGAGGATGTTGAGAGAGCCAACAGCAGGAATGAAGTTCGGAGGTATTACCGAAAAGTTAAACAGCTGGCTTAAGGTCATCGAGCAAGAACCGATGCCTGCAGAGATAAACAAGGGAACATCATAGTTGAATCGCAGTCAATACTGGGGATTTAGAAAGACCACTTCTGTGGTCACGATGATAGCCAACAATTCCGTGAACCCGACCTAGAAGAAGTGAAAACCGATATATCACGGCTGAAATCCAACAAAGCCGCTGGAGCAGATGGACTAGCTGCTGAGTTGTTCAAAGCAGCAGGCGACGAGCTAGATAGGAGCATGCACCAAATCATCTGTAAGATATGGTCAGAGGAATGCATACCCGATGAATGGAACCTCAGCATTGTTTGCCCGATCCTGAACAAAGGAGATCCTCTAAACTGCGCCAACTATAGAGGAATAAGTCTACTTAACATCGCCTACAAGATCCTCTCTGCAGTAATATGTGAACGTCTGAAGCCTTTCGTCAACAATCTGATCCTTATCAATGTGGCTTCAGGCCAGGAAAATCAACCATCGACCAAATTTTCACGTTGCGGCAGATCCTGGAAAAGACCTATGAACTCCAAATCGATACCCACCACCTTTTCATCGATTTTAAGGCCGCGTATGACAGCATCCACAGAGACGAACTGTACAAAGCTATGTCTAGTTGGCAACGAGCTCACGGAATCTTTCGACGTCAAAAAAGGATTCAGACAAAGCGATGCCCTGTCATGCGATTTCTTTAACATCGTTCTTGAGAAGATAGTGCAGAACTCCAACGTCAACACCAGAGGCACTATCTTGCAAAAATCTGTTCAACTTCTCGCGTATACCGTGATAACGGGAAGAACACAGCGTGATGTCAATGGCGCCTTTGTGAGAATTGAGACAAAAGCGGCAAAAATGGGTTTAGCGGTAAATGAGGGAAAAACGAAGTATATGCTGTCTTCGAGGAAGGACACCCAACACCGACGACGGCTCGGGCAGAACGTCACAATAGATACATACAACTACGAGGTAGTAGAGGATTTTGTCTACCTAGGCTCCGCTATAAATACGGGCAATATTACCAGCGCCGAGATCAGATGAAGAATTACTTTTGCTAATCGCTGTTTCTTTGAGCTAAGAAAGCAATTGAGTGGAAAATCCCTCTCTCGAGCGACTAAGGTAAAACTGTACAACACACTCATCATCCCAGTCCTGCTGTATGGTGCAGAAGTATGGACCCTGACAAAATCGGATGAAAGTGCCTTAGGCTGTTTTGAGAGGAAAGTTCTTCGGGTCATCTTTGGCCCCGTGTGCATTGAAGGGGAATGGCGAAGAAGATACAACAGCGAACTTTACGGGTTGTCAAGGACATGGACCTAGCCAGAAGGGTCAAGGTCCAGAGACTCAGATGGCTCGCTCATTTAGAGCGAATGGACACCAATGCTCCGGCCCGGAAAGCTTTCGACACTATTCCCGAGGGACGTAGGAGGAGAAGAAGACCGCGACTCAGGTGGCGCACTCAAGTGGAAGAGGACCTCAATCAACTAGGAGTGCAAACCTGGAGACGACTAGCTAAGGACCGAGCTAGCTGGTGGAGACTGTTGATTGAGGCCCAAGTCCACAACGGACTGTAGCGCCACCTTAAGTAAGTAAGTAAACAAACTTTCTCAACGTTATGAGAAGAGCAACTATTGACCAATTGCTAAACTTTCTAATATCTCTAAGGTTATTGAAAGCATTTTATAATCAGCCCAGTTCAGCAAGGTTTCTTAAAAAAATAGATCCACCACCACTATTGTAGAATTGTTTTCACTCACTCTTAGAACGTTAGAAAACAGGAATGAAGTTGATATGCTCTCTTGATCTTATAGTCTTTAAGTTATCCTCTCTAGGCTTTGAACCCCCATTCCTTGAACAGATCACTTCTTACCTTGAGAATCGTGAAAGATCCGCTCGCTCGTCCCAATCCTTTTCTAGAAACTTCTGGTGTATCCCAAGGTAGTAATTTAGGCCCTCTTCTCTTTATTCTTACAATTAACGACATTGACATGGTCAATAAACATTGTCAAACATCTCTTTACGTTGACGATACAAAATTTTTCAAAATCATTGCAGCACGTGAAGATAAATCCCTCCTCCGAAAATATCTCGACAATTTCTCAACCTGGTGTACCAAAAATTGCTTAGAACTCGACATTAGTAAATGTCAGACCTTTTCACGTAAGCGCATTAAAACAATTCCAGTGTTTACTATCTTCAAATAGTCATTCCGTGCAGATAGTAGAAACAATGGGGGATTTGGGGACTTTATGTGACCGTGAACTTCTTCTAATTCATAAGGCTATAACCCTGCAAAGACACAACATAGGAAAACAATATGCTCTAGAATCAACAAATGTTAGATGTTCACTGGGTACCACCTGCCTAACAATCAAACAAATATGGCCAAGCTTAGACCTGAAGGTGTTTGAAGCGGTCAAAAAGCTTGATTTCTGTGAGCAGATAAAGTATAAGCTCCACAATTGGAGTCATAACAGGACACTGCTCATAGATAGACATGCTATGAGGCTGGGGATCTACACTAATGACTTCTGTAGAATCTGTTTGGACGAAGAGGAAGAAGACACAGTCCAATACCTTCTTTGTACATGACCGGCACTCTCCTAGAAGGAAAACCTATCTCGGTAATCACTTCTTCGATAAAACCAGTGTACTGGCAACGATCGACACAAGATGTCGTTCTTATTAAAAATACAAATTGCTATATGAGTACCTTCTTTGGTGGTATCACATTGAACTCTTGAGGTCTAGGTAGGTAGATAGGTAGAAATGGTTGTCCTACTTACGCGTGAGATTCTAAAAGATTTAATAATAGGTTATGGATGATGTATGTTCCGCACGTACAATTCTATATATATAATGTTGTATTATTTTCCTACGTGGGTTCGAATCCTACTCGGGCCCAAAGTTTTTATTTCATCTTTCACGGACACTGCCTCTTGCGAAGAACTGACAAAACTTCCAAGAGTATCATCTGTCATGAAAAAAGTGCTTCTCAACTTTGCCGTTCGGAATCGGCGTAAAATTGTAGGTAACCTCAATTCTTCACACGCACCTACAGAATTGTTGATGAGAGTAATCCACTTAGGCCTTGGCTCTTCAAGAGCTGTCGCGCCACTCTATTTATTTATTCTATTCATATTATTTTCCTACCCTCCGGGCTATTAACTCATAGTATGAGATCAAATCTTTGATCTTGATATCTGAGAGTTCCTCAATACCGTTGAAGAAATCTTTACCTAAGTAGAGTGCTCTTTTCCTAGCCAAGCCGGACAATGGCATAGAAAGTGTGGGACCGTGTCTTTTTCATCCTGATCCAGCTACAGCATAAAGAGTTATGTGGTATACCCAATTTTGCCGCATACTCCCCTATAGGCCAATGCCCTGTGCAGGCAGCAACAATCCTGGCTATGTCATTCCTTGGTTGGGAAATTAAATTGATTGATTTTGGTTTGTTATAGGCGGGCCAGATTTTCCTAGATATAACGAAACTCGTTAAACTTTCCACCTATGATTGGCTTCTGATGTGTATTTGGTCAGGATATAACCCTTCACAACTTCAAGAGGAGCAAATACTCTCACTGCCAGTGAATTGTGAAGGGCTGATCCTTGCCTAGCTCATCTGCTTTCTCATTTCTCGCATAGCCCCTATGGCCCGGTATCCAGATTAGAGTGACGCTCATATCAAGTTCCTCGAGAGCCTCTCTGCATTGTTGGACCAGTTTAGAGGATGGTAAAACTGAATCAATGGCTTCAATAGCTGCCTGACTGTCTGTTAGTATAGCTACATTTTGGTTCTGTCGGACATCTTTAAGGTTTGAACAAGCTTCCCTTATCGCTAACAATTCTGCATGTAATACACTGGCAAAATCGGAAAGTCTATAGGACTTTGAAATCTTAAGAGATTCACTGAAGACACCAGCACCAACACCGCATTCCATCTTCCAACCATCCGTGAAAATAGTTGTGTCGAAGTTTTTCGTCAGATCGCCTTCCTCCCAGTCGATTCTTGACGGAAGCACGACTTTAAACTTCTTTGAAGTGTTTAGGGTATAGGGATGCAGTGATCGGTGGTTGTGGTATCAGGCTTGTTTGGTTGCAGTGCCCGTAAGATCTGGTTTTCCAGCAGCCTATTTCTTTGAGTCTTAAGATGCTGCAGGTCGAGATACTTGAAGTCTAAGTGAGTCAATAACATCTAGACAGCCACTTTAACCTACCCTAACCTAATTCTGCATTACATTTTTTTAAACTTTGGTCTAAAGAATTTTATAACCCCTACGTGACCCTAACCTTTTACGCGAAAGTTGTCCGGCTTCTACTTGCATATACCTACATTATGCCAAGGATAAAAAGCATCCAACGGAATCTTCGTTTTGCACTTCAACACCTTCCTTGAGAAAATCCCCCTCATGGTGACCGTCTCCAACTGCTCAACCACAATTCGTTACATGAACGTAGAGGAATTACTGACATATTTTTATTCATTGGCTTCTCATTATAAATCGATTTCATTCGACATTAATATCCGTAACATGAGAAACCCTTGACTCTTTTATTTATCAATATACCACACCCGCTACGGCCTTAACGAATCTCTAACACGCATACTCCGTTCGGTCAAAAACTTCTGTTTAACACGCAATTGCATAGCGAACGACATTGTTTTTGAGCCGTATCCACTTTTCTACTGGCGGCACTCTAGTCTTATTTTCAGGGAAGTATTGGGAAGTATTGATTCGAACCTGAGTAGATGTTGGCACCTCGATACGAACGATATGATCTATCAACACATAGTCTATTTGGTTATACGAGTGATTGCATCACATGATCGTGACTTTCTGAATAATCCTGACTCGCAAACTCGGTATCGCAACGAAGGTATTATTTTCGTCTTCTGTGCACTCCTCAGTAGAGTAGTTAGTTAGTTAGTAAGTTAGTTAGTTAAATTCTTTAATTCAAATAATAATGTTTACAATATTTATTCTTAAGAGTAAGGACGTGGCAATTCTGCCGTCTGCCTGAAGTGACATTTCATAATAAAGTAAAGAGATATATGTATATTGAAAATATTTGAATACATTATGACAAACAAAATTCAGTACAATAAAAAAAAACTTATTGAATAGATAAATCTGACAGTAAGTTAAAAATATAAGTAACAATTTTGACGTGATTTGAAACACAAAATACATTTTTTTTCAAAATTCCTAAAAAAATAAAATTTTAAACATGTTAACAATTTTAATGTGATTTGAAACACAAAAGTAAAATAAATATAAATAATGAAACACAATAATTTTATCAGTTAGTGATTTTATCAATTTTGAAGTGATTTGAAAAACAAAATAAAAAAGCAAAGTGGAATAATTTAAATAGTTTAAACTGCAATAACTTTAGATTATTTCATAAGTAGCTACTTCGGAAGGTCAGCGCATGTTTACAATATTTGTATAAGCTACACCATCCTAGAGCACCGTTTAGTATTTCGCGCAATCGAACTGGTGAAATAAAGCTCTCATTTAAATGTAGACGTCGTATCTCTTGAAGAATTGGACAAACCGCAAAAAAGTGCATTGTGTCTTCAGCTTCTCGTCTGTTACACAAACCACAAATTTGTGACAGATCAGGGCGATGAGGCTACAATTCAGATTTAGAATTTCGACCCGTGCTCTAAATATGTAGCTTATTGCTTCAGCAGATAGCTCATTGGAAAAATAGTTGTCTTCCGATTGCAAGTGGTGATTGAGAGTTTTATATACGTTTCTGGATGTTGTGGAAGCTGCTCTGGCTTGATGGTGGTTGTAGGCATTTTCGTCCACCTTAGCAATAATGTTGTTAAACATATCTGGCCATTGGTCCACATTTGACTCAGTCGGTAAAAAGTTCACTTCGTGAGATAAGGCAAGCTGGTTCCATTCCTTAAAAGGTGTTGAATTGGTGAGCAATAGACGTAACATGATGATTTTGTGCAGGCTTCTCTCTTCTCTCTTCATAACCCTTACCATGTAATCTGCATTCGTTTTAAGGTTTTGAGTAGGTATATATGGGTGTAATACCAGACTCTACATATATTGCATAATTCGGAGTTGACGTCGGCAATCTAAACAGGCGTTTGAAAAAAAGCCTTTGAACTGTTTCGAATTCTTCGAGAGGCAAGTATCCAAAAACTTGAGCACCATAGCACATACAGGTGTTGACAGTTGCATGAAACAAACGGTATTTAGACTTTACATCAACTTGTTGGTTTGCAAAAAACTTGGGCCACATCAAGTTTAAAGCTAATTTAGCCTCAGTTTCTTTCGGGAAACTCCTAATGATGAAAGGTTGTAGATCAAGGCCTGTCTGTGTACCCTGTCAAACGCCGCTTTGAAATCAACGAAGCATGCACGAACGTTTATGAGACTTATGTTCTTCAATTTTCCTCTCATATCGAAGTATACGTAGCCTTGCATTTATTGTGTTAAATTTATAGTTTAAAATTAGTGCGATTATTTTGTATTTTATTGAAACAAAATAAACAACCTTCAACTGACTGATTTCATAAATAATATTAGCTTATCATAAAATAAGCTTATATGGAGTTATTTGAACGAAAAATTATTTTGCTTCGTTCTCCATGATTCTCAGCGTTTCGTGTCCCCTATAATGTCTGTCTTTGAAAAAGGATGTGGCGTAATTCAGGGTTGTTCTTGTTGGAGTTGTCGAAAAAGGTCGATTTCCTTAACTCTCATAACTTTGAATGATGAAAGGGAGGAGATTCTAATGAATAAAAGGAAGAAAGTATTTCGCGGGTTTTTGATTTGCGGACTTTGAACCTCAACTCAAATTCAGATACAAAATAAGACAAATGATCAACACGAAAACTTTCCGTTTTTCAGAGTGTATTCAATGAAGCATCATTTCCTTTATTGACACTCACTTCTTCCCAATTTAATGAGAAAACTTTTTCTTAGATTTAACTGCTTCCAATTAAAAATATTTCTTCCTTGGACACAATCATAACAAAACATAAAACTTTCTCCATCCGATTTTCGACTCCTCTTCGGGTTTTGTATCATAAACAAAAACTGAGAGACAACAATTTAATTTATTGATAATTTATTGCTTTACAATCGCAATACTATATCATAAAATGATGATGAAAATTAATGAAAGAATTTTCCAATTTAAATGTTTTTGTTTCGGTTTTCAAGGAATGTTATCGAACCAACTAGAAAAAAGAACCACTGAACCCATTGAAGCTAAGACGTCAAAAGACCCTAAACACACAATGAACCATAATAATAAAAACAAAGTCAAATAAATCTTGTGTTAAGTTTTTTTTTTTTTTTCATAACGCTAACATTTCGTTATTTAATAGTTATTTAATTTAACAACAGAGAGTCAAAAACAAATACTATGTTTTGGGCTTCTCCTCAGCTTTTA
>CAKKXW010000001.1:92812612-92829772 GCA_920937365.1 Sphaerophoria rueppellii
ATATTAAAAGAAAGGTTAATGTGTCATAATAAATTAATAAAACTAAAAGTCGAGATAGGTAATAATAAAAACAAAGATTTTCTTAGAAAAAAGTGGTCCTGGTCTTTTTTTTATTTCTCAAAAACGAAAAGACATTTTTGCATCCGGTTTTCTGTTTTCGACTAAAAATTAACAATGGCATTGGATTTTGAAAACAAAATCAGTACTTAATAACACAAAATTTTGAATAAACTTGGTTCAAAAATGATTTTTTTGGTTTTTTTTTGAAAATTTTGAGTTTGAGAGTTAATATTTCTTAAACTATTCGTTAAAACAATTTAATTTAAAAACCATATGAAAGAAGATATTTCTGGCTTTTCAAGAAAGTACAACACGGTGTTGTAAACGAAGCCGTTGATTTTTAATATTTTTTTTTATAAAATAAGTCCATTTTTCAGAAAATTGCCCCTCCTGGTTAAACGGGGGGAATAGACCCCCCCTCCCATACGATTTTTTTCTTGTCTCAACTCAACCTACACGCTCTAGCTTTTTGGCACAACGCTCGTGAATCACCCTGTATATATGGCCAAAATGAGCCTATGACCAGAATGCTACGTAAAGCAAATAATTTAGACTAGATCATTAAAATCTGATCGTTGAACAAGGGTGCCACTTGTGCAAAATAGTAGTAGTAGTAGTAGTAGTAGTATGATAAATTGAGATTTAATCGCCGTCAGCTCATTTAGTATTAATTATTGTAAATTATTGTCATATAACGTATGAGAGCTAAATAATAAGATAATGTTTATTGATTTCTTTAATTTTATCAAAACTTTCGAAATATTCTTTGTCTTTGAAACACATGTAATTGAAAATTTAAGTCAATTTACTAAATATTTCAACGGATATAAACTTTTTTGGATTCCTGCTATCAAAACATCATCAAAAGGTCGTGCAAGCGGTGGATGCCTGTATGGAATACAAACATCAAAACTGGAGCTCTATGATTTTGTTGAAATACAAGATAACATTGTCGTTAGAGCCTTAAAACAACCTAATTCCTTTATAATTCCTTTTTATATAAATTGTAATAAATGGACCACAGACTTTGACAGATTGAGCAATTTAATGTGTGATCTATCGTGCAAAAACGTAATGTTGGTCGGTGATTTCAATGCCAGAATAAGTGATAACCAAGTTACAACACAAATGGCTATACATAACCCAGCACTATCAAATTACTATAATAGAACATCTAAAGATAATGTCTTCAATCAAAATGGAATAAGATTATTAGAAATGCTACAACTGTATGATAGTATTATTTTGAATGGATGCACGGAAGGTGATCTCGAAGGGCACTTTACGTTTGTTGGTGGCCAAGGCAAATCGGTGATTGATTACTGCACGGTAAATAACGATTTGATCCACATTATTAAAAAATTTGAAGTTTTGAGTAAACTATTTTCTGACCATATGCCGATAGTAGTTGAATGGAAATCTCACTTTGAACCACAACAGAAATCCCTAAGTATGATGCCCCGATTAAAATGGAAAACTCCAAATATAGGAACATATCAAAACAATTTGGATGATTTCATTTCACACACCCCACCAACTAATTTGTCAACTGCCGAACTCACAACTCAATTAATTGAATCCATAAGATTTTCTGCAATCAGCCACACTACAAATTCTATGAAAACTTTTACACAAAAATGGTTTGACATAGAATGCCTTAATGCTAGAAAAAAATCGTTCGCTCTATTAAAAGCCTTCCGCAGATGTTCTTGTGATCTAATTAGAAAATGGTACATACAAGCGAATAACAAGTAGAAGAAAATGTGCTTCATTAAGAAAACCAATTTTGAATCCATGCAAGCCCAATCGCTCAGTCAAATCAAAAACACAAAAGAGTTTTGGAAAATTTCAAAAGAAATTAAAGGTTCACATAACTGTATAGGCTTAAGTATTTCTGCAGATGATCTATCTGAACACTTCAAAAATCTGCTTCAAAAGAACCCAGTAATTAATTTCTCATATGCTCAACCACTCGTTATATCAGTCAGCGAAATACAACTCGTTCTCCAAAAAGCCAATGATGGAAAAGCTCCAGGTGAAGATGGGATACCCTATGAATTTTTTAAAAATGCATCCCCTACTTTTTATAATCATCTACATAAACTTTTTAATAAGATTTTCGAAAATGCTGATGTTCCGTCATCATTTAAAAATCGATAATTTTTCCAATCCATAAGAAAGGTGATCTAAATGAAGTTGAAAACTACCGAGGAATATCCTTCATGAATGTGTTTGCAAAGATATTCTGTGGTGTTCCCATTAACAGACTTGAAAATTGGGTAGATGTAAGCAATATTCTTACGGAGGCTCAAGCAGGCTTTAGTAAGAACTATTCAACGGTTGACCATATATTTACTTTAACATAAAAGCATTTCAAGCAAGAAACAAAAAAGTGAACACATTGTTTGTCGATTTTAAAGCTGCATTTGATCTGGTGAATCGAAATGCGTTATTTTATAAACTTTCACAACTTGGAGTGTCAACAAAATTCATCCAAATAATCCGATGTTTGTACACAGGTACTGAAGTTGCAGTCTGGGATGACAAAACATATTCAAAACCATTTAAATCACTTACTGGAGTAAAGCAGGGATGTCTTCTCAGTGCTCTTCTATTTGCTCTCTTTATTAATGATATAGCTGCGCGCGCACATTCCAGGGGGTATCCGAATTTCTGTTATCGTAATAAACGTATTACTGTATGCCGATGATCTCCTCTTACTATCTGAATCAGCGGAAACCCTACAACTGATGATAAATCTTACGGACTATTGTGACAAGTGGGGTTTAGTCATCAATACTGACAAAACAAAAGTAATGGTTTTCTCGCGTTCCACTCGGTGTATTGACAGGAACACCTGGATACTAAACGGAAGTCGTTTAGAAGTATCGAAGGAATATAAGTACTTGGGAGTCTTACTAAATCCGACCCTGAATTTTAGCAAGCACCTTGCAGAAAAAGCAAAAACTTCACAAAGTTTGATTAATGTTACTTTGAAGAAAATTTTCTCTAACGATCACATAAATCTTTCAACAAAATATAATATTTTCAATGCAGTCGTAAAATCTTCACTTTGGAAATTGAAAAGTTTCAAAGAAATTTTTTAAAGAAAATGTTCAATATTCGCTTAACAGCACCAACATATTCAATTTATTTGGAAACAGGTCTACCAAAACTTTTTATTTTAAGTTTAAAGCTCCAGGCAGATTATTTAAGTAAAATACTTGGGTTACAGGAATCTCGGTTGTGTAAAATAATGATGCTCTACGAAATTCGAAATAAGGACTGGTGGTTGAGAACATGGGAAAACATTGTTGTTTCCTGTGGAGAAGTTGTGCAGATCAACCTCAATAATATCGATCAGATGAAAACAAAGTTCTACAAAATCATCCACAGATTTGAAGATTTTAATCGAAATCAGATGATTGAAGATGCTCGTCAATCGGAGAGCAGATTACTCTACAGCCAGCTTAATCATAATTTGTGTGACAAGAACTATTTCCAAGATTCTTTTTCCTATAAAGATTGTTCCCTAATTTTTAAATCAAGATGCGAACTTTTAAATTTAAATGGCAAACCATACAATGGAGGCTTCGACCAATTTTGCAATCTGTGTAGCCTGAGAGCTAAAGAAGACTGCTTTCATCAGTGTGTGTCCAATTTTTAATCAGCAAAGAAGAGCATGCTTGGGTAAACCGACACTATCAGTACAGGAAACCGTTTTAAATGGATCAGATTGGGCGAACCTTGTCAAATTTGTCAGAACAAGCTACTGCTACAGAATGCTTATAATAACGGAATATTCGTTAATTATAACACAAATATCGATCATTATAAAATCAAATCAAATCTTTTATTTCATTTATATTTATATTTTTTAATCCTTTTTTTATCTTTTGCTTTTTATAACATAATACTTCCATGTTCAATTGTACTTAATATTTTAAAGTTATCAGTCGAGCTGATGGCTATGCCAATGCTTAAAAATTCATTAAAACCTTTGTAAATCTAGTATGATATATTGCAATAAATGAATATTTGAAATTGAAAAAATTTGAAAAAAAAATATATATATTGCAAATAATTTAGACATGTTTGACCGTTGCCTTTCCAAATCCTCACTTAAAAATTCTCTTCTTAGCTAACCAAATTAACTTACCTATTTATAATTTTATGACTATGACCTATACAATAATATAATGTTAATCATGTTAAATTTTTAACCTTAGATTTAAGATATGCTTGTATTAAGTATTCAATAAATTATTAATATACTCCTGATTGCTGAGTTGGTAAGAAGACGCCCAACTCTAGCTTAGCGAGCGTGAGGTCGCGCGAATTTAAACTATTATTTTTGTGTTGCACAAACGACCTATCGATGAACAAAAAAGTCATTGGAATTATTTGAGCGAAGAATTATTTCGTTCTCCATGATTCTCAGTATTTCGTGTCTCCATAAATTTCTGTGTTTTTAAATTATTGAGGCCTAATTCAGGGCTGTTAGTAAAATCAAAAAGGGTTACAGATATGTCCTTAATTCTCTTACTTTGAGTGACAAAAAAAAGTATAAATTGTTATTTACGGGCAAATGACATGTGTGCAAAAATACTGCGGGAAAGTAGTTTGCTGAATTTTTGCTTACGGAATTTTGACCAAAATTGTTTTTATATTAAGAGTGATTTGAACTGCGAGTTCAAGTCCATGTTCTCTTCACATTTCTTCTTATTTTACTCAACCAATTATTTCCCTTCCTGTTGGCGACATTTTTATCTTTCTTTTTCTAATAAATTTCAAAAGAATTCGCATTTACTCAAAACTTCCAGATATTCCATTTGGCTTTGCAATTCCTCATTATGTCTTTGAATCCAACTAAAAACCCTTGAAGCGCATTTCCTTTTTACTGCGCGGTCGTCTATTGTAACATCGTCCCAGGTCGTGACTCTCATGTTGCCTAGAGGGGACTATCAATTTTACTATTGCGCTGAAAGATGGCATCTTATTTAAGAATGATATGGGTTGGATTGGAGAAATAATTTCAGAATTCCTTATTATAAAAGAACCCGAGTCTGCTGCATGTGTGTCCTGAGGATTTTTATTAATCGTAATGAACCTCGAGGCAAAGAAACTGGAATTATATTTCTAATCTCCTTCGTTGTTCCTGACAACATAAATGATGGACCATTTTAGTAAGCTACGCCAAGTTTCCAACACAATGGCATATAGTGTAGCTTCATGTATTTTTTTTATCTCGTGTACTCGTACCCAAGAATTTTTAGATAATTTTCCTCTGTTGATTAATAAACTAATAGGATAATTTTGTAATACGAGGTCTCTTGGTTGCTTGAAACACACAAAGGGAAAAAATTTGTGAAATCCATTAAGGAATTAGTAGCTCATTATTCTATTTATTTGTGATGCTTGTTGTTTTCTATTTTCTTTTGTTGACAAGGCATTTCTTCAGACGTTCAATGTTAAATTAAAGGGAATTAAAGTTAAAATGATACTTTGAAACAATGTCCGAAGTACAGGTGGGCAGTGTCGACAAAGTTCTTTGATCAAATTGACGTTGTCGGCTGTCATCATCACCATCTTTTATTTTTCTTGTCCTAAAAGTTTCCTAAGTGACTATTTTTCCGTCATTTTTAGTCGTAATATTTTTGAATTCAATTTCAAAAGCATTCTTGAAAAGTTTTTTAAGTGGTCGAAGAGGAAGAATTTTCCCTAGAATTCGATGACAGACAGGCGTATTCATCACAAACTTCATTTGTGTGGGAACTTGAAAACACTTGTAGGTTTGTTGGTTTTGTGGTTATTGACTGGTTTGTAGATTGTGGTTCCATTGGAAGACTTGAACCGTAATAGTGAACTGCGTTTCACCAACGAAAAAACTTTTTCCTATGGATTCGAAGTCAAACTCATCTGACGTCGAAATTCTCCCTTACTAGTACATTTTTGACATAAAATAAAAACACATAATTATTATTGATAAAACAGAACTAAACTTTCTCTCTATCTCGCATTACTTAAATTTACTTATGGCAACGCTACAAGTCCAGGTGACGGACAAGAACCTCATCCAACAAGCATCTCTGGTGTTGTTGTCTGACTTAATAGCGGATCCTAGGTAGACGAAGTCTTAACAACCTAGAAGTTAAATCTGTCTATGCTGACGTTTGCTCCAAGACGTTGATGTTGGTTGTCCTTTGTTGTTGACAGCATTAACTTGGACTTACTCACTCCACTGACATCACGCTGTGTTCTTCCAATTATGTCAATGTCGTCTGCGTATCTTAATAGCTGAACCTTTGAAAGATTATGTCTCTGGTGTTAACGTTGGAGTGTGCAGTGATGTTGAGAGAATCGCATGACAGAGAGTCGTCTAAAACCATTTTTGACATTAAATTAGGTTTTTTTTCGACCATGATGTAACAGCGTAAGTTTTCCATTGTCATTTTACACAGACGGACGAGCTTTTTGGGAGGCCAAAACTAAACATTGCTTTATATAATGTAGTTGGTATCTTAAGACGCTGTCATACGCGGCCTTGAAATCGATGAAAAGGTGATAGGTATCGATTTGAAGTTCCCGGGGTTTCTCCAAGATCTGCAGTAGAGTGAATCGATCGATTGCGGACTTTAAGAGTCTGAAGCCAAACTAATAAGGACCTATCGGGTTGTTGACGAAAGGCTTCAAACGTTTACACAGCACGGCAGATAAGATCTTGTAAGCGGTGTTAAGGAGGCTCATTCGTCTGTAGTTGGTGTAGTTCAGGGTTCCATTCGTCGGGCATCCTTTCCTCCGACCAAATTTTGCAGATGAGCTGGTGCATGCTCCTAACCAAATCATCTCCAGCTGCTTTGTTCGATTTAAGTTTAGATATCGCTATCTTCACTTCGTCAATGTCGGGTGGGTGGTAATGTTGGACTGCTTCACCCAAATTTTTGCTCATCATTACCACTATACAGCTTGGATTACTTAGTATTAAAAATGCTGTAACGGTATGTTGTCCCCTTCCTGTGGACGAATAATTTTTGCTTCTTACCAATGAAAAAAATAAGGACAGGAACCTACCAGGAACCTCAAAAACTGCTTTACACAAATATTCATTAGTTATTTTGTCTTGTATTTTTTCTTTTTCTATTTTTGTACAGCTTGTATATGGAAAGTTGCTTGTCTCTAGTTATTTCTCTTCGCTTATTCGTTAAAATGTTCGTTTCAATTAGACTAAGAAATGTTTACGGACTCACCCAGTTTGAATAGATTTGTTGAGGTTTTATGAACTTAGACTTCCTTACCGACGACGACGATTGCAGCTCCGATGGATGTTGTGCACAGCATTCATAAGAGTGTACTCGTGTGTTCTCGCTTACTCTAAGCTACTTCGAAAAGAAGAATAAGAAAAACATACATTTATTCTTAAGGCGAAGACAATTCTTAAAACTAATTGGAACACTTAACTTCCCGGGACTTTTTAGGTTGTCATGCAACACGTCGATTCCGATAGCCAAACAACTATGTTGATCAAAGAATGGTTTACAGACTGGTCTGTTAAACATATAAATCTAGCCTACGATACGCCGCTTCGCCCCGAGTGGTTTTGCCTTTGTCTCCTACCAGGTGCCCTATGTGAGCTTTCGTTCAACGGAGCTGTGGGTGATGACGTTAGTTTGCTGAAGATCAGTGCCCTGTCAGTGGAATGGTCCTGTAGACAAATTCAATTCGTTACTTAGCCCACAATTCGTTTCCCTTGACTTAATCGGGCTGAGAACACATACAAGGCTGGTGAAGTCGATTACTTAGATGGGATTGTCAACTCTATAATTTTCGCCTCCGAAACTACGAGAGACGCTCAGTTATGTTTTGTTGAGACGAGAATATCAAGGCCGAGCGTTGCCTGGAATCCGTTGCTCCACGCTTGCGGAATCAATCCCCTGGGACGACCGCGACAGCAATGGGCTCCGTTTCTTGTGGAAGATGGCTTTTGCTCGTACCAGACTGGAGCGTCGAGAACTTTTAAAGCGTGTCAACCTTGCACTAGTTCTCTATTGTATAGCTCTACCCACGATTCCGAGCCGATCTTGTGAATGTGAATCTTCTGCGTTCGGTACCAAACTAGTTCTATTTGGGAAATAACTTTTTTTAATTCATAAGGAATATTAAGGAACTCGCTCGGTTTTTATTTCGATTAAGTGCCATTTACACCCATCGTTCAATCTGCTTACATTAAAGTCGCACAGGAATCCCATGGACAACCACACTCGGTCAGGTCAAAAATAGTAAAGACCTTTCAACTTTTCTTTCCGAAATAATCTCGTTTAGTCTTACGACAAAATTTCACTTTATTTCCGGCCAACTCACGAAGGGCGCACAGCTGATTCTACGCAGAATTCCTTTCGTTTACTCAACAGGGTGCTACTGTTTCAAACATTTTTTTTTTTTTTACACTATTATTATTATTTTCCTTTTTTTCTTTTTAAGTTTGCATTTCAATGTCCCTACAATGCTTGAAATTGAAAAGAATTCCCAAATGATGGTGAGTTCTAAAATTCATTTTGTTTTATTCAAAGTCAAATAATTGTCATTTGTCATTGTGTTTTTGGTCGTCCATAAACCCCATGTGGACATCAAAATTCTAATGATTCTAGGAAAACTTTCAAATATGTGTTGGAAGGTATTTTCTTCTTTTTCCTTGTTAACTATTTTCTTGAACTATTCATCAGTCATTTTGATCTTTGATGCGAAGCAAAATCATTCTCCATCTATCAAAATCATCGTTAGACCAAACCAAGCGCGGATTCAAGGGGGGGGGGGGTCACAGGGGTCATGACCCCCCCCCCAAACAGGCCGCATTTGAAAAAATAGAGCTAAATCGATATTTTGCAAGCCGAATAGAAAAAAAAAAACAAACAAACAAAACCTATTTTTTGCTAACTTAAGTACCGGGAAATAACCAAATGACCACTACCAAATGCCCTCTGAAAAAAATTCTAGAACCAGAATTTTTAACTGTAGACCCAATCCACACGACCAAGGGAAAATGTTGAAAAAACTGTAAGAAAAATAAAAGTGGTAATCTTTTTGAGACATTAAAAAAAAAAATAATTTAGCCACATATTCATCTTAACTTTCCTTTACAAACAACTGTGTAAATAATTCAGTCCTCATTAATATACTTTTTATGGGAAGATACAAACATTTTTTTTAGAAAGAGAAAAGTTAAAGCACAATTTTTTGGACCTTCATAGAATAAGCTGTATTTAAAATGGCTGGGCTGGAAATGCCAACAAAAAGCATCCAATTCACTCGTTTTTTTTTGGAGTTAATTGTTTTTTACATGTTGCAGATCCGCCGAATAAATACAGAAATACAAAAAAATTGCTATCAAATTCATCTTTAGTAAAAAAAAAACCCTAAAATTTACTCTGAATACACGTCGTATAAATTTAATTTGTTTTGAATTTCAAGTTTTGAAGTACCTAGTCAACTGATTCCGAAAGTCAGAATAATTGATTTGTATTTGACAATGCCTCTTTTGATTTCGTTCGGGACTTATGATTATAATTTGTTCGTATTAGTAGCGGAGCTCTACGTTCGGCTACGATTAACTCTGCGATAGGGGTGTCTATGAAAAAACATCACCTCCATTAAAACTTATTTGATTTGCTGTGATCGGTTACGGTAATTAAGCATTGAAGCATCCGTCAAATGAATCCTTGTTTTATCTTCTTACTTTTGCTGTTTATTTTCTGGTTTTAATTTTGTTAGACACCTTCTTTTTTTTATTGCAAAATTCAATAAAAACTATATTGATTCCAACGACACTGAAATCAACAATGGACTGTTGTTCTTTCAATGTTTTGATTGCAAACTGTGAAGTTAGCCACGCTTCCATAAAAGGCGCCAAGTCATTTGAAAACACACGAGAAAACGTTTCAGAAGAAAATTCATAATAAAAATATTTATTGGCTAAGATGTTTCTTACAGCCCGATTCTGCAGTTGTGACGAGTCACAAGTCACAAGCGCTTTTGACTGATTTCTAGTGAGAATAGTTGTGACTCGATTACAAATAGGAATTCTGAAATAACAGTCACAAGAAAACTGACAACAATATTCAACTCAGCATGGTGAGTAAAATGATTGCTGTTTCAACCACCACAGATGAGTCAAAAGGGAGATTGGAAATCAAGCTGTCAAAATGACAAAGTCTACAAGTTTACAGCAAGACTTTGCTTGTTTTTACCAATACTATCTCAGTAAACTTCGACATACCACCTGATTTTTGTTGCTTTTTTTCTCATTGATTCATATACACGAGGTAATGGTTAAATAAAATTTTTGGTATCCGGAGGGTAAAACGTAAGTCAATATCCGATCTTCTTTTGTCTCTGGTTTCACCTGTCTAGTTGAAATCAAAATAATTCATTATTTGTTTTCGAGTGTCTGCTTTCTCAAGAAGTGAAAAAACTCTTTGAAATTAAAAAATGCAAGGTAAAAGATATTTTTCTTAGCAGTATATGACCAGTCATATTGTAAAAAATTTCTCAAACATGGAACCTCAAATCGAAATTTCAAAATAACAGCAATATGTTTCTTGTTACCTGGTCTGAGGCAGGCCACAAATTTGAAAATTTTTGTGACTATCACAAGTTGTGACTCTGCACCAGAATACGAAAAAAAAAACCACAAAAATCATTTCACCTCAACTTGTGACTTGTGACCTTGTAAGGTGTCAGTGAGGGTCCTTAGAATCGAACTGTTAGTTTTGAGAGTACCTACCTACATTTTTTATATCCCTAAACAGCACAATAAATTTACATATATATTAATATAATGATTTTTTTTTATTAATTGAAGAAATTTGGTTTGCTTTGTTTATTTGGTTATTCTTGGTATTTTTCTTATTTCTAATTTTTTTCTATCCTGTGACCCCCTCCAGAAAAAATTTCTGGATCCGCGCCTGGACCAAACCAACCCTCAGAAATGTGTTGAGCAGAAAATGACAAATTTTACTCTGGAGACCCATTACGTGGTCTGATGGATTTGGGAATAACGAGAATAATGATGGAGTATTGAACTTTGACACATCATGAACCAACTAATGTGTAGTTTAGTTTTCTTCATCGGCAGGGATGGCTTCTTAAACACATGAGCAATTTATCATTTTACAGACCCGAATGGTTATATTAAGAAGGATGATATGGAAAGTCTAAAAAAGCTTTGAATTTGAAAAACATTTGATGACAGGAGGATTTAGAATAACAAAATTTCTAAAATATACAAACATTCTTAAGATCGTCTTTTAAATCAATTTCGGACAGATTTAAATCCGTTGTGGCTATTAGTCCAATAAAGAATGAGTAACGATTTTAATTTTCTATAAGAGAACGACGCAGTGATTTTCCATCGACTTTTAATTAGCATTAAATTCCCTCTGCAATGGTCTATTAAAATAAAGTACTTATTCAGAAATAACTTCAATTCTCTTTCAAAATAGAAATTGAACATAAAAATCTCACCAAGATACGATTTAATCGAAATGAAAGAAAAAACTTTTTTACAGTAAAAATTCCTCTGGCGAAATAAAACGGAGGTCACATTCGGCTCAGACGCCCACTTAATAGCCATTGCGACTAATTAAATTTTCTAGGAAGTCCTAAATGTAATAGAAAGGTGGCTAAGTGTTTGATGTACCTAATGAGGAACTTTACTCCTACACAATCTTACTCGAAGGTAGGGTATTCGTTTTTTTTTTTTGGGTCAAAAAGGGATTAACACAATTTTTTGTTTGCTGATTCTAGATCTCCATGGTAACTAGAGAGGCTTTCATAACTTCATTAGAAGCAAACTTCCTTTGAGCGACTGTTGTTAGATTTGAAGGACACTGATTAAGTTTCTTATTTTATATTTTAAGGAAATGTTGTTCTGAATGCTCCATAAAATTCTTGAGAAATGGTCCAAAAATGAAAACAGAATTATTTAAAATCGACAAAAGAACACACTACAACAATGAAATTGGATGATAATTTTAAATGGTAACTTGGAATTTGGAACTAAGTTTGCACTAAACTTCATATCAGTGCTGGGGGGCGTTTTCTTCCACAATCCCTCTTACCAGTCTCGAAATCCCCTTTTTTTATCACAGATCATTTCATTTTTCCCTTTTTATTTCCCACGGACACAAAACTTAAGAAAGACGTGTGTTGCAAAACATGCAAGTTGCTTTTGTTTTATCGTTTTTATTTTCCAACAAAGAAGTTTGGAAACTAGCAACTTTTTGCTTTCGTTCTTCCTCTGCTTGCATGCAGTTTCATCCATTTTTGCATAAAAACTATCATATTTCATATGAACATATATTAAATTGTTTTTATTTAGAGAAATGGAATCGGCGAAGGTAATAATAAGATGATTATCACTTGTGACAATCACATTCTTATGATTTTTCTCTGTGACAGACTTTTAGTTGCAACTTTCACGTTTCACACAAAATTTGTGCCCATACAAATGTCTATTTTTTATGTATTTTATGGAATATTTTTGGTCGTATAATGTCGGATAGTTAACCAACACCATCGCAGTAGAAACTGC
This sequence comes from Sphaerophoria rueppellii, assembly GCA_920937365.1. Lineage (NCBI taxonomy): Eukaryota > Metazoa > Arthropoda > Insecta > Diptera > Syrphidae > Sphaerophoria > Sphaerophoria rueppellii. The sequence goes on from CAKKXW010000001.1 coordinate 92,825,259, forward strand.
ATGTGGATGTTACATGTTCACACTTTTTTTATCGAAACTAATTAGAACTTGGTCAAAATGTACTTTTTTGGTTTAAGGAGAAATTCCCACAAAACCAAGTGGTTTTCCCATTTTCCCTTTTTGGGTCGAAATTCCCACAAAAAGGGATTTTTCCCACGATCTCCCAGCACTGCTTCATACCATTCTTTTTTTTCAGTCATCTGCGGTATACTCGTTGCAACGTCAGGGCGTCTCAAAAGATAATGATTATTATAATCACTAGAGATGCACATATGTAAGGTTAGGTTAGGTTAGGTTAGGTTATAAGGGATGTGCACAGCGTGAACTTTTGCATACACGGGGGCCTACTGGTCCATTGTGATCCCCTATAAAAATAAAAGTTAGCATCGATGCTATTCAAAGTTGTCGATTAACGTAGACCGGCTCGTTAACGAACCAGCCTGTGCTATCTATAAATTTCCACATGTTTGCCGTTGAGACCTGTGCTAGATCATCCAGTTCCCCAACAAACCTGTTCCCGAAATGACGTAGTCGGTTAGTGTTTAATGGTTTCTATTTCCTCCTCATCCTGACAGCTCCTACAGAAATTGGGTACAAAAGCCCCTATCCTGTTGGCCATTGTGCCAAAGGCGCATTGACCCGTTAGTACACCTATCAGGATTTTATTGTTCCTTTCAGTCAACGATAAATATACCGAGTTTCCTTTTCATTAATGTTAGGCCATAAACTTCAAGAGATTACGCAATCGTCCCTGGATTTCCAGGGATCTATCTTCCTCTTGAGGACCCCAATCGGGACGAGTGGTCCCCTATCTGAATGGTCGCTACTATTTGTATCTGCTTCTGACCCTTTCTTGGCTAGTTCATCTACTATTTCGTTCCCTTCTATATTGCTGTGTCCAGGAACCCAGCAGAGCTTAACCTGGTTAGTGTGGAAGAATTTATTTAATTCTTTCCTAAAGTTTAAAACTGCCTTTGATCTTATGGTCTCACTGGCTAAGGCTTTGATAGCAGCCCGGCTGTCCACGAAAAAAGTAATCTCGGAGGAGCTTAGCTTTTCATGATGTGCCATTTTTCTGCTGCTTTTTCAATGGAATATATCTCGGCCTGAAAGATACTACAGTCAGCTTGGAGTTTATACGCCTTTCTGATGTTGAGAGATTAGCAAAACACTCCACCTGTTCCTGATTCCACTTTCGAACCGTCAGTGAAGAAAGGGATACCCTGTTCACTTATAAGTGAATAAGCATCCCAATCCTGTCTTTCTGGTATGCAAATAGAAAATTTTCTATCAAAATCTAGTAGAGGGGGGATGTAATCGGTGCTCTCCCTCAGTCCTGGAATCATGTCATATCTTTGTAAGATTGACCCGTGTCCATAAGTGCTGTGCTTCCAAAAACTCAGTTTTTTTTTTAAACGAATTGCGGTTTGGCTGCCGTGCACCTTATGAGCTCATCCAGAGCCGGGAGATCCAAGATCATATCCAACCCAGCCTGTGGTGTGGATCTCTGAGCCCCTGTTATTCCTATACAGGCTAGTCTCTGTACCTTATTCAGGATCTTGGGATAGCTTGATTTTTCTACTGCTTTCCACCATACAATAGAGCCATAGTTGAGAATGGGTCTGACAATATAATCGCTGTGTACATCCATTGGATGACTTGCGGTCTTATACCCCAAAGTACACCGTTGCACATTACTTCTTACTATAGTCGAACCATTTTGAGTTTTCATAAAGCGAAGAAGATATTTAATATCCTTGTTATCTCGTTGACTGGGATTATCATAAAAATATTCTCCCAGATGAAGTTTGCGTCTTAGGAAAAGAGCAGGTCATGTGCAGAGTAGGTGAGAGATTAGGCGTTTTTCTTTTTTAGCTCTGAGCAGGGTACGGAGCTGTCAAAAAAAAACCCGTATTTCTTTTTTAGCTCAGACATATCTGAGCGCTCCACTTTTGTTTATTTTTTCGATCAGACCCTGGTCAGAGCGCGATCTACGAGCTCGGTTGAAATTGATGGAGTAGATGGAGTAAAAAGTGTTGCGCGGTCAACTTCATTTATTTTGTCCATATCATGAGTGAGATGACGCGAAATGTCGGGCGAAGCAAGTTGTTTTCCGAATGAAGGTAAATAAAAATTATTTTTGTCAGCTTGTCATTTTTTTTTTATATGTGGCGATTCCGTGCTCAGGTTTGTTTCTTTATTAACTCGGAAAGGTCTGAGCTTACTCTGCTCAGACCGAGCTCGATGAGCTCAGGTTCTACTCCACACCCTGCTTAGAGCTAAAAAAGAAAAACGCCTATTGTTTCCTCTTCTTCTTCGTACATACGAAGTCATTTGAGACTACCCCAAGCCGTATTGCATGTCTACCTATAAGACAGTGTCCCGTGAGGACACCTATAATGGACCCAATATGATATCTGCTTTGAGATAACAAGTCCTTAGAGCGCTTTAGGTCAAGTGACGGCCATATTAGTTTTGTGGCTGCGCACGTTGATAAATTATACACACCTAGAGTTTGTTACCGTTGAGGCTTTTTCTTTTAGCATAAGTTTACATGTAGCTATCGGTATAATTATCTTTTCCGGTTCCATTTTTAGCGAGTTCATCGGCCCGGCACCCAACAGATGTGAATGTTAAACTGTTGCGCCATCTCCATAAGAGATGACCGACAATCGAGGGCCGTTTGTGAGTTGGTTGAGACACCATCGAAAGATTTAATAGCAGCCTGAATGTCTGAAAAGATGCGGACATTAGAAGTTGATATCACGTTTTCTCTTAGCCACGATATAACCTTTTTGATCGCCAAAACTTCCGCTTGGAAGACGCTACAATGATTAGGGAGGTGAAATAGGATACTTATATTAAGCTTTTCTGAATACACACTACTGCTGACAGACCTACTCCTACAAAAATCTCCCATCATAGAGTTGATGATCCTGCTTTTAAGCATTAGATTAGAAGGCAACCATAGTGTATTCCTTTAGCTCTAGGGAGTATTCGATAGTTCTTACCAGAGTATGCCGATTTCCCTTTGCAGTAAGCATGCTGAGACATCGATAGTCTCTTATCAATGCTATTACGTATATGGATATCAATCAATCGTTCCAGCGTTTTGAGAATGAATGATGATAGGCTAATAGGTCTTAGATTTTTAGGGTTGACATGCGAGCATTTGCCCGCCTTGGGGATGAATACTACCCTTACTTCTCTCCATCGCTGAAGTATATGGACCAGATCTAGACATCATCTCAATGATGAGCAAAGTTATCTCGTTGGTATGTTGTAGCTGAGTATGATTTGATCTGGACCTGGAGATCCGAAGCTATTCAGAGCCCATGCCAGTTTTTCTTTTGTAACTAACCCTTGGGCGAAAGTAAAGTTAATTACCAGACTTAGGCCTGGCCACGCAGTAAGCGGCTGAACGGCTGAGCGGCTAAGCGGCTGAGCGGCAGCTCTAAGCGGAGTATGGCCAGACACAGAGCGGCTGCTTTTAAGCGATTAGTAATTTAAATGCTTTTGTCAAGAACAGTTCGTCGTATTTTACTTTCAGAAAATCGTTTGTATGTGTACAAATTACTTAAACATATACAAAAAGGAAGACGAATTGGTGTTCATCCGATTTACCAATTAAAATCGGAGTTTGAAGAATTTAAGAATTTATTTTTGAATCTACCTACATTTCCAGATAGATTCTGGCAATATCTACGTATGTCTATCGGATCTTTTGATTTGCTGCTTGAAAAAGTGCGTCCTATGGCCATCTTTACTTCTTGCCGCTCAGAACAATTAAAACATGTTTGGTTGCTGCGCGGCGCCGCTTAGCCGCTCAGAATTTTGTTTCGCCGCTCGCTCATTGAGTGGCCGCTTCTATGTGATTTCATATGTTTTATATTTTTTTTCCGCTCAGCCGCTTACTGCGTGGCCGAGGCCTTAGGAGGTTTGTATTATTACCATATTTGGAGCTATCTGGGAAGTGCGAGTACCAGTAGCAGGTTTATCATTTCTTCGCAGGAGTTAGTCCATGTACCATCTGAGTTTTTAAGACAACCGGGCATGGTTGGATTTGTTGAGAGAATCTTCCTTAATCTCGATGCCTCCAAAGATTCTTCTATTGAGCTACAGATGGATCTCCACGAGGATATCTGGGCTCAGTTGTTTTTACTTGCGACATATAGAATATATGGCAAGTATTGAATTCGTAAAAAAAAAAAATTTGAGATGAGGATGAGGTATGATATTACAATGATAGAGAAGTCGAAAAAAGTGGGTCCGGCGATTCCGTCTGTCTGTCTGTCGGAAAGTTTACGGGCATCTACAGGCTTAACTACTGGTCCGATTGACTTCAAATTTGAAAATTAGAGGTTTTTATGAACGGTATATAAGATATACAGCGTTCATTTTTGTTGACTCGGGTCTATAGGAGCACCTCTAGGTAGACATCGAGTTATCTTCTTAGAAACCTCCGTAGCTCTAATTCCTTCTAAGAGAGTTGTTTAGGTTGGTACGGGCCAACA
>CAKKXW010000001.1:92830466-92846594 GCA_920937365.1 Sphaerophoria rueppellii
AAAAATCAATAAATCAAGAATAAGGTTTGAATTTGTTTGGCATTTAAATTTTTGGAATGAAATGTATATACGAGGTACATTTCCAAATTTTAATTTTTTTAATAAATTCTAATTATTTTTATATATATATATTTTTTTTTTTGAGTTATGTGTAAGCTGTAAGTAAGAGTGTAATCAGAATTGCTTAGAGTATATCTCTTATTTTAACACTACCTTTTGCAATTTAAGTAATCATAAATATTTAGTTTTAGCATGCAGGAGCAAGTTCGTACGACCCAGTCGTGCACATTTTTTTTTTTTTGTTTTATACCTTTTGAGGGATTCCTTAGGTATAGGAATCCCAATCTTGAGGGTCTCTAGACTTTTTTTTGCAGGATTGAAAAGTCTTCTACAACCATTCCTTAGTGTTTCTAGTTCAGCAGCGCACCAGTAAGCAATTTTTACTAACGCTATTTTTAATGTTTGATTTTCCTATCCATACATTTTTCATACCGGGGTTTAAGATATATGAATCGGTTCTAAAGGAATAAACACCAACAGCCCTATTAATAAAAATACCCTATCCACTGGATAACAAACGTTATAGCTAGCACACGGATAGTGAAATTATTCATTTGTTGATTGATTTTTGATTATTATTTATAAATAAAATAAAGGAAATATTATATCCAAGGGTGAAGTTTTGTCGCTTTATATTTGTTCTGGACCACCAAAAGGTACTGAATTGCTTTAGCTTTGCGTTTTTTTGTTTACAAACAAGACTGCACATTAATTTAACCGAGAGGAGAATACCAGCAAAGAGATAGTGGTCATGGACGTGGAGGCTTCAAGATTCAGAAATTCGCTGAGAAGTACTAGTTTGAACCATTTGCTGGTAATTCCTTTCAAGTCAAATATGATGATTTTGTTCCAATTGAGGGGATAGTTCCTTGAAGAGTAGGGCGTATACAATAAATTTTCTTGTATCTGACCGAAGTCTTAACTTTTCAATTTAATAAAAATGCAAATGGTATGAATTATTTAATTTAATTGTCATTTATTTGTCCACCAAACTGTGTTTTGGCTGGAATCAGCCAAAGAAAATGGGAAATTTCTGGTTCTAGAGGACTGGTTGCAAAACAACAAGTGCGATTTAATAAAAAATCGAATAAATTATTGCTTGTTGGTAATGGTTCATTGAAATGAGTTTTAATGCAACTGAGTCCAATTCAGGTTGGCTTAGGTCACTCGTATGTCAGTGGTATCATCTTGAATCTATACCAAAGCGTTACAAATTCGTTAAAAAAAATTAAACCTAACTTTCTGTTCTTACCTCATTACAACCCCAATAATGTATTGCAGCCATGACTTGGATACTTGGTGGGATGTGCCCACCCCTAGCATCACCACTGAGGTCATCTTTAACAATTTCTATTAATTTAAGCATGCTTGCTTTCGAGAATCGGTACCTCGATTTAAATAACACCGTTCGTCCATGTATTTTTTATTTTTCTTGTGTCGTTTCCAACTATTTCGTCCAGCGATTCCAAATATTCGAAAAATTTGTTTGTTCAATAATATTTAAATAATGCATTATTTTATAATTAAAATTAAATAGTTGAAAAATTAAACCGCAATGCAAAATGCCAAAATATCTTTGTAAGCAAATTATTTAAATATTCTGTCAAATATTTTGAAATAAAAAGATATTCGGTCCTTACACGCAAAAATCGAGCAAATAAGTTATCCGTTTGTAAACAACTGTCACATAAGGCTAACACACGTTTATTATTAAGAATTTTGATTTAAGATAGTCTTGTGTTAGGGTTATTCTGTGTTTATTAATAGGGCTGCAAGAAAATAAATAATCGAACATTTTTTGACGACGAAATTGACCCTGAAGCAAACATTTAAAACAAATATTCGGCAATTATTTGCTACGCGAACAAAAACGTCATTCACACAGTTTTTGTGTTTGAACTCTAAAAGTTTATTTAAGTTTGCGGTTTTTACTTTTCCAAATTTCATTAAAAACCAAAAACATATGTGCCCTTAATTATTCTTGTGTATTTCCACATGTGTGCACTACGCCAATTACAAAGAAGAACAATAATAATTAATTCCTTTTGTTTCCGTACAGTGAGAGGGAATCAAAAATTCGGTGAGCCTGGAGGAAATTGAATGGAAAATATTTTAATGATTCGAAATGTGTTCCGGCATCAGTCATTAGCTGTCATTCAACTCATATTTTTAAATATTCAATGGAAGTCGCTTGTCTGAAATTTAAGACGAAACAATAGACAAACCGCACTGTTTCATCTCATTTCTAGTCCACCCCAAAATATTTTCCCTTAACAAAAAATTAATAATCCCCAAAACTCCAATCACTCATCCTTTTTCACCTCTGGGCTGTGCCTTGCTGCCGAAACATTCCACCAGATTTATAGTAATTACTTCAACCCGACACACAACACACAAGCAACAAGCACTAATCAGCATGAAAACATTTTCCCAAACACAAAATATCCCGCTTCCCGCCCTTATTTAAGTCTAATTTATTAGCACGACTCCGACAAACCACTAATTCGCTGGCATTCAAAATCCGAACCTAATTATTTTTATCCATCGGCCACACTTTTCCCATCAGAGCGAGTAATCGGATTTAAAAGTAAAATAGGAAAACACAAATAAAAAAGAAGCAAGTGGTTTTCGATGCAAATTAACCGTTAATTGAAAGTTAAGGTCCCGGAATATACAATTATTTTCACTCATAACCAAATGTCCGACACTGCTATAGAGCTCAAGAATTTTTTTGGACGGCAACATGATTTTTATTTGGAACACAAAATAAAAGTGTAATGGAATGGGGGAGAGAAATCACGAAGGAGAACATATAAAAATCGACGAGTAAAAGAAAATAATTTGGCAAAATAAAATTGAAATGTCGAATACAAAATTGAATCCTTTCGGTGAGTCAGGATTTTGATGTATACCTTTGCCTACGAGGAAGAACGAATCACACCGTTTTGGAGAGCGTTCGGCATCGTTGTAAAAATGTAATAAACATTTCAATCAACTTTTATGCAAGCGAAAAGCCATTTCGTTTGTTAGGGATACTGTTAAATTCTAGTCAAAACATTTAAGGAGTATTTTTTACTCTTTAACAATCGGTCTGACTGGTTGCTTGACTTATCCCTCAGCGTAGATAAGTCAAGGAACAGATGGCGGTCAAATCGAATTCTACTTAGATTCGATTAGCTTCTTAGGCGTCATCGAAGGCGGAAAAAGCAACTGCTTACATGAAATCATATAAACGAAGAATTTTTTAATTCGTTCTCCATGATTCTCACCATTTCATGTCTCCTGAAATTTCTGGTTTTGAAAAAGGGTATCAAACCAAACTTGCGCTGGAAGGATAACGCAGATCAGTATGCCTGCTATCTTGGAATGTTATACTATGTCAATGAGACTACAACACCATTCTCTATTTTCACCCATTTCTTACAACACAACAGAAACCATCATGGTATCACTTCCAGCATAAAATATCGTCAAAGAAACATATTCTACTGTGTACCACTCAATTTGACAATCACTTCCAAATAAACCATGAAGCTGTCATTTAGACAAAAAGGATTTAAATTTGACTGCACAAGCGTATCCTATTCCCGTCTCTAGCCATCGCATTTCGCCATCATGACACTCTATGCCTTTAAGGACATGGTTTCAATTTAACAATTTTAAAGTTTTCCCTACTGTGTCAACAATATCCCTCGAACACAAAGAGGGTACATAATTTTTCTAGCAGCTTCGTGCGCTAATAATCACTTTTAGAAACCTTTTTTTCTTTTTTGAAATATTTTTTATGATGCCAAGGATACAAACAGATAAAGAAGCGATAAATGAAGATTTGCAACACAGCGCCACGGTTCACTTGACTACTTCGCGACGAACGACCGACTCCAACGTTGTTATTGTTATCCAAGTGAAGTTGTAAAGTAAAAGATAGTTGTAATAAGTCAAGTACACGAACGAGAGTGGTTAATGAAATAAAATCCTTGAAAGATTTATGTTATTTTCTAGTCGTTGCGAAGCTATAAAGTGTTTAAGTTCGCGTTTATTGTGTCTTTATGAGAGGATATGACTTGGCGGGCGAAATAACACGAACAGAATGGATAATTTTCCATGTCTATGACCTTAAGGATGTTGGCATTGTTATTGCGCCGATGAAAAATGTAATCATTTGTCGTTGTTTCAGTTGTTCTCTTACGATATAGTTTAAGGGTTTGCATTGATGAACTGTCGAATTCGCCGAAGAAGCATCGTATTCCAATAAAATGAGCACTATGGCGTATCCTTCTCTTATTCTTCCTGAAACTCAAGTCGATTTAAAGAGATATGTTCGATATTAAACGTCCTGCATATAAAATGAAGCATTCAAATTTTATAGTGCTTCATATATAACTTCTCTCACACGGAAGAACGATATGCAATTTATTACATGCCCTGTTCCCATTGACGTAACCTTCTTTCGTAACATAATTGAGTGTGCATAGCTGTGATGGAATTCGACAAGGGGAATGTTTTAATTTCTACTAGAAGTCGTATAGCGGATGTTAAAATCACGCACTTTATTACCCCGAGAACATAACTCACAAAGCAAACTAATTAATTACATTGCTGTATGTTGTAAGTCAGGCTGGGATTTGAGCGTATGTAAAGACCAAGGCTCCGTGTATTTTGCCTAGGCATCTTAATCCTGAACTTGCTGAATTCAATAGCTGTAGTCTTTCCTACTGCGTTGATGGAAATCAGAAATATATCATCGATTCTTATATTCCATTATGTTTGGAATGTAACGCGTTTACGGGAATGGTCCGACAAGTACTTTGCCCACAAAAGAAAAACAAACGTCCTGGAGTCTAAACACTTAACCAAGCGATGTTCCAAGTTCTTTAACCCGCCTGAAAAATTCCTTTTCACGAGGTATGTTTAATAGGACTTCAATTACGATTTAAATACAAGTGGGCCCCTTGCCGATGGGGTAGCACTTCTCACCCCAAAGAAGCAATTTGGCCATGGAAATGGTATAATAGAACTTTTTTCTTCGCGGCCGATTTTCTTCGTGGCCGATTTATTCAATCTGGCGTCGAATCAGCACAATAATGTGGCAAAGCACCCCTGTGACCGTTTTTCCAGTCGTCGCCTTTTTTGCAACACCTTTTCCACTGTTTTCAGGGTTTGTTGGTCTCCGGCGTGTACCATTAGATCCATGTTTCCTCGGCTGTCAAAAAATTACGCAGCAACTTCTTCGGATTGCGGTTGAACACTTCTCTGAAGTGCCCTCACTGTTGCGCTTGTTGTTCAGAATGAGCAAACGGGGCACTCATGCTAAAAATTTTATGCAGGATATGACATAGGTGATCTTTTGAAATAGCTACTGCATCAGATGTCTCGTGAACCTTCAATTGACATGAGTAGGGTATGCCAATATCAGATGGTAGATTTTTGTCATATAAATCTCCGTGGCAGCCGTTTTCGGGCACCTGGACCTGGTCTTGCGACCATGTTGAAACTCGTCAAACTAGAATCGAATCAGCGAACGAATTTGCTCTCGTTGCATTTTTCTTAATCCGCGGGCACACTCGCTTCGACACGCGGTCCAACCAAAACTACTTATGCGATCAGATATTTCTTGATTTCGATACTGGTGCCATGGTAAGTGACGACGTCCGAAATCGAACGATGATGCTACTAATCCAAAACTTAACAATTGCAAATGCATTGGAATTCGAGTTAATTGGCATGGGTCTAAATTCGACAATACTAATGGTTCACAAACACAACGGCCAGAAATTGGGGTCTGTGAAGTTGGTGAAGTGCGCTGAAGGTTGCCACAACAGTGCAACCTCTCCAAACCACAAAACAATTTTATCATTTCTTATTAATCGCTATGCACCCATGGTCATACCGCTCTTGCGATTTGATGTCGAACTTTCTTGTGTTGGTATCGATCGGGATATCCGTATTCGTACCTTAGCTACAACAAGGTGTGATCCGAGTCAATGTTGGCGACCCTGGATGTTCGGACATCTTGCACGCTAGAGAAGTGTCTTGTGTCTATCGCAATGTGATGAATTTGGTTGACGGTAGATTGATCAGGAGATTTCCATATTCCCTTGCGGGTATTGAGATATGGGATCGTGTACCTTACCTCTTACTATTCAGTCACGCCAAGCAGTTTATTACCATGTAAGCAGTAATGCTGGGGATTTAGAAAAACCACTTCTGTAGACTGTATAACGACGAAAACAGAATCCCGCTGTCAGGCAGGACACGATGATGGCAAAATTCAGTGGGCGAACGAAGTAAAAACGGCAATATAATGTGTGCTGAAATCCAAAAAATCCGCTGGAGTAGATGGTCTCTAACGAGCATGCACCAAATTATCTGCAGGATATGGTTTTAAGAATGCATGCCTAATGAATAGAGCTTCAGCATTGTTTGCCCGATCGTGAAAAATGGAGATCCTCTAAACTGCGCCAACTACAGAAGAATCAGCCTGCTTGACATCGCCTACAAGATAATCTCCGACATAATTTGTGAAGCCTTTTGTCAACATTCTGATTGGTACTTATCGATGCGGCTTCAGACTAGGATCCTGAAAAAAAAACCTATGAACTGCAAATTGATACCCACCACATTTTCATCGATTTTAAGGCTTCGTACGACAGCATCCACAGTGACGAACTGTATAAAGCTATGTTAAGTTTGGGTATTCCGGTCAAGCACGTTCGCTTGTGCAAAATGACGCTGCAGCATCAAGATTCGCAACGAGCTTACGGAATGTTTCGATGTCAAAAAAGGATTCAGACAAGGCGATGCACTGTCATGGTCTTCTTTAACATCGTGTTTGAGAAAATAGTGCTAATACTCCACCGTCAACACCAGAGCACCATCTTCCAAAAGTCTGTTCACCTTCTCGCGTACGCCGCTGATATTGATATAATGGCAGTCACACAATCTGAAGTCAATGGCTTCCTTGTGAGAATTGAGACAGAAGCGGCAAAAATGGGTTTAGCGGAAAATGAGAGAACGTCACAATAGACGCATACAACTTCGAGGTAATAGATGAGCTCTTCTCAATTCAATTCAATCAATTCAATCAAGTTTATTTTCTTCTTCCTCTTTTACAACCAAGAATAAATTTACAATAAGATAATTTAAAAATATTATTATTTGTCACATACAGTTTTTCATTAAAAAGACAAAAAGAAATACATAGAGAAGAAGAAAGGTACTATCTGTTGTCTATTGACAAGTGTCGAAAGTACCAAAATAAAGATTAAATTTTGAAGTTATTACTAAAAAATAATGCATTGAATTATCAAATTTGAATGTTGTGGGGTAAAATGTTGAGAAAATAACAACTTAATCTTAAGATGTGGTCAATACATGTCCTGGACGTCGAAGTAATCCTTGTTGGTACATTGATACAAGATATTGGACCAAATGCTGACACCAACGATTTATATTTTTCGACCACTAAGGATTCAGACAAAATATCTATATTTATATCACCTACTATAAACAAATGCTTAGAATTGTTGTCGAGCAGCTATGAGTTAAACTCCTCCAAGAAAACATCAATATTAACATTAAGAAATCTGTAAAAACAAATAAATATTAGTTTAACGGAGTTTAAAACTAGCGAAATTTCAAACATATCACAACTTAAAAGACTTTTACTAATATAATCACAATTCAAATCTTCGTCAACAAAAATTGCAGCACCACCTGAGGCATAATCATTATTGCACTTTGTGCAATAGTCATATATCCAAATATTAATTTAGGCTTATTAACAAAAGATTGTAGATGAACCAATAACAAATCAAAATTTTTGCGGAGACTTCTAATATTCTGTTGGATAATAAAAAAGCTATTTTTATCATCTACGGAATGAAAAACACTTTTATAAAATTCTTTGTCAAAAAAGCAAAAAGGAGCAACTAATGACTCACCATTTAAATCTGTTGAAAACAATTTGGCCATGATTAAATTGATGAACTTCGTAAAGTGGTTTGGTTATCACCAAATAAGCTTGCGTTAATATTTTTATTTTTCTTACTAACAATGAGCTTCTGCTTACATCCTGTTGATTTAAATTGTACGCAAACGATATCCATGGACTTTGATTTTGTTGAAGCAGCTATATTATTGTTGCTATTCCTTGCAGTCGAATTACTTTCATTGTTTTAACATAACAATATTTGATGTCATCAGCTGTGATGTCAACATCTATATTTGTTAAGATCTTCAATGTCAATTCAGTACACTGTCATTGCATAAATTTGGCATACCCACAATGTCAATGCACTTATTCAGTGATTTTTTGTTGCATCACATTTACTTTATTCTGAAGCAAATTAACCTTTTGTAACAAGCTGCGCCTCTCTTCTTCTAATATGCCCATGAGAGCCAAGACATTGCGGTTAATCTCTTTGAAAGAAATTATTTCCTTATTCAAAGAAAGAATCTCTGTATGCACAACTTCAAGTGTGATATGAGAAGAGTTGCTGCTTATAGTGGACGCAAGACCGGCTGATTGCGATTCAGGCGGTACGGTGGCGGACGGCGATGGCAGAAGCGGAGTGGATAACGAACTTATAGGCTGTTGCTGCTTTTGGAGTGGTACCTAGGCTTCGCTCTTAACACTGGAGACAACACCAGCGCCAGTACACAAAGCGCCAAAACAAAGCCCTCTTTCACCAAACTTATGTAAAACTGTACAACACCCAGTCCTGTTATACATGGTGCAGAAGCATGGACTTAGACAAAATCGGATGAATGTACCTAAGGCTGTTTCGAGAGGAAACTTCTTTGATCCCCGTGTGCATTGATGGGGAATGGAGAAGAAGATTCAAAAGCGAACTTTACAGGTTGCAAAACGACACGGACCTAGCTAAAAGAGTCAAGGTCCAATGACTTAGATGGCTCCTCGGTCATTTAGAGCGGATGGACCCCAATGCTTCGACCCGGAGAGCTTTTGACTATATTCCCTAGGGACATAAAAGTAGAGGAAGACCGTGACTCTGGTTAAGCACACAAGTAGAAGAGGATCTCAAACAACTTGAAGTGCAAAACTGGAGACAGCAGCTAGCTAGGGACCGAACCGGAGGAGGCTGTTGATTGAGGCCCAAGTCCGCAACGTACTGCAGCGCCTTTTTAAGTTAAAAAGTTATCTTGGTAACTGCTGGGACCACTTTAAGTAAGACTTGGAGACGCTGTCAGTACATAAACCGCAGAAAACAGTCACACTCTGTTGATGCATTGTATTTTAACATCATTCACAGCAATTTATTTGGTTAACCAGCCCACTAAGGTGCAAGAGTCTACCTCGTTGCTGAGGATGATTTTCCTTGTTAAGTCACCATTCACTTCTGTCTCATGTTAAACCGATAATTCGGTTTACTGACAACGCTTGATGCTTCAGCCCTTGAGTCAATTGAACCTCAGCGGATCTATTAGTGCATTTTCTCGACCAACATTACATTATTGTTTTCCGCATTGGTTTGCATAATGCTCACGATTGTGGACATATTTGGTCGATTAAACTGGCCAAAAAAGTAACGAACACGAAGTCCACGAAATGAATTTTGATTGACAATCTTTAAGCACTGCTCAATTGAGTACTTTTCCATGGTTCCATATGTCAAACACTGACACAAAGAAATATCAAGTTGAGCTAGGCAAAAAACTTGACGTGTGACTCACAATTATGGTTGGACAGTTGGACCACCCTTTATCATCATATGCGTTTCGGGATTCAACGAATTTTACTTTCCCTGAAATTACATATGAAGAAAATATTTATGCATATATCTTACCTTTCAGACCTAAAGGAAGTATGTAAGTTTATTTTCGAAGAACATGTTCTGATTCTTGAGTTTTAATTAACACAGCGACATGAATGAAGGCTGAAGGCCTTAACAAAGTTGCAAAGAGTTGATAAACAAGTAACTGACGGAAACACATTACCTTATCTAATATTCCTGACACCTCAAATGGAACATGACAACAAAAATTAGATTTCCGTTCAAACAAAGTGAAAACTCGTGTAAAGTTGTCCAAACATTGCACTTTCCTTATAATTTGTTCTCCTAGATAAATCTTACAAAATTTTCCACACACAAAGGCCGAAAAGTTGAATAAGACTTCCACTTAAAATGTTTCTCTTGTCTTTGAATTCAATTGAAGAAATGGACGTGATAAGTCTGGAAATGTAATCCAAGTGGATAGTACAAGTATATTGTTTCTTCATTTCCGTCAAAACAACAACACTAGCAGCAGTCGTCATTATATATCCCCAAAACAAAAACCAATTCAAAGGGTCTCAAAAGCCTTGCCGAAGACCGATAAAAACACTTGAATTACATCGAATACCCTCGAGCCTTTTATCACAATGTATCTAGCTATGCTGATATTGCCGACCCGGTCCTGAACTTATATCAACTACCTCACAGAAATCCTTCTTCCGTATCTATCACGTAATGTTCAAGTAATCCCTAAAGCACAGAAACGACAACGTTAACAGTAAACAACAACGACAACAATAGCACTATCAGCGTCGGACGACATTATTAATTCCTGAACAATCGCATGACTGAAAATCTTCCTCCTCGTGCTGCTTCAGCTCTTTTTCGTTAATGCTGCTAATATTTGAATGTTTAACGAACGATTCAGCTCGTACGCTATTCTGATGAAGGTCTCGTCTGTCGCTGGTTGTTTCCAATAATGCTCTATTTAAGCGAACATATGGGAGTATAATAGTTTTTGAACGCGTTGGCTTTTTACTAAAATTCGAGGACGAATTTGAAGGAAAAACGCATCAATCTTCGTTCGCCGGAAATATTAAAATGACAAACGAAGGCAGCTGGGGTATAATTTGAGTGCAAATCCGAATATAATACATTTTCTGGCTGTTAACGAATGCGGAAAGGATTTGACATCCTTATGAGTACAATTTTAGCTTAGCATTTTTATATTTCAAAAAAATCACATTTGTTAGTCATTTGTCTTGGACGTATGGATAATTTCTATCCCACTTCTGATACTGTAATTTTGACGAAGCCAAAAGCGTTGGTGTCATTGAAAAACATAAATATATGTAAAACGGAAAACCAAAATCCCCGTTGGATTTCTTGTAAATGGCATTTTAATTGAATAATTTTGGTTAAAGGAAAACATTTAACAAGGACTCAAATGTCTTTAGCGTCTACTTTCGTGCGGGTGTCGGTTTTCTTCTACCACTTTAACCAAAACTAGGGTCTGCTTTATGTAAATCGTTGAAGGTGGGCGAGGGCCATTGTTTGAGATTTATGACTGGCCCAACCATTTTCTGGATTGTGTATGATCATTAAAATCCATTTGAATAACATTAAGGTGTCGACCCTTGTATAAGTTGTGAAAACGAAAACTTACTTAATAACATATTTAATGGCTTCAAATGTGTGTTTATGTTAAGTTATTTTTAGAAGGATAACAACATAGTAGGTAGATGGCTAGTCTGACAGATTTTATTCCCATATGTGTGTTGGTATTATCTGGTATTAATCAAGAGTAATGGATATATTTTACGACGGACAGAGGGTTGACATGTTATATAATATTTTTTGCTAATGTGGTTAAGGAACGTAATGTAGGTATACTTGAATAAAAGCTTTGAGTTTAAAGAAAGGATGCTTTAAGGCTCAAATTGAGTTTCAACTTCAAAGAGAAGGTATTGCTGACAGCATGGATTAAAGGAAGAGATGTGTGCATTTACAATGACAAACCTACTTTTAAAACAGTAAAGATACCAGCCGTGAAATACCGCAGATGTAGTCAACGGACGCTAACGACAGAGACACAACCAGCTGCCAGCAAAGGAAGCAGAACGTGGAATCCATTGTCAAAACTGCAACCTGCAGTAGTAGCAACGTTTATTAAAATGTGTATTTGTGATTAGGGCTAACCCCACGAAGATACTTCAGTCTTAGACTCCTTAATATCAAAATTCCTGCCATTATGTCGAAACTGTTGCAGATAGATCTTCTACCTCTAATTTTCTTTGGGCCTTAAAGTCTTCATCCTACCGATTTTCAGAAGAAAAATTCCAAAACTCTAAGGTAACTCCAAGTGGTGCGAGATCATAGTGTTTTACTATTCCAAGAATATGGTCTTGCCACTTGCCACCCCATATTCCGTCCAAGGCCCGTGGCAAGTCGCACTATATGGGACGAAATTCGTCACATCGTGTCCTGCCGTGAAATTGTACTAGATTGTTTATCTCAATGTTTGTAAACTAATGGCGTAAGCTAATGTAAACTTATTTGCCAGCGCTAATATGTGGTGAATCTAAACTTGCCAGCATTCAAGGTTGGCGCGTGAATTACGAGACAAACGAAATAATAATTATAATAATCCAAAACATTATTAATTGGTCTTTATGTCTTCAATAATTCTTCAAGACTGACTACTACTCAAATTTTACTTCAATTATTCTATTTTGAGTTTTTGCTCCAATCAATAGAATATAATATTAATCGCTTTGGTATTGTAATGAAACGTTTCATTACAAATAATAAATACCCCACTCCACTATAGACGACTTACGAGGACGACAACCTACAGGCTACAGCAGCGCACAGTCAACAAACAACCGCTGCACACACACAAAGAAAAGTAAGTCCTTTCGTACATAAAGCAGACAGCCAAATACGCTGTGTATCAGAACGATATAAAATTATATGGAACCAGTTCTTGTACCAAATACAATTCACATCCATGTTTTGGCATAACGTTGACTAATAGAGGTGAAATTGGAAGGCAAATTTGAAGAACAAGCGGGTAAGTACCAGGTTAGTTGTACTAGGAAATGTCCTCTCATAAGTTTTAACAGACTGTGAAACTATTCACTGGGTATTAAACAGTGCCGACGGTAATAATCAAGTGGCATCTGCTTGCTCAGACTGTAATTAGTAATTAGTAGTGGACTCTGGTCCTAGATTGTACTATATTTATAAGACCATAGATTTCAGGAATTCTCTATTGTAATTGTTAAATGTTTAACTATTAATATTTAATATTATAATCATAAGGCGTGTTTTTTTGGCACAGCTATCCGCATCTGCAGTTGGAGCTTCCATGTATTACAAATACAACACGCAGTTGCGGATAAAACTTAAACTTAAATCTAAATGCGGATACAAAATTGAAATTTTTTCGAGTATCGATACTCGATCGGAGTAAAATTGAATTTCTTAGGTTGGTAACTCGGATAATCGGATAACTCAAAGAGTCTCTAAGGCTGTGTTCGCAGAGTGCAAAACACTTTAAGTGCGTTCTTTTATTAAAGTTTATTTTGAATAAAAATTGGAACGCACGAATCAAGGAACGAGTCACACATAGTTGCCTTATGGTGTTTAATATTTTTCTTCTGTAATTTCGTTTTCTATTTGCGAGATTTAAGGTATAACTGCAACGGTCACCTTTTGCAAAAAGTGCGAAATTAACAAAATAAAAGTTTTTGTTTCTTTGTAGCACCATTTGAATTTGAAAAAAAAAAAACTACAAAAATTGTTTTTGACATAAATAAAGCTTTCCTCATTATTTCTTTTATTTTTGGGGTGGAACAACTGTCACAAAATGAGTTTGAAAATTTTAAATTTTTGACATTTTGTAAAAAGTGCTGGTTGAAGTCATACCTTTAGAGTCGAGTCAATTTTGTAAATCCGACAGCTAAATAGAGGTGGTGGAAGTGAGGAAAAAGTCGAAAAATCTCTGATTTCATGATCTATTTGAGACTTGAGATTTAAAAAAAATGGATTCGAAATTCAAAATCTGAATCTTGTTTTGTATCAAAATTCACACATACATACAAGCACACACACTTTCAAACACACTTCTCTGTTTGACATTTGTTATTTTTATATTAATTTGTTTATTGAACGACGATTGAAGAAATCTATACGAACATAACCCAACATGTCAAAAACTTATCCGAAAGTAAAACCAAAATAACACATCATCCTTTGAACAAATGCAGATGGATGCACAAATGGAAAATAAGGAAAGAAGGTGAATCTTCCATTTTAAGCAATTTACTTTGGTTTATAAATTAATTATACCTACGTTAAAACAACTCAAAAATAATCTTGAATAAATTTCGGTTTTTCTTTGTTTTTGTTTTATTATCCAGCAGCTAGAGAAGTCTACCAACTTAAAAATAAAATAAAACTGCTGCGGATGGGCAACTGCGGATACGTTTTTTGATAAATCGAATTTGGCTGCAGATAGCGATGCCAAAAAAACACGCCTATTACTCTCAAAGAGCTAAAATTTCATTATTTCTTTATTAAGATGCTGGATTCCAAGCCGTAACTAACGAATCTGAGCCGCCTAAAATCTTGTGATTTGACAAGCAGAATATACCCAAGAAACAATTTTTGGTTTAAATTCGGTATCTAAACCGATTTATAACTCCCGGTAATTTACCGGAAAAGTTGTGAATCTGGTAAAAATTACGGCTGGGAAACGTTCCAGAAACCGTATTATTACCCGATATGGTCAGTAACTTTCGAACTCTGGTTTTTTCGTGGTTTTTTTTTACCAAAAAAAAACCCAAGCCTTGGTTTTTTTAAAGTAGCATTATAACTGCTTTTTTGAGTAAAAATATAACCTTTTAAAAACGGTTCGTACTTAACGCCCTGTAAAGGTTTTTTAAAAGCGTTATGGTGACGTATTTTCACTACTGGTTATTTATAGGTAGTAAGGAAACCTATTTTATAGGCTTTTTTAATACCCTGTTCGGACGTTTGAATGAGGTTACAACAAAACCCCTTATTTTTGGTCAGTAGTAGCTAGGTTACAAAAAAAAACATTATTTTTGGTCGGTAGTAGCTAGGTTGGAAAAATCCAAGTATTGAGCATCAAAAAAAGATATTTTATAACTTTTTTTGAACTTTTTATCTGAAAATAAGAAATTCCCTTTTAAATAAGAAAACAGGTTAAAAAATTCCTTTTTTTCACGTTTTTTATTTTGCAAAACATAACCTTAAAACTATTTGCTTAAAAACTAAGAAGAAAAAAAAAGAAAGAATAATTTTCCTCATTCGGTGACTGCTGAATCGTCGCTGAAAATAAAATAAAACAAAACAAATTTATTAGAATTTGATTAAAAAAGTTGAATAAAAATTGTTTTTTTTTTTTTTACTAATTATACTACTTTTAAAAGGATTATAAAACTGGTGTGTTTTACTTACAGTGGGTTTTTGCCCAGCCTGAAACGGGCCTGTTTCAAATAAACTTTAAAGTACGTGGATCCCTCCACGTCGCTAAAAGAAGGGAATCTTTCCCTCACCGCCTCGACAACCACCGCAAAAATGTTTTTATATCCTTCGAACTTCTTTTTGGTCGCTGTCCCGTACCAGGAATAATTAATTAATAACTCATCACTGAAAACGCACCGAGAAATTGTGCGAATATTTTTGGACGCAGATAGTGAGTTTCCGAATCTAACAAATAAAAAAACAGAACAAAACAAATTTTTTAGTGATATGTCAAATACATTTATGCCCGATTTCATAAACGACTTTTAAAAATTTAACAAGCTTTTAAACCGTAAAATGAAATTTTCGGTTTCACCAAGCGTTTTTTAAATAAACAAACTTTTAAATACCCTTTAAAACTAAATGCCCATTTATGGCTCATTAAATTTTAAAAGTGTCATTGAAAATTTTGAAAACTGAATATAACGCTTTCTCATTTTTTCTCACACAATTTTCATAAGGATGTCAATTTTGACAAAAAATTCCCTGAAATTTCCCATTTAAGTTGGTGAAACTCAAAAGTTTTAAGGGTCTGAAGCGGAAAACACAAAGCTGCTTTGCTGTTAGCGCTGACTCCGTTACGCTTCTATACTTCGCATTGAACTTTGACTGACATCTATCATTTTTCTAAATTTATTTTTTTTTCTTCAAATATTTTTTCTCAAAAAATTATGTATTTTTGTTTTTTGAAAACAAAACCGAGAGCGAAAGCGAAAAAGAAGTCAAATTGAAATAAAATTCTCATACATACAAACAAGAGAATACTTTTAACACACTC
>CAKKXW010000001.1:92860657-92876946 GCA_920937365.1 Sphaerophoria rueppellii
TGTATCTTCTTCGCCATTCCCCTTCAATGCACACGGGGCCAAAGATAACCCGAAGAACTATCCTCTCGAAACAGCCTAAGGCACTTTCATCCGATTTTGTCAGGGTCCATGCTTCTGCACCATACAGCAGGACTGGGATGATGAGTGTGTTGTACAGTTTTACCTTAGTTGCTCGAGAGAGGGCTTTTCCACTCAATTGCTTTCTAAGCCCAAAGAAACAGCGATTAGCAAGAGTTATTCTTCGTCTGATCTCGGCGCTGGTGTTATTGCCCGTGCCGAGCTCGTTCGCTTGTCCAAAATGACGGTGGAGAACTCACGCTGCTCCATCAAGGTTAGCAACGAACTTACGGAATCTTTCAGACAAGGCGATGCACTGTCATGCGATTTCTTTAACATCGTTCTTGAGAAGATAGTGCAGAACTCCAAGGTCAACACCAGAGACAATATCTTCCAAAGATCTGTTCAACTTTTCGCGTACGCCGATGATATTGATATAATGGGAAGAACAAACACAGCGTGATGTCAATGGTGCCTTTGTGAGAATTGTGACAGAAGCGGCAAAAATGGGTTTAGCGGTAAATGAGGGAAAAACGAAGTATATGCTGTCTTCGAGGAAGGACACCCAACACCGACGGCTTGGACAGAACGTCATAATAGACGCATCTAACTTCGAGGTAGTAGACTAGTTTGTTTCGCTAGGCTCCGCTGTTAACACGGGCAATAACACCAGCGCCGAGATCAAACGAAGAATAACTCTTGCTAATCGCTGTTTTGTAGTCTCCTTAACTTAGTGGTTAGGTGCGTTGGCTGCTTAGCAGAACGTCGTGGGTTCGAATCCTACTCGGGCCTAAAGTTTTTATTTCATCTTTCACACTGCCTCTTGCGAAGAATTGACAAAATTTCCAAGAGTATCATCTGTCATGAAAAAGTGCTTCTCAACTTGGCCGTTCGGAATCGGCGTAAAATTGTAGGTCCCCTCAGTAAGCCACTTAGGCCTTGGCTCTTCAAGAGCTGTCGCTCCACTCTATTTATTTAATCACTGTTTCCTTGGGCCAAGAATGCAATTGAGTGGAAAAGCCCTCTCTCGAGCAACCTAGGTAAAACTGTACAACACACTCATCATCCCAGTCGTGCTGTTTGGTGCAGACGCTTGGACTTTGACAAAATCGGATTAAAGTGCCTTAGGCTGTTTCGAGAGGAAAGTTGTTCGGGTCACCTTTGGCCCCGTGTGCATTGAAGGGGAATGGCGAAGAAGATATAACACCGAACTTTACGGCCTGTACAACGACATGGACCTACCCAGAATGGTCAAGGTCCAGGGACTCAGATGGCTTGGTCATTAAGAGCGGAAGGATACCAATGCTCCGGCCCGGAAAGCCTTCGACACTATTCCTGAGGGACGAAGGAGGAGATGAAGACCGCGACTCAGGTGGTGCACTCAAGTGGAAGAGGACCTCAATCAACTTGGAGTGCAAAACTGTAGACAACTAGCTAAGGACCGAGCTAGCTGGCGGATGATTGAGGCCCAAGTCCACAACGGACTGTAGCGCCACCTTAAGTAAGTAAGTAAGTCCTGGAGCAGATAGAAAACACTATCTTCAACAAATCCACCCAGCTCCTAGGCTATGCTGATGATATAGATATCATCGGTAGATGCAATAGAGCTGTGCTTGCGTCCTTTGAGGCGATTGGAGAACAGGCGAAACTCGTTGGCCTTGAAGTGAATTAATACAAAACAAAGTACATGCTATCAACAAACAAAGCAGTATCTGTCCACCGCTAGGACGATACGTCACTGTTGGTAGCAACTATGTCAAGGTAGTTAAGGAGTTCACCTATACCTTGGAAAAAGAGCTTCAATACCAGAAACGAGACCGTAGTGGAGATCCGAAGAAGAATTATCCTAGCGAACCGATGCTGCTTCGGTTTGGCAAAACAACTAGGTTCAAAATTTCTCAATCGAAAGACAAAGTGTCTGCTATACAAATCTTGGATTTTACCAGTCTTACTCTACGGCGGCGCCGCCGTGTGCTGGACGATATTGATTTGATGCTGATCACGTTCGAAAGAAAAATTCTTCGACGGATTTTCGGACCCGTATGCGATGATCACCTTTTATTTGAGGCTATTTATGTTAATGAAAGCAAAATTTAAATTTTCGTAATCGTTGTTTTCTTTTCTGCCAGAAACCGTACAATTACGCCCGATTTCTTACACTTTTTTTCAGCTGTCAGTACAATCGTTTTTCATCACTGGTCTGTAGTAGTACTACGACCTATAACCTTATGAAGGATCTGAGCATGTTCTATAGAACTGTTTTTCCAGACTTTAGTCTGAGTAAGTCGCACTTGCAGACTTGGAACTCAGACGTTCGGAATTGGCAGCGTGTTGTAGGTCATTTCAATTTCTAACAAGCAACCAAGAAATTGTTGGTGAATGTGAGCCCCCGCTTTTGTATACGGTTCAGATTTTAGGAATTGTTTTTATTGGTCATACAATTGCATTATTTAAATATAGCAGTTATGGATTTTTATTAAGTGTAATTTAGTGGATTGAAACTTTCAATGTCCTTCCTATGGAGAAAAATCAATTACCAATCCTTCAGGTGCAACATGCAAGCAATCACAAAGAAGAACAAATATTGATATACATTTTTCATCAAATAATTGCGATTGCGACTGACGCGGTTATTTTTCCTTCAATCATGTAGAATAAAGTTTTGGTTTTCACGGCCAGAACATGATAAAACTTTCAAAAAATCAAACATTTATGGTATGCTTGAACGTTAAACCATATTGACACGTTAAAAGAATTTAGATAAATGAACTTTTCTGAAACAACTTAACTTTTAATTGGCAATGCAGGTTCTATAATACAGTTGCTTATCCAATTCGGATTCTAAAGGCCTGAGACAGTCAAGTTAATGAAGGTTTCACTTTGAACTGGCTTAATTATTGAGTAACAGCTTCAATATTGAACCAACTGATTGAAATCCAATTTAAAATTGATTAGACATCTGTTTCTAAAATACCACAAGACACGACTAAAGTGAGTTGTGGAAACTTTTGAATATTTGAAAGATGTGCATACATTACTTCAATCGTGTTAGACCACACACTGCAACACTTTGTACAAAATTCAAGTAGAAGTCTCTTGAAAATGTAATTAAACTTAACCAAATGTGACTCTCACACATGGTTCAGATAGAGAAATGTCATATAGTTGAGATTGGTTTGTATTCGGTCGAATTTCGGACGAATTTATTTGTCTTTGTGTTACG
Source organism: Sphaerophoria rueppellii (assembly GCA_920937365.1). Taxonomy (NCBI): domain Eukaryota; kingdom Metazoa; phylum Arthropoda; class Insecta; order Diptera; family Syrphidae; genus Sphaerophoria; species Sphaerophoria rueppellii. The sequence goes on from CAKKXW010000001.1 coordinate 92,863,938, forward strand.
CAAATCGCGACCTATTGAATTGTCAAGTGAATTAACACTCAATTCGGGCAAAGCGCTCCTAACGACTTTCCTGGGAACTTCAAACTTCCATAAGATCTTGTTTAACGTAACCGTTAAGGAACAACCGCAACTCTAATGTTATTTGGATTTCCGTCAAAAGTAGAATGTTTGGAAACTTTTGGTTGGTTTCTCTATAGAAGCTAAGTACTGAAAGTAAATTTTATGATTTCATATTTTTGTGGTTCTCTTCCTTGAACTCGTAAGTATATTTTCTATTTAATTACAGTGTCGTTTTCGATTGAGAAAGAAAGATATTTCGCTTGAATTATTTTCAAATTGCGTTTAAACAATTGAATCCAGGAGTCTCGTATCAAACTTTCAATAGTTCACAAACACTTTCTAGTTATGCTTTCTTTTTATAGATCCAAACTTAAAACCAATTTTAGACCCCTGTAAGTTTTAATTTCATTCAAATATTCATGGGCACTAGGGGCAATATAATTCATTTATTTTACTGCCGCTTTTTTCGGGACGAAAGTCAAGAAGGTGGGTAAAATTGTGAGTGCTGCCAAAGTTACAGTCAACGCGGCGTATGTACATTGATTAAAACAGAGAGTTACTATGGATTGAAAACAAACATGTTATAAAGCAATTTTTTTCCTGGGTTTTCTGGGAAGCATAATATTCGATATTTACTGCAGGATGGTATAGGCAGCAGCCGCTGCTCAGGAACACAATAAGCTCCATTTTGTTACCATAATATTTAAGTTACCTGGAAATTAAGACATTTTAAAATTACACACAATGGTGTGCATAGAAAGAGATTTGAATTGTTTAAATCCAATTGGTTTTGTTTAATATTTGAGAGTTCGCTGCCATTTAGAAGGGCCGAATTTCTACAGCTTTGACGAAACTCGTTGCAGGTTTCTTTAAGAAAATGATTTTGAATATTCGTTTTCATGACTCCTAAGGGAATCCTCACGTCCACAGCTAGTGGTATTTTAAAGTTTGATCCCGTCCTGGCCAGTTCATCAGCAATTTCATTACCTTTAATGTCACTGTGCTCTGGTACCCAGACCAGACTCATGTTTATATTGTCGCTAAGATTTGCGAGCACCTGCCTCTAACGATTTTAGATTTAGTCAGGTTGCTTATAGCCTTGATAGCTGCTTCTCTATCAAAAAAGATTCCTTTTTTGTATTGCTGTCGGATTAGACTACTTGTTTTAGAAGCCAACATGCTTGTCTAATCGCTAGAAATAGGTATTATTCGGAGAAGAGCAGATTGGCCACCTGCGTTCAGATAATAAAGTAGTTGATTGCTAAGCCAAACGCATCGGGTTCAAGCCCCAGCTTCGACAGTAAGCATTCTTTTTCTACAAAATCGCCAGCTTATCTGAGGCCACCTTTGCGATAATATGAGACAGTATAAATCTATGTCTCCTTCTCTATGTGTCTTTATCTGTCTCTCTCTGTAGTAGTAATGTCTTGTTCTGTGATGGCCTCAGTCGCCAGTGCTGTATGTGTCTGTAGTTCGTTGCATTGTACTGTGATTTCAATAGTCAATATTCGGAGAAGACACCAGCTTCAACAGCGAGTTCCATCTTGGGACCATCATTGTATACTGTGAAACCGAAATTTTCGTAGGGCTATTACTTTTCCGATTTGACCAAGCTGGGATAACAACCTTGAATTGCTTACCAAAGCATATGCATATGGTAACGTGTAGTCGGAGGGTTCTTATTTTATTTCTTTATGTAATAGATTTAGAATCTTACTATGACCGAAAGACTTTGTTGTCCATACACCGGATTCCTTTAGTCCTAATGCGCTGCACTAGACTGTTTCTATTGAAATTATTCCTTGTTGAATAATATTCCCTTTAATACGTTTCTGAATAAAGAACGAAACTTCTTGTGTGAACAGAAAAATTTGGAATGAAAATTTATTTGATGTTTTATAATATTTTACAAAAAACTTCATATGAAATATTCAAAGTGATTTCATATCAATGATTTCAAAGTAGTTTCATATTAACAACTTCAGCCCTTTCCCTTGTTAATATGAAAATAAATAATCTTATAATTGATAATTGAACGAATAAAACAAATAACAATTTAATTTAAAACACAAAACAAATAAACAACTTATGACAACCCCATCATTTTGCAAAGCATCATCAATCGTGTTGTAGGCAATGGTTTCGTCATAATATCTGCCACTTGATATTCCGTTGATATCTGTTCAATAGCTAGTAGTCCTTCATTAACTTTTCACGAACAAAGAAATGTTTGAGGGTAATGTGTTTTGTTCTTCGGTGAAATTCAGGATTATGGGCTAGTCGAACTGCGGCGGTATTGTCGACTTTTAAAATAGGAATGTTTGGTAGTCTTATTATTCCTTTGAATAATCTAGTCAACCAAATAATTTCCTTGGATGCTTCGTTAGCTGCTACAATCTCGGCCTCTGTTGTTGATGTTGCAACCATGCTTTGACGTTGACTTAACCAGGAAATAGCCCCTCCTGCATATGTTATTACTACTCCTGAAGTTGATCGTCCAGTTGTAATGCATCCTCCAAAGTCTGCATCACTGTAGCAATCGAATAGTCCTTTTTGGGCATTTGAACGGTATGTAATTCCAGTATCTTTTGTTCCTTTTATGTACATGAATACTCTCTTAACTCTCCCCACATCTTCTAGACTTGGATTTTCAAGCGATCTTGATAAGAACCCAACACTGTACGCAAGATCTGGTCTAGTTCCAAGCATCAGATACATCAAAGCTCCAACAGCTTGCCTATACGGAGAACTATGTTTGATTTCTTTTTCTTTCCCTGTTGAAGAGGTTTCTGAATGTTTAAGAATTGGTGTTGAAACTGGTTTACATTCTGCAAAGTTGAATTTTTCTAATATTCTTGTCGCATGAGCTTTTTGACTTATTCGAATATCACCTTTAAGAAATTCGATTTTTAGTCCTAAAAAGAACTCAGCCTTTTTCGTTACTATCTTAAATTCTGTTTTTAATTCTTTAATAAAATCTTCTAATTCTTTCGTATCCGTTGCTGCGACCAAACCATCATCTACATATAGAACTAGAAAAAGTTTCTTTTCACCTTTTTCCTTCGAGTAGAGACATGGATCAGCTTCACTCACTTCGAATCCCAATTTTGAAAGAAATCCTCCGAAACGATTATTCCAACATCTGGGTGCTTTTTTTAAGCCATATAAGCTTCTTTTTAACTTGCATACTTTTTCTGTCTCATCTGTGTAGCCTTGAGGTTGATGCATATAAAAATTTCTTCTTGTAGTTTTCCATATAAAAATGCTGTAGAAACATCAAACTGTGAAAGCAACATCTTTTCTGTGGCTGCAATGCTGAGAATAGATCTAATTGTTCCTAGTTTTGCAACTGGACTATAAACTTGATTGTAATCTATGCCTTTCTTTTGCTTGAATCCCTTCACAACGAGTCTAGCTTTGTATTTTTCTATAGTGCCATCTGGGTTTTTCTTCATACGGTACACCCACTTGCAAGGTAAAGCCTTCTTTCCTCTAGGTAAATCCGTTAAGTCCCAAGTATTGTTTTCTTTCAAAGACTTAATTTCTTTTTCCATGGCAATTCTCCACTGTACTTTATCTTCTCTCTCCAAAGCTTCGTCATAATCTTCTGGGTCTTCAGACATAAAAGTATTCTGTAATTGTAGAACATAAACATTTAAGTATTTTGATTTCTTAAGCATGGCTCGATCTCTTAGTTTTATTATTGTTAAATTTGAGTCTTCTTGCTCGCAATCTTCGTATTGGTCTCCTTCACTTTCATCTTCTTCTTGTTGGTATCTTATTTCAATGTCTTCAGGTTGTTCTTCTCCATTCTCTCTCTTTTCTTGGTATATCTGTTCTTCTGTTTGAACTTCTTCTTCGTCTTGATCCTTTTCTTGATTTTGTCCTTCTTGATTTTGTTCTATTCTAGGTTGTGGCTGGTTTTGATCTCCTTTGGTCTCTTTTTGGTCACGAAAAAATTGAATGGGAATAGTATTTTGACAATCTTATGAGTCTCCATCTTTAGTGCATTCATTGGATACTTCGTTGAATGTCACATCTCTGGATAGTATAACTTTGTTTTCTTCTTTGATATACACTCTGTACCTCTCATCACCATCATATCCAACGAGATATCCTTTTTGAGCTTTTGCATCCATTTTCTTACGTCTTTGATCAGGTATATGTGCATAACATGTGGATCCAATTATTCTTAGATGTCATATTCTTGGTTTTTGTCCTAGCCAGAGTTCTACAGGGGTAGCATCTTTCACTGAAGATTTACCTATTCTATTTAAAATATTAAGAGCTGTATTGACCAGTTCAGCCCACATTGCTTCAGGAAAACTCTTTTCTTTGTTTGAAAACTTGAATGTTCTTGCCATTTCAACGACTGTTCTGTTATCTCGCTCACTAATCCCGTTTTGTTGTGGTGTATAACGTGCTGTTAATCTTTGTGTGATTCCATACATGTGCAATATTTTTCTTACTTCTTCATTATAGAATTCACCACCATTATCACTTAGAAACTCTTTAATTGAATGTCCTAGTATTTTCGCATGTCTTAGCATTTCTTCTAGTATATTTTTGACTTCAGATTTATGTCGAATAAAATAACCATAGCGAAACTTTGAAAATGCGTCTTTGAAAATTACAAAATACCTCTTCTTGGAAAATGAATCAGCAAACGGACCACACACATCGGCTGAGATTAGTTGTCCAGGAACAGAAGTCTCACATCTCTTACCGAATGGAAGGCGATGAGCTTTCCCATAAATGCAAGACTCACAAACTTCACTCCTCAACTGAACTTTTATCCCCAGGTGTGTTTCTAAAATCGACTTAACGTGTCGCCAAATTAGCATTTTCAAAACGATTGGAAACTAATGATTTAATATGTGCCTTAAAAAGAGAGCCTCCTACTGTTCTTGTTCCTTGTAGCACAACTTCACCATTTACTGTCAACAAACAACTACAGGGTGTTGAAATAAATTCACTCTGCGGATTCCTATCTTGAGCTGCTAGAACTGAAAACAAGTTTCTACTAACTTTTGGTACATACCAGACATCGTTTAGGGTCATCTTTTTCTTCACCGTTCCAACTGTGGAAATAATTTGAATGGTTCCCAAGAGCAGCAAGGTTTTCTTTTCCAGCGCATTGAATAGAAACTCCATCTTCAAATTTTTGAAAATTGATGAAAACATCTCGTCTACTTGTTACATGTTTGGTGGCACCGTTGTCAATCCACCAATCTTCTGTACTTGTCTCAACATGATTGACTTGATTTCTTGTAGATACCAAAGAAACATTTGTATTCACTTCTGAACTTTGTGAATTCTTTGAGTTCTTTTTTGGCTTTCCATCAGCTATCCATTTGTAGCATTGTTTTACCCAGTGTCCTTTTTTCTTGCAATAATTGCACACGTCATTTCCCTTAGTTGAATTAACACTTAGTCCTTTTCTTGATTGGTTCTTGGTCTTGACCAATAATGCTTCTTCAGACTTGCCTTCCTTAACCCGCGGTGTGTTTCTCTCATACAAACACAACTGCATTGAAAGTTCATCAAAGGTCTTCTCTGAATCCTTTGTAAGCAGCATCCAACTTGAACGAAATGTTTCAAAACAATTTGGAAGAATTTGAAGCGCCTTGCAAACTAACAAGAGATCTGGTTTCACTTCTAACTTTAAGACCATTATTAATTTCGCTCCACAAAGTCCTTAGCTTAGCTACGTGGGTCGAAACGTCTTCTTCTTGATTCCATGCAAATTTAAAAAGATCAGTGCACTTTTTGAAAAGCTGATCTTTTGACGTTGCTTCGAATAAATTCTTAAGTGCTTCTCATGTGTCTTTAGCTGTTTCATTGTCCATCACTTTTTCATAAACTGCATCAGTCATCGAACTTGTAAGCATGGTCTTCGCATAACTATTGGCTTTTCGATAAAAATCGCTTTGCAACTTATGCTTTCTCTTCTCTTCTTCAGAAACGTTTTCTTCTAAGGGTTTAGGTTTTTGAATATTTCCATCAATCACATCTATAGCTCCTTCATGGTAGTCCAAGAGATCCCTGATTTTCTTCTTCCAGACTTGCCAATCTTAATGTGCTTACCGAAATCCATTGTTGAAAAATTTCCTCATTAAAATGAAAATATTCTTATTAAATATCTATATATCTTAATAATTTTCTTCTCTTGAAGTCGTGGCTAGTCCCATAACCTATTGAAATTATTCCTTGTTGAATAATATTCCCTTTAATACGTTTCTGAATAAAGAACGGAACTTCTTGCGTGAACAGAAAAATTTGGAATGAAAATTTATTTGATGTTTTATAATATTTTACAAAAAACTTCATATGAAATATTCAAAGTGATTTCATATCAATGATTTCAAAGTAGTTTCATATTAAAAATTCAACAGTTTCATGAATGTGAAGTCAATGGGACAAGGATTCAGAATGACTGGAAGTGCATCAGTGGGTCAATCTAAAAACTAAAATGTCTATCGTAATTCCAATGCAGGTAGTTCTTTGAACTCTTTTAAACTTGTCGAAAAATATTTTTTGCCTTAGACTGGCCAACAAACATTTGATCCATATGTCAAAATGGGGCAAACGATCGCCGTGTAAATCCAAAGATGTTTAGGTTTCTTAAGACGATACAAGACATTTGTTTCCCTTTCTGATCTAGCCAGTTGCATTCCTCCCCTTAAGATATTTCACCGTAATACCCACACCTCCAGGAATGCCCATCAGTTCACCCTTGAGCCCAACTTCGGACGTACTGTCATGTACAGAAAATCGTTATTCAGCCGTACTACGCGAATGTGAAACTCGCTTCCACACTCTGTCTTCCCTAGTCATTGTAATATTAAAGAATTCAAAACCAATGTTCACCAATATCTCCTTTTACATCCCCGTTTTACATCGCGTTGATAATAAAAGAAAAAGAACTTGGAGTCTAGGATTACTCCTGGGTATTAAGCTTTGTTGGATAAAGCTTTCTGTTTAGTATTGATCTTCAAGTACTTCAAGTACACAACTTGTATCCTATTTGCTAACTTTCTTAAGTTAAATGTTTTTACTGAGTACCGTTGGACAAATTTCCGAGTACATCAGCCCCAGATGGTAAGTGTACGTTAATTCCTTTGTGGCACCTACAACACATCAAACATCGGCCGTGACTTTAGAAAGCCGTGACTTCGGAAAGCTGTCAAACTACCGAAGCGATGACACGAGCTGGCATAGCAGAATTAAAATTATTGAATCAATCCAACAATTAAATCATTATAATTAGATTAAGTTGTTTGTTGTTTAATAAAGAGTTTATTTGAAACTTGTTTTTTTTTTTAAATTCCAATAGAACTCCATCAGCATCGGTTCTAAACCTTCACTCCACTGTTATCAAGATTGCATAGGATTTCGTTCAAGGCTTTTAGCCACAAAGACGATATAGAAGCCCGGCTTGTGGTTTTCTTTTTCGCAAACCTAGTGAGTTGACTGCTAACCAGCGACCCTTGAATGACTGGTTTGGAGCATGAAGACAGTCTAGCTAATAATATATATGCTCTTCCAAGACTGATTTGGAGAGTGCTTCCCCGATAGCTTCAGTGAGCACATTAATAAAGGCTCCTTCCACGTCAAAAAAGCTTGCGAAGGTGTATTACTTGTACTCAAGAGATCTCCCTCGCTCTCGTTATCTCATATTACGTACTATTACATGTACATAGTGCAGTGGATTCGCCTTTAAGGTAGGCTTGCTGAGATTCAGATAGATGTTATCGTCCAAAAGTTTTTTCAATGCAAAGGAAGATGCCTTATAGATGTGAAATTCTTCGGAGTACTACGGCCTCTTCATTTGATCTTTGGAATGAAGACAGCCTTGATCCTCCTCCTGGATTTAGGTAAATATATCAGAGCTTGAAGAAGAGACTTGAAGAAAAATGGAATCTAAACATCTTGTAGCTTTTGTTCCTCTAGGTCTCTTCGATAGAAAAGATTGAGCAAAGGACAAAGAGAGCTAAGGTCTCGAAGGACGTTGATGTATAAGCCTTATTACAAAATTTATATTTAAAAATATTTGAACTTGCATATTGCAGTCAACAAGTGTTATTAAAATATGCTATTTCTCCCATAGGAGTGTTTGATACCCTTTCAATTAATTAAAAATTTTTGTTGATTCCCAAAAGCATTAAAATTTGTTTTCATATGACTTTTAATGACAGAATATTATCTTTATAATGAAAATCCATGTTAAAATATTGACAACACAACTTAAAAAGATCATTTTTCATAACACGTGTTGGAGGTGGGTGTAGTCAGACAATAGCAACAAACGTCATATCCCCTTCAAAAAGGCAAAAGCAAATCCTTAATGTAATATATTAGACTGACAATATTTCAATAGAATTTCAGACTTTTGACGTTCGTTTTATATGTTAAAGTACAAAAGTTGATATCAAAATAAGACTTTATTCTCGAATAAACATCTAAACATCCATGAAAAGAAAAGGGGATCTAGGTGTTTTTCAATAGAATTTAAGGTCGGATTTGTGAAAATCTATAAAAGCAGAAGTGTTTGTGTTATTAGATTCACGCTAAATGTTGTTTTTTTTTTTTAGCTATAGACTACATCCATGTTTGAAAAATTAAATTGAACAACTTACGGTTGGATGTAAGTAGAAAGTTAATGTAGGCGAACTTTTCCTAGAATGTTCAACAAAAAAAATATATAAATAGAAACCCAAAATTCGAAGATTGAGGGTTGGTTTGCGGTTTAGTCTGGTGGATACTCGCTCATTGAGCTTTTCTTCTTTTCAAAGTAATTCGAGTTTAATATTTAAATTTCTCAAAAATTGCAGACTTTGCAGACTGAAATCGTTGGAATAATATTAGAAATTCAATTATTAAAAAGAGAAAACAAACATTTGTAACTAGGTTCTTGGGTAATGGTTCCTAGAATTTTTAAATATTTACCGTTGAAATTTTTCTGGGAGTGAAGCTTTTCTGTTATTTGGTTAAGCTTCTCTAATGAATACTTAAGGTCTGGCAGGTAAATATGTCTAGTAAAATAACGATGCAGTGCAACTCTTTATCCTTTTTGTGGTAAATCAAAACCTCTGCACTGATCTGCTTTAGCTTATCCTTAAGTAAACATGCATTAGATGCAACAGAACAAAATCGTATTTTAAAACCTTTCCCGCACATCAATGGTTTGGCAGTAATCTTAAGTCGTATATTGCTATCACCGTACCTACATCCTTGAATGCACTATTCAATTTGTATTATGCATCATCTTCCGGCAGCCATTAAATGTTCAGTTTTACAACACTTAAACGTCGCAATCATCTAAAATATATAGCAACAGCATAGTTTGGCACAAGGACACAATGAAAATATACCAGATTCCGGAGAAGATAGCACATTTTATTCCACATCCTTCCCGTCATATCTCATGTAAGAACATTTTAGGATTCTTGTTTTCGTGTGTCTTAATGCTGCCAGAGATATGTATTTAAGGATGAAGGGAAAGTTCGCAGCATGAGTATTTTTTAAACGATTTAATCGCACCAGAAGACTGCTCAACCGTTATGGAAGAATTTAGCTTTTTGCGGTTTGCTCGACGATACGACGACGGCGAAGATGAAAACTACGATGCGGTAAGGATAAATTTGTTGAATAGTTTTTGGCTTAAAAAGGAAGCTGAAATTCCGGAGACTTGAATATTTTAATGTGCGGAGCTGTGGTGAAGCAGGAAACCGCAACTCGATTATGGTGTGCCGAAATTACTATAAGAAGCATCCGAAAACATATGTAGACTTATATGGAATGGTACTTAACCAAGTTAAAGAAATTTGACTGAATTTAAGGAAATGAGAAATGGTCAAATTTAAATTCTGAGAAGTTTTAAATATTATATTCAATAGATCGTGAAAACAGTTCCTTTTTAAAGCATTGGTTAACAGTTGAAGAGCCGGTTGCTCGATCCCATTCTACATGTCGTCCCGAAACGAAATGGTCAAAAAACATTTGTTGGTGTCTGGGGTAACTCCAAACCGCCAACTTGCCTAATTTTAAGTGGTGCAGGATCATAGTATTTAACTAATAAAAATGCACAAATCAACAAAAATATGTTGCATGTCGTCCCGCAATAAAAATTACAGTTTTGGAAAGCTTTTTAACTGCCTATTCGAAGAGTATGGACTTGCCACCCCTTATTCGTTCCAAAACCCGCGGCAAGTCGCTTTGAATGGGCCGAAATTCGTCACATCGTGTATTGCCATGAAATTGTGCTAGATTGTTTATCTCAATGTTTGTAAACTAATGGCGGGAACTTGCCAGCGCTAATATGTGGTAAATTTTAACTTACCAGCTTTCAAAGTTGGCGCCCGAATCACGAGACAAACGAAATAATAATTATAATAATCCAAATAATTAAATTAATTGTTTTTAAGCCACAATGAGGTGTGCACAAATACACACCTAGCACCAGTACCCTTCTATGTTCCATTATTCCCATGAAGGATTGCATTGCCAATGAGTGTAGAAAAAAAAATAAAAAGTTCACGCCTTAATGATTAAGTCAGTTCATTTTATTAACTATTAACTTAAAAAAAAAAAAATATTTGTTACTATCATCGCCAAATCAGTGTCAGAATCGTCACTAGACGAAATAACATTCATTATTTAAATTGTCAGTAGTGTCCGTAGCTTAGTAGTTAGGTGCGTTGGCTGCTAAGCAGAACGTCGTGGGTTCGAATCCTACTCAGGCCCAAAATTTTTATTTCATCTTTCACGGACACTGCCTCTTGCGAAGAACTGACAAGAGTATCATCTGTCATGAAAAATGCTCCTCAACTTTGCCGTTCGGAATCGGCGTAAAATTGTAGGTCCCCTCAATTCTTCACTCGCACCTAGAGTTGATGAGAGTAAGCCACTTAGGCCTTGGCTCTTCTAGAGCTGTCACGCCACTCTATTTATTTATTTATTTAAATTGTCATCATCAATATATAGAACATCTTCAACATCGAGAGGTGTTAACTCGCCGACAAACCAGCGTGGTTTAAAAATCCCTTTTTCAATCAACCAACCACAGTCTTCCGCAGAAAAGTTAACGCAGGATGCATCTGTCGCATTCAACCACATTGAATTTACATACACTGTTTTCAAGATTTTTTGTTTCAGAGATATCCAGCAAGGCGTGATTGTACTAGAACTGAAACCTTTCGCTCCCTTCTTAAATTTTTCATTTTCCTTCGTTCTAACCTATTTTTTCTGGAAAAGCTGAAATCGTACATTGTTGACACTGATGCAATCTTTCATGCTATATGTACATCAAACAAGTGAATTCTTGAATGGCATTAATTTTGTCGTAGTCAAAGATATCAGCTGGATCGGTCGGAGAAGCGAACACCTTTTGAAAGAAAACATTGGCTTCTAAAAGCTTGAAAGGTTTCACTTTTCCTCGATTAAAAAAAAGACACTGTAAAATCAGACCCAGTGAAAGCATGAAATACTGGAAGGGTTGAACACAACGTATGGCCGAGAATGGATGCTAATTCCGTAAAATTTATGCATACTTGCTCGAAACTACGACTCGCTTTCCGTGCTTTTGGAGACGTCAACCAAACTGACATTCAAGGAATACATTTTATTGCATCTGAAATAAAATATGATACATTTAACATAAAAGCAATGCTTTCATCAAAAAGTTACGTTCATATTTAAACTCAACAACCTAATTCTTAACATACTTTTGAAACACAACTGGAATTCTTTCTTGCTTGTAAATCTTAAAAGAAGGTTTCTGTGTTTTTGAAAATAAATTTATAAAGGCCTAGGTAGGTATATTATTGCAAAGGGGTATCAATAGAGTTGACGAATCTTTTTAGAAAATAAGTTGTTGGAAAACATATAATAAAAAGCCACCAACATAACCTATGTGAGTCGCAACTCATCATACTCCTTAGGTTCATACTTAGAAGGGAAGAGTTACGATAGCTTACAGAAGAACCAAAATACTGTAGACAGGTTATTTTTTATCAAAGGCTGAGATAGAAATCAGCGGATTCCAGCAGGGGCGGATCCAGAGACTCTTGTTAGGGGGGGGGGGACCCTTAAAATTTTGATTTAATAGGCAAGGAAAAAGAGTTTTGAAAGGTATATTGAGTACAGTTTTATAAACGATGTTTGCTTTGTGCAATTCTATCTATGATATAGTCTGTATTCAAGTCCAAATCTGAATGTTTAATAGTGCTAAGCTAACTAGTCGATCTTCCGCGTGCTTGATCGCTGATAAATTTGAGTTCTCCTGAGAGCAGAAAAAGTTTTCTCTCCACTTGCTGCTCTGAACACTAAGGAAACAAAAATTTGGAGTAATACGCGTGATTTTCTTGGAAGAACTACCCAAGAACATTATACACAAAGTTCCAAAGCAAAGTCATAATTTTCCAAATCCCATTCTATTTTTCACGTTTTTAATTCGGATGCTATTAATATCTCTTTTGGTAGTGTCCTTGGCTAAGTGGTTAGGTGCGTAGGCTGCTAAGTAGAACGTCGTGGGTTCGAGTACTACTGATGTGAGTAAGCCAAGAGAAGAGATTTTTTGTTCCACTTATAAAATCTCTGAGACCTCTGAGATCTCAGTGACTTAGAGTAGGTGGAACTGGCCTCATGAATTGAAGTTGATTTTATTAGAGGTGTTATGTTAGCAAAATTTTGATATTTTTAATTTCCCAGGGGAAGTTTTTGTAAAGGGTTCGATTTTGTGAATCTACATCAAAGCATTTTATCATCAATTCAGCGTATGTATATGCGTATTGACATGAAATTGGACTCATTCGATGCGGAATTGCTTTATTAAGATCTGATTAAGAGTCCAGGTATAACGGCTTAGCAATTTTTTTAACTGGCATTAAAAATTTGAAAGCAGTAAAAATTCGTAATTTAGGCATGAAAATTATGATTATCCTGCGGA
>CAKKXW010000001.1:92877446-92953361 GCA_920937365.1 Sphaerophoria rueppellii
TACGACTTGAGACCATCGGCCATCTAAGGCTATTCTTGTCCACTAGATAGTAGAATCGACTCTAGGTATGGACATAGAGACTGATAAAAAATTGTGTGACTGCTCTTCTGTAACAAATCGCTTTCATAAATGCGAAGTGATGAATCAGGGGGTTTGAGGTTGTTTGTATAAATTTCGCACACACGCCCTTTTGGCCTTCTAATAAATCTTTGCGTCTTTTTAGAGGATTTTTTGTTTGCATTTTGAAATATATTGTTGTTGGAGTCAGTTAAACATTTTTTTTTATATATGGCCAAATTTACATGGTATGGTAGTGCTGAAAAAAAAGTGTTGCCGATCGGAAATTAATGCAGGAAGACATTACCAAGTCAACAGGAAACTATGTCCTGAAATTTATGGATTGCTATTAAATATGGCTTAGGGCAACACAATTTTATTCGGGGAGATAGACTAAATTTGATTAAATTTAAATGCTTTTGTGGAATGGAAAGAGAAAATCGCACCAAAATGAAAAAAAAAATAGTAAAAATTTCAATAATGAATGTGTGATGACAGTCCTTAAAATCAATCGAATTTGATGGCTAGGAAGTTTTGAGTGTTGTAATTGAATTTAAATTACAATCAATAAAAAGAATTAGATTTTCATAAGGCATTTGCAAGTTTCCGAGTGAGGTGGATCTAGCGGAAGGTACTTTCCCGCAGTACTTTTGCCATTCTATCATTTGACCGTAAAAAATCCTAACTCTTTTCATGAGGATCTACTCCTTTTCGTCAATCAAACTTATGAGAATTAAGGAGATTGAAATCTGATGTCTTTTTCGATTTTTCTAACTGCCTTGAATTATTTCACATCCTTTCTCAAAAACAGACATTTTGGGAGACACTAAACGCTGAGAATCATGGAGAACGAAGCACAAAATAATTTTTCGTTCAAATAATTGCAAATGAGCAATTCCTTTTTTGAGATTGTTCATGCTACAGGAGGACACTCGATTGCGCTTAGTTAAATTTGTGTGTTTTTTTTTTTTAAATAACCTGCCCTCACTTAAGGCGTTTTTATACCCTTATTATTCTAGAGACACAGTGAATGCTTTAGCAAGGCTGGTGGAGGAAAGGAGGTGTCGGTGTACATTGGTCTTGAATTCTTGTACATTGCTATGATTGGGAAAGGCAGAATGAGGACCACCATCTTAAGAAACCCAAAAACCTTGCAGCATTTTTGGTGACATCGCATATGTGCTCGTTCCACAAAAGGTTGTCAAAGATGCACATACCGAGAATCTTGAGATGTTCGGTCTCATTGAAGCAAGTGCTACTCATGAATAGTGGCAAAGGGGGTATATCTCCCCTTGAGTTTTCGAAACATTATACTTTACGCGGTTTTTATTCCTCTTTGGACAACGCTGTTAAAGTCAGAGTTTAATGAGCTCATCATATTTTGCCGTTGCAGTTCCACATCCAAATAGGAGGGATGTGAATCTGGAAAGAATATGAAAAGCAAAGGGAACTATTGTCAGCGGAATAATTTATTGGATTAGAATTTAAAGACAAGAGATTGGTAATGAAAATGTGTAAGAGGGTCGGAAATAAAACTGAGCCCTGGGGCACACCAGCGTTTATGTTGTGGTTCTTAAACTTGCATCATTCCAGTAAAACTTGTATTAAACGGCTCGAAAGAAGGTTTCTCATCCAACGAAAGAGGTATTCATCAACACCGAAAGCACGCATTTCGATAAAAAGAGCAAGATGCCAGACTTTATCAAATGCCTTTGAAATTATCAAATGCAACAATCTTACTTTTTTCAAAACGATGTAAAGATTTGTTTCACTGTTCGGTGAGATAATTCATCAGTGGCCCTGTTGCTGCGAAAGCCGTAATGCCGGTCATTAATAAGCTTTCGGTTTTCGATATATTTCTTGAATTGATAGTTTATTAGCGATTCTATGACTTTAGAAAGAAGGGACATAAGTGCAATCGGATGATAACTGGTGGGAGGAGAAAATTTTGCGTTTTTTTTTTTTAAATCGACTGGACAAATGCTGCTTTTAAACCACTCGGAACAAGTACAGAAGAATATAGGATAAATGTAAAAGCTTACGCAATGGTTTTGCCAGCGTGGAAGAACACCTCTTCGGAATAATAGAGGGGATACCATCTGGACCAGTGGATTTGTTGGAAGTGATGGTTATAACGTCCAATATAATATCACTTTAATTTACATTCACTCGATATTTTCATCAAGCAAATATGTATTAAATTTTATTTTCATTTCTGTTCATTCGAAAATTATTTTTCAATCAATAAAGACTGAACTACTGTTTTGTTAATAGTAAAGGATCTTAATTTCTGGTGTACCTGCGGTAAAGGACTTAAGGTAATATCCACCATTCAACAGATTATGAGACTTAATTGTACAACAGAAATAAAGAAATAAAGAATGGATTCAACAAAATCAAATATTGTTAAATTAAAAAAATTATAATTATGTAAACTGGAAGTTTAGGATGGAGTTATTGTTACGCAAGCAAAATTTATGGAAGAAGGTTATTCTACGTGAAAAACCGAAACCAATAATAGGTGAAAACAATACAATTTCGAATCAAACATTTATCGATAAATGGGAAGAATTTGACGATGAAGCCAGGGGCACGATAGGTTTATGCGTTGATGACTATCAACTTGCCCATATTCGTTTAGAGACAACAGCAAAATCGACATGGAATGCACTCAAAAATTATGACGAGAAGAACACACTCACCAACAAAGTGTTTTTGATGCGATCAATTTGTTCGTTGAAGTTAGAAGAAGGTGGAGATGTTTAAGGACATATTTCCAAAATGCAGGACTATTTCACAAAATTACGTGATATTGGTGAAGAAATGTTATCCGACAAATGGAGTGCTGCAATGTTATTAAGAAGCTTACCGGAGAGTTATAATGCTCTAATTACTTCATTAGAATCCCGCAAGGAAGAGGAAATAACTTTTGCATTAGTACAACAAAGGGTCATATCAGAATATGAAAGGCATGCAAATACGAATGGAAGTTCTGAAGATTGTGTTTTGAAGACTGTGACTAACGTTTTAGTTTGCTATTTTTGTCGGAAACCAGGCCATCAAAAGAAGTCTTGTGAAAAATACAAGGATTGGGTTGCAAAAAATAAATTTCAAGAAGACGGATGTCAAATGGAACCAAAAAGTGAATTCAATTGAAGAACCATCAAGGACAAAGACAGAATCTTGTGACAATTCAAGGGATTTTCTATTCACTATTGGTTAAGCAAACAAATTCAGATGGATTATCGATTCAGGAGCTACCAGACATGTTACAAATAATGTAAGTTTTTTTTTCGGACATCGACAAAACATGCAAGAGTTCTGTTGAACTGGCGAATGGAAACTCAACAACAGTTCAAGGGATTGGATCAGGAACTTTGAAATTTTTGGACAAAAGTTGAAAGGTTCATCAAGCAAATGCATCAGAAGTTTTGTACGCTCCGAGTTTAACAGCTAACATGCTTTCTGTCAAAAAACTTACCAAGAATGGATTACGAGTCGAATTCGATGATAGGAAATGCGAAATCAAGCACGAAGGTAAGCAAATTGGTATATTGGATGTAGCTGGTTCTCTATATGTTTTGTGACAACCTCACGATATGTGTGCTTTGATTGAACATAACGAAAATTGTATATACCAACTACATCGAAGGATGGGGCATAGAGATCCTAACGCGATAAGAAAAATGAATGCTGATGGACCTATTCAAGGACTCAATATAGCCGACTGCGGAATCAAAGAAGTTTGTCATGTTTGTACAAAAGGAAAAATGACAAGGCTGAAATTTCCGAAACAATCTGAAAGTGAATCACTAGCGCTTTTAGATTTGATTCACACGGATGTTTGCGGTCCTATGCAAACAGCCACACATACTGGAAAGAGATACATAGTCACATTTATAGACGACTTTTCAAGTTTTACAATTGTTTGCTTATTGTCTCATAAGGAGAAGTTGATGAAAGAATAAAACAGTTTGTAGAATTTTGCAAAACAAAATTTTCACAAAAACCCAAAATTTTAAGATCAGATCGTGGTGGGGAATATACTGGGAGAAGCTTTTCAAACTACCTTAAGTCAGAAGGAATTCAGCAGCAGCTTACAGCGGCGTATAGTCCACAACAGAACGAAAAAGTGGAAAGGAAAAACCGGACATTAATAGAGATGGCAAGATGCATGTTGATAGATGCTGAGTTACCAAACAGTTTTTGGGGAGAAGCTATATCCACTGCTAATTTCATCCAAAATCATGTGATAACTAGAACAACAAATACAACACCGTTTGAGTGATGGAATGGTTTCAAGCCAACAATAGAACAATTTCAAATATTTGGCTTAAAATGCTTTGTTCATGTTCCAGAAACAAAAAGACAGAAGCTAGACAACAAGGGAATCGAAGTAATATTTTTAGGATATGACGAACAGGCTAAAGCATACCGACGAGCCGTGATGATTGTTTTCGTTCCTCTACACAAAGCAATGAAGCCTTAGTTCAGCTATCAAAATCTGAAAGAAAGGACTCATCAACCGAGAAGACACAAGTGCAAGAGGACGAATATATTATTCAGGAGGAGATACATAGAGAATATATAATACCTAGAGTCGCGACCTTTTCCTCCCTTGCCGAAAACACCCTCAACATTTTTCTGAGGTCAACTCTTAAATTCCTCTCTTTTTTTCGTGTCCGTGAATCTGTGTAAGAGGTGAACTCTCACAATCTTCACCTTTTTTTCGTGTTCGTGAACCTGTGTAAGAGGTGACAAAAGAGTGAGCACTAGCCGTGACAAAATGTTTTACCTGATGCACAAACCCAAAGTGACAGACTTCCACCACAGCAAATACGAGACTAAACGCACGAATTTTTTTTAAAGATTTATTAAGATTTTTGATACAAATATTGGTAAATTATAGTGCAATTATGTGTTAAAAGTGCAAAGAAACAATATAACGTATTTATTTTTCATATTACATGCATTTTTTGTATGTTTAAGTTTTTTTTTGAAAATGCTGAGCTCAACGGAATGTTATTTTCGAAATCTGAGCCCATGAAACCCACCTCGACTCCAACCTGAGCATTGTATCTAACTCAGTGCGAATGTATGGGTGCAGTTTCTCATTTAAAAAGCATTGGAAAACTAACACATTCTCACTGGGTTAGTACAAAACAACCAAATTGAAGCTTGTAGGCAAAAAGAGAGCGAACACCCGAAGTCGTGACTCTAGGTATTATATATTCTCTATGAGGAGATAGATGAAGAGAATGAAGACATTGAACAATCTGAAACGACAAACAAAACAGATCAAATACTTTAGAAGCGTATATCGGACAGATCAAACAAAGGCGTTCCACCAAAGTGTGAACTATTAAAAGAAATGCATGAGATAATTGAAAAACCTACACTCATCTATGAAGATAATCAAAGCTGCATTGATTTGGTTCGTGATCATAAATTTTCGTATAGAACAAAACACATTGATTCGAAAATTATTTTTCAATCAATAAAGACTGAATTACTGTTTTGTTAATAGTAAAGGATTTTTTTTTCTGGTGTACCTGCGGTAAAGGACTTAAGGTAATATCCACCATTCAACAGGATTTATGTATGTTGAGATCTTTAAGAACTCTCGCCACAGCACGAGTGCGGATGAAGACTTATTCCAGAGAATACCATAATTGACGGGCGCAAGAAATGGAAGAGTCATGACACTCCCTGGCAGCTAAGAGTTGGAGGCGAACTGCCTAGCAAAATGGTTAGCTTTCGCGAGTGAGTGGAGTGTCATTATCAACATAGGGACCGAGGAAGAAGAACAATTCTTCATATTTTTGTTTTTAAAGACCAAAAATTCTTTCTGCTTTTGGGACATTGCAGTATTTTTTATCAAATTTTTGGTTATGCAAAAATTTGGTCCTTCGAATATGGGCATTGCAGCCCTTCTTGACTTGTTTAAACTTGATTCAGGTTTTCTTAATTGCCTTGGCTTTAAAACACCGGAAACTTGCTTTTTTTTCGCTCATTATCTCTTCGCAGCTGGAATCAACCCAAGATTTTTCTTTGGGTTTGGTACTTTTAACCCTATTGATAAACGTTTTCATCCCCAAAGTAATCAAATAAGTTTTTTTATCTGCGTGACGTGACTAAAGTGACCAGTTAAAGATCAGGAAGAAGTTATTGAGTCCCAGTTGCTTTCTCGTATTGCCATTAGGTTCTCTTCGAATCTCTTTCTCTAACTGGATTAGTTTTGACACTAGAAATTTGCAGAAATGATACTAAGTTCTGATCTGCCTCGAGGTGTTAATACACTGATTTATCAGTGTAAAAACAAGTCAAAAGTATTTTCCGCTTGTCCTTTAATGTCCGATGTTCGAGTTGGCTCGGTGACAAGCTTGGTTAAAGTCAGCAAAGATTTCAGCACATATTCCTTCGTTGTATGGCTCGAATCGAGAAGCCACGGAGAATTGTGTACATTCGATTACAGTGTGACAATATCGGGATACAATACTTTGGATTGAGTCAGACAGAGCGTCAAATTTGAGGGAATTTTGAACAGCATGAAAAAAAGGTTGGAGCAGTGTCCATATTGTGGTAATAATTGATAAGCAAAATCGTTTGTAATGCAAATAAGGAGACCATGGTGGGAGAAGAATAAAGCAATACCCGTGAATAAAACATTCAGTAGGGTAGGAATTCTTACCTACTTGGGTTTTATTCAGTGCCAATACAGCTGGCCTGTTCGAAACGGTGTGGATATACGCAGCAAATTGATCGTCTGATTAAAAATCGATGCTTATAGGTCATAGCTCATAGTCATTCAAAGAACAAAAAAAAACACAACAAATACGATTCCCAAAAGAACAATATTTTCGCTCGCCCGTATGTCAGCAGGTTTGCCGTCAAAACAATAAAGAGTTTACATTTATCATAATCAACATTGTCCTCCTCCTCGTACATCCTTTTGCTCTATCTCAGCAATTACTTCATTTTTGTTTTTTCTCTTTTATTAGTTCGTCTAACCCTTGTTAACTTCATTTAGCTGTGTGTTTTTGTTTTTCCCTCTAATTTTTATTTCTCTTGTTCCTTTCTTATGGAAGACAAAACAAAAAAGTAATATGAATAAAGAAAATTTACTTAGCCAAAAATAAGCGTGCATATCATTACCAGACAAAACATTGTCCTTTGAACCCTTTTTTTGGTATGCGGGCGGCTTCGAGGGTTGATAATATTGCGAATGTTCATGTTCACGGTGGATGTGCTCCAAATTACTGTCATTATGTCTTTTTTTTTGCCAAATTGTATAACATTCATGAAACCATCAATTTTCAAATTTTTCACTGATGAAGGAATTAAGTTTTAATGAACCTTTTATACGCACTTGTATGAATATTTCCTGTTCTGTTGTTGTCGTGTCTCAGTTTCGACATTTTTGGATTTTGTAACATAATCAAGATGAATTGGTTGTCTATTTAAATGGGAGCTGACGTTTTTGTTCCTTTTTTAATGAATTTAATAAAAAGGAAACACTGGGTGGAATTATTGAAGGCTTCCGATGTAATTTTCAAACATGTGTGTCACGCTAGCTATTTTTTTGTCTCCTTTTTATCGGAAACTATGACTATAAAGACATTTTTGAAATTTTGTATTAAGGTCATAATTATTATTTTGTTGTCCTTAATTCACATTGCGTTATTTACCTTGTTTTACACTTTTGTTACAATATCCTTAAATTGTGCTTTTAAGGGCAATTCCCATAACATACATATAAGAGACAATAAAACCATTTACAGCTCGCTTGACACGCTTTCTTTTTTTATCTAAAAACGATTTTGATCAAGGACACGTAACAAAGAATTTATAATAAAAGCCTGCGTATTATTTTTTCCCAAAAAATCAATTATGCCGCACGTGGATGGTGCATAAAAGTTTATTGTTGGGAACTTGTCACCACAACACAAAAAAGAAGCACCTTTAACCGTAATTAAGGAAAGAGTGTAAAAATCCAGCAAAATTTAAAATAGTCATCACATCACGCATGATAGTTCCTTTTGACGATGCACAAGCACAACACGGTGCTCTCCGCGGCGGGCGGTAGTAACATTCAAATAAATTTTATTTGACACAATCAGGACAAGTCGTGCGTTACACAAAGTACGAAAAGGTGAAATACATTCTGTTACGATTTTTCACACGAACTTTCAGTGGTGTACGTTTGTAGGTGGTTTTTATGTCATGTTATTTTGGTGAAGAACATAAAAGAGAATTTTCCACGCACGCACGATAAATTCATTTATTCACAATTTCCATGCACAAATTTTGTGGTGTCTCAACCTGACACAGGAAACACGTCAGAACTGACATTGAAAATTGAAATTGTTGTAACGATGCAGAATCACGTTGGTAATGAGGGCAAGGTTTTCTCTTAAGCTTTGGAAGCACGATTTTATACCAAACAAACTGTCCCAACAGACTTCGTACTGCCTAATAAACGATATAAAAAAGACCTACACTTTTGCAGCCCGCTACCAATTACCCACTTCCCTCTTCTTGCTACCCCGTTATACCCAGCTACCTTGTTATCCGCTAGCCCACTCACCGCTATACCGCTTACCATCACCCCGCTGCCTGCTAGCCATTACCCGCTTCCACGCTACCCCACTGCCACACTACCCTGGCTATCTCATGAACGGCCTTGTACAAAATACTTAAAACCCATCTACGCCACTTCCAGAATATTCCCTCAAAATTTGGTGCCAAACGCAAACGGTCCACTGCTCAGGTACAAAAGTAGCGAGTCCTCAACGGCTTTGCATGAGATTTTTATAAATATCAGAGAACAACGTTTGCTGAGTCAGCTAGTAAGGTCGTACAACTTAGAAGCCTTGGCAACTTTGTTTAAGATCATCACATGGTCGAATGCATAGTTATCGATTCTATAGGAAAAATGGGGTGCCCACATTTTTTGCCACATCTCATGATATAGGACGAGTACAAGCTTGTTTTAAACTATCTACACCACTACCCGAACATTCCGTCAAAATTTGGTTACAAACCGTCCAAACGTTCTAGAGTTTTCCGCTTAGCAAAACATTTTGCATTCCATTTTTATATAAGAAGATTTCCGCATTACAAAATCCCCCAAAGTATTTTTGCCCAATTACAAATCAAGTCACTCTTTTTTTTATATAATTTGCACCCACTCAAGGGTTTTTATACCCTTTTTATGCCAGAGACACAGTGAGTGCATTAGGAGGAAGGGAAGGGTTGGAAAGGAGGTGTCGGTGTACATTGGTCTTAAATTCTTGAACATTGTAATGAATGGGAAAGACAAAGTGTGGAAAAAAGTTCCACATTCTCGTAGTTAGTCTAAAAAATAATTCCCTATACTTGAGAGTACATCCAAAGTTGGGGTCGAGCGTAGACTGATGGACATTCCTAGAAGCGCGAGTATTACGGACGAATTGTTTGAGGGGAGGAATGCAACTGGCTATTTCAATTGAACAATTACCGTAAAATTAGCGATAGAACAAGAAGAGATACGCTACGTTACGACGGTGGTCTATAGGGCTGAATGCATAAGTGATCTCTCTATCGCCAATCATTCTTACTGCTCCTTTTTTGTATTCCATCCAAGATGCTTAAGTAAGTAGCTGGAAAACCAACCCAGAGATATGAATTGTACTCAAGCTTTGGACGGATATAGGTTTTATAGATAATAGCCAGATCAGACGGGGAGAAAAATTTCTTGCACTGTCTTAAGAAACCCAAACATTTTGCGGCATTTTTGTCAACATCGCGTATGTGCTCGGTCCACAAGAGGTGGTCAGTGATGCACATACCGAAAATCTCGAGATGTTTGGTCTCATTGATGCAAGTGCCACTCATGGAAAGTGGAAAGGGGGGTATATCTCGCTTCAACGATACAAGACAGCATTGAGTTTTCGAAGTATTCAATGCTACGCGGTTTTTAAATTCCCATTCTACAATGCTGTTTAAGTCAGAATTCAATGAGCTTATCATATTTTGCCGTTGCAGTTCCACATGCGAAGAGGAAGGATGTGAATCTGGAAACGAATGTGAGAAGCTAGGGGTACTATCGTCAGCGAAACAATTTATTTTATTACAAGTATCAGACAAGGGCTCATTAATGAAAATGAGAAAGAGGGCCGGAGATAAAACGAAGCCCTAGTTGACACCAGCATTTCTATTGTGGGTTTCAGACTTGAATCCGTCCAATACACTTTGTATTGAACGGCTTGAAAGAAAGTTTCTAATCCAACGAAGAAGGGATTCATCGATATCGAAGGCAAGCATTTTCGATAAAAGAGCAAGATGCCAGACTTTATCAAATGCCTTTGAAATATCAAGTGCAACAATCTTACTTTCTCCAAAACGATGTAAGGATTTGTTCCACTGTTCGGTGAGATAAACCATCAAATCAGCAGTGGACCTGTTGCTGCGAAAGCCGTACTGCCAGTCATTAATAAGCTTTCGGTCTTCGAGATATTTCTTGAGCTGATAGTTTATCAGCGTTTCCATGACCTTAGAAAGAAGGGACGTAAGTGCACTCGGACGATAGTTGGAGGGAGAAGAAGATCCGCCTTTTTTGGAATAGGCTGGACAAATGCTGTTTTCAAACTACTCGGTACGCGCCACAGAAGAATAAGATAGATGGTAAGGCTTACGCCAGGGTTTTGCCAGCGTGGAAGAACATCTATTCAGAACAATAGCGGGGATACCATCCGGACCAGCGGATTTATGTATGTTGAGATCCTTTATGACTCTTGCCACAGCACGAGTGCGGAAGAAGATTTGTCCCATGGAATCATTGACGCTCTAAAGAACTGTAGGAGTCATGATACTCTCTGTCAGCGAAGAGTTGGCGGCGAACTGCCTAGCAAACAGGTTAGCTTTCGCGAGCGAGCTATCAACTGGAGTGCAGTGTTGCCAGATCGTGGGTAATTACCCATTTCGTGGGTATTTTAAGTCTCAAAGGCAAAAGAGCGTTTTTTTTTACCTCGTAGAACAAAAATAAGGGATATTTGAATTCTGCAAAGTATGTGGATGTTTAATAAAAAATCAAAGCCTGAAACAATTTTTTTCGGATTCTCTGACTGAATGCGATAATTTTAATTTTTTAAAGCGGGATATACACAGTTCAAATGCTTGTCATGCACGAGCAACTATATTAGTTAATTCGGATTGAAGTTACCTACACACACTTGAAGACTTTGGTCTTAAATCTTTTATTTTACAGTGACTGTTTTGTGACAGAACAAATTATTATTCGATTCCCCTAGTGAGTTTTAACTTTTAAGTTTCCTATTTGTGTTCTTTGCCTGTGCAAAGTCTGCGCGGCACAGACGATTGTTGCATTGCCATAGGACTTGGTTCATTTTCTTCGTTGAAACCAGAGCCACTTTTCTCCAATGCTGCAATTCTTTTTGTCTCCCTCCTATAATTTTTCCGGAGAGTATTTACTTTTGCGGAATTATTGGCCGGATATTTGTCCTTATTATGTATTTTCTTAAGAGAATCACGCTTTGCTCATTTTTCAATATCCTGTTAGCAAACTCTTTTTTGTTGGTATTCCAAAAAATGGAAAACTTCTCTACACTTCGATGTATTCTCAAATGAAATGTTGGTTTTCCATTTTCAAATAATGAGTCCTTTTTTCATCGACGTATAACGAAATGAGGTAAAATTCAAAGTATGATTGTTCAATCATTAATTTTGCGTATACACTACTTCAAAGCAGTACGCTTGATTCAAGGAAAATCAAAACATTTTGATTTTGCTTCAAGCATACACCCGATCTATACGTGTGACTTGTTCACTAATACACTTGCTCGTGCATGACAAGCATTTGAACTGTGTATATCCGGCTTAAAATCTGAATAACAGTCAAACGCAGTGCCCAAAGGAGGTAGAAAACTAAGCTGTCAAATCTCAAATGGGATATTTGCTCACACACAATCTCAAATTGACGAATGGTTAGTATGTATGCTTGTACTACAATCTCAAATTTAAAAACGGTGGGAATGTAATGTAGGCTTGTTTTTCTATCATTTTAATTTATGCCGTTTTATTTGGCAATCTGGAATCTGAAAAAAGCATTCTGGTTTTAAAATCAGAAGGCAATTTTCTTCTTTTCGGAATTAGAAATGTCACTTTTCCCCAATTCAACGCATTCAGAATGCTTTCTTTTTACTTCCACATTGCCAATTAAGAACGCCATTAGTTTTAATAAATTGAAGTCGAAGTTCTGAACTACAAAAATACATATGTACATATGAATTTTTGTTTTAATTCAATTGAATTTCTTGTGGGAAAAATTGAGGGATTTTTTCTAAAGCGTTTGGGTAAAAAGGGGATTTTTTAGTATAATCGTGGGTAACTGTCAGCTCCAAGTCTGGCAACACTGCTGGAGTGCCATTGTCAACGATTTTAGGGACCGCGGAGGAAGATTCTGGTAAGATTTTCGATTTTTCTAATAGCTATGAATAAGGCCACAACCTCTTTGAAAAACAGAAATTCTAAGAGACACGAAATGATGAGAATCATGGAGAACGAACCAAGATAATTCATCGTTCAAAAAGATAGAGTAATTTTTGCATGTGTTAAATACAATGATGTGGCTTATGCACAATTGTAGACATTGGTCCATTTTTCTTCAAAGTTCATGACACCGCTCATTTTCACTCCCTCCATCTACCCTCAAGCCGACTATTCCCTTTAAATTATGTTTTTTTTTTCTTTTTATCCTGAAAACTTGAAAATTATTTTAGGTTAATAAAAAAAATAGGTTATTAAAATAACAACATTTAGCCCTTGAATAAAAATTAGAAAAAATAAAAAGTTAAACTTAATCTTAAAAAAAAAAAAAAAAAAAATTGACTGTAAATTTGGTTCCAATAAAAAAAAGAACAACAATAACCCATTTCCCCTCAACGATCAACGATACATTAGTAAAATATTTAAAACTTACGAATAAAAACTTAACAACTATATAGTTTTTTTGGTAGTTTTGCTTAAATTTAAAAAGTTTATAAAATTTATAATTTATTTTCTAAAGATCAATATTTAATTTTATAAATGACATACCGCATTCATATCACATCCCTGGTACTGTTTTTAATTTTTGATTTTCCTTAAAAAATCTAAATATGTAATTACAATAATTTTCCTTAAACTTGTTTTTACTAAATACAAAACCTTTCCACTGTTCACTATATTACAACTTTCTTATTAGAAATTAACTAAATTTTCATATATAATATTTTTATGCTTTTATGAAATATGAAACCCAAATTTATTTTATTTAAAAAAATAGTATGATAATATTTTGTGTAGATATATGTGTATGTATGCGTTAGATAGTGTATTATAAGTTTTGCGTTGCTAACCTACAATAAGGAACATTCTGGTTTCGTTGTATTCTGATACTGCTGTTGCTGTGTCTGTTTTTCATTCCCATTCAACTGATGCCGATGATGATGGTTGTGCGAGTTTCGTTTCAGATTGCAAAAGATACATTCAAGAATTGTAAATTTCGTTGCAGATGACTTCTGATTTGTATCCTCTAGGTAGCAACATTTTTGCTTATGCTATACATGTGATACTTGTGTTTGTGTTTGAAGGTTATTATCACGGCCGATATCCGTTCGCCCCATGTCATCATCCTGTGCAACCGGCAGCCATTTGTCAAGGAATTTTGGACGAAATAGCAGAACGAACGTGGTGCGAAATTGACGACTCATTGCACAGTAGAGGATAAAATTAATGCCGGAATTGATTAAGGCCAATATGTCCATCACTTCACCTGAAATGCACAAAGGAAGTAATTTTTGTTTTGATTAAAAAAAATAATCGATTGCTTGTGTTAATAAACAACAGGAATTAAAATGTAATTAAAACTGTTATTATTTTCACACCACTCAACGAGTTTTTTTTGTCCAGCAGGTTGAGTTCATATAAATTAAGGATTAAAATTTAAAGCCAATGAACACTGATAATAACTACGGAATGACATTTTTGTTCATTATACTATATGTATTTGTTTGTGTAGCCTTACATTCATACCATGGACCAGGGCCAGGGTGATGAAGGTTGTGAAAGAATCGTACCGACATTTTTGGCGGCCAAGTGTGAAATGCTTTTTCGCAATTAACTTTGGCGGAAATGTAGAGATAGAGAAATAAAATTCCTTTCAATTTATGTGGGATTTGAAAGGTTTTTTCAGCTTTGCGTTTCTATCTGTTCGTTGGATTTTTTTTTTGTGCAAATGTGAATGTGAAATCTTGTGTTAAGTGTAATTGCTATGAAAGGATTTAATTAAAAATGAATTCTTTGAAGGTTTGTAGAGAGGGAAAAATAGAAAATCTTTCCGAGCTTTGAAATTAAATTACAATTGTTTTTATTACAAAATTGAGAATGGAAACAAATTCTACTTTGTGTATTTGTGGAAAAAATTAACTTAATTAAATTATTCCGTTTTGAGTGTATTTAGAATGTGATTTGAGAATTCTTCTGTTGTTTTGATTTATTCATTAAAAGAAAGGTGTTTCGAACACTTAAGTGTGCTAGCAATAAAATGCTTACGATGAACGTACCACTTTTTATGATTTGTTCAACAATTAAAATTGAATATCTGAGAGATTTTTCACACGCACCTAGAGAATTGTTGATGAGAGTAAGCCACTTGGGCCTTGGCTCTTCAAGAGCTGTCGCGCCACTCTATGGCGGAATGAAGGTAGTTTGTTTGATTCCCTTGGTTTTCAAGTAAAATGTATTAAATAAAATAAAATTGCGACAGATAAACTTTTCTGGATTTAATATGTACAAATTTAAAGATAACACTTTCAATATCGACTTCTACTAGTAAACTATGTTACGTTCTTGGTCCATATCGTGTTCCTTAATTCATTTTAAATACGTTTGAACGTATTGCTGGAGCAAATGGTCTACTGTTACAAGCAGCAGGCGACGAGCTAGATAGGAGCATGCACCAAATCATCTGTAAGATATGGTCAGAGGAATGCATGTCCGATGAATGGAACCTCAGCATTGTTTGCCCCATCCTGAAAAAGGGAGATTCTCTAAACTGTGCCAACTACTGAGCAATCAGTGTACTTAACATCACCTACAAGATCCTATCTGCCGTAATATGTGAACGTCTGAAGGCTTTCGTCAACAATCTGATTGGTCCTTATCAATGTGGCTTCAGGCCAGGGAAGTCAACCATCAACTAAACTTTCACTTTCCGGCAGATCATGGAAAAAATCTATGAACTCCAAATCGATTCAAACTACCTTTTCATCGATTTTAAGACCCGTGTATGACAGCATCTACAGAGACAAACTGTAAACTATGTCTAGTTTTGGCATCCCAACCAAGCTCGTTTGCTTGTGTAAAAAGACGATGGAGAACTCACGCTGCTCGCGCAGGTTTTCAACGAGTTTACAGAATCTTTCGGTGTCAGCAAAGAATTCAGACAAGGTGATGTAATGTTGTGCGATTTCTTTAACATCGTTCTTGAGAAGTTAGTGCGAAACTCTTCCGTCAAAACCAGATTTCAAAAATCTGTTCAAATTCTCGCGTATACCAATGATAACGGGAAGAACACAGCGTGATGTCAATGGTGCCTTTGTGAGAATTGAGACAGAAGCGGCAAAAGGGGTTTAGCGGTAAATGAGGGAAAAACGAAGTGTATGCTGTCTTCGAGGAAGGACACCCAACACCGACGACGACGGCTCGTACAGAAGTCAGATAAGACGCATACAACTTCGAGGTAGAAGAGGAGTTTGTCTATCTATGGACACAGGCAATAACACCAGCGCCGAGATCAGAAGAAGAATATCTCTTGCTGATCGCTGTTTCCTTGGGATAAGAAAGCAATTGAGTGGACACGCCCTCTCTCGAGCAACTAAGTTAAAACTGTAAACACCCTCATCATCCCAGTCCTGCTATATTTATATTTTTTGTCTCTAAGGTATCTTAGTATGTCACACAAATTTCTTTTTTGCTATTCAATTGTTGCTTGATGTTTAAATTTCCACTTTTTATTAAATTTTTTTTTGTTGTTCCCATTGTCAAATGCTTATTGTACTTATATTCAACACTTTTTTAATTACATAAACATTATTGTAAAACTATACAGCCTGTTACGAGATTCATCTCATAAGGCATTCTGAATAAATAAATAAATAAATAAATATATGGTGCAGAAGCATGGACCTCGAAGAAAGTTGGTGGAAAGTTGTAGTTTAAAATTCGCGCGAATTTTAAACTATAACTTTGTATTTTATTTAATTGTTTATAAACAATTTAAATGAAGGTTTAAAGTGCAAAATTCGCGCGAATTTTTCACTTTAAACCTTCATTTAATATGTTTAGTTTAAAGTTCAACCGAATTTTGAACTATAACTTTGTATTTGATTTGATTGTTTATTAAAGATATTTACTCCATTCCTCTGAAGTATTAAACGTTCTTTAAAGAACGAAGAATAATTCAAAAAGAGATATGACCTTAATTTGTTAGTAATAATGTTTGAGACAAATTACTCTGCGATACTCATTCAATTCAAAGGCTAGCAAAAGTTGAACTTGTTCCAGTATGATTCTATGACCTTACGTCAGTTTTTTTGGCGTGCGTCATCCAATTGTTGCTTAATCTGTATACAATGTTCTAAATATTTGTTAACAACAAAATCCCAAACATTTCTCCCGAACATCATGCATTTCTATTTTCAACTTTTTCATACCAAAATAAAATTTTTAACAAAAAAATCGAAATTTTTTTTCGAAAAATTAAATTTTTTTAATTTATCCAAGAACCTGTACGGCAATGCATAAGCAAATGAAAAAATGTTTATTCTCAACCAAAAACCAAAAAAGAAAAAAATTAAAAACGACCGAAACGCAAAAAAATGCAAACGACCTTACGACAGTTTTTGCAGCGTATCTCATCCAATCGTCGTTTAAGCTGTAAACAATGTTCTAGCAATGTGTTAAAAACAAAATCCCAAACATTTCTCCCCAACATCATGCATGTCTATTTTTAATTTTTTCATACCAAAATAAAAGTTGTAACAGAAAAAACGAAAAATAATGTCGAAAAAGCAACATTTTTTTTTCCGTCCAGAGATATGTTCCTCAAAACATAAAGAATTCTAAGAAAATTATTGGTCTCCACCTAAAATCAAAAATAAATTAAAAAACAACAATTTTGCATATCATACATTCCAATACGAAATGGTAATTTCGGAATAAATTTCCAAAATAGTGCTAAATCCCGCAAAGAAAATAGTACTATCTCCTTTTCAAAAAAGTAGTAAATCTCGCAAGTAAAAAATTTGCGGTCTTATGACATGCGGTCACTTATTTTGCGGTCTTGCGGCATGCACCGGTTATAAGTGATTTGGTTAAAAAATTGGTGTTAAAAAAGAGTTTTTTACCCATGTTCAAAAATAAACCATGTCAATGTATACTTTTGAGATTTTCATCTGCTTAGAGTTGTTCTAAGAACATGGTCCTTTTGAAAAAGTTAATTCTGACACATTGTTCAATTTAACACATCACTACTTTTCGAAATGTTCCTTCATCTGCAACTTAAAAAACGAAAAAATTTTTTTTTGTAGTCCCAGTTGTTTTTATTTCTCCTTAGGCACAAATGTAAATATGTTACTTCATTTGTGTTTGCCATCCTTCAAAATTACTACGCGTTGTTCCTTCTGAACAAAAAGATATGAAAAGTTATGAAAATGTACGATTCTTTATCTCCCAATGAATTATTCAGAAAAATTCCTTTTTTGTTATGTTTCTATTCAAAAACCCACAAAAACAATACAAAGGGTATTTTTGTAAGTCTACAAAAGCATGAGGGAAATAATAATAAAAGAAAATATTTGTTTATTCGCATTCGTTGTTCTTCGTCAAATTTGTTCTCTTAATTTCCCCAAACACAAAGAATTCTGGTTTTAATTGAAACAAAACATGTTAAAGGATATAACAGCAGTTGCTTTGTTGGTTTGGGGAAATTTGCTATTATAACAATCGGATCATATAAACAAAAGGTAAGCCACTGAATAATTATTCTCAGACAATAAACAAAAATGTGGGAAAATAACTTAATGGAAGATTTGTTCTGCAGAGTGCGTTGCTGTCGAGAAACGGACTTAGAATCCAGTTTTGGTGGAATGTATGTATATATTCTCTCCAAAAATAACCCACTGGCTATACACTTCGGTAATCAGACCGATACTTATATATGGAGTTGCCGTATAGTGGACAGCACTGGACAAGATAGTAAATTTAAATAAACTCATTATTTATTAAAGTCCAGCGGTCAACAGGTATGCGCATGACAGGAGCACTTCGCTCAACACCAACAGCAGCCTTGGAGGTGCTTCTAAACCTAACACCGTTAGGTTCTGACATCTTCTCCAAAATGTTGGCAGCCAACTCAAGCGTGACTCTTAGAGGCTCTCAATGGGTCAGTAACAACACTGGTCATACTACTATCTTAGACAATATCAGAGCTATCCCCGACTGCTTAGACTATTCCACCCCAAAAATAGTATTCGATAATAACTTCCATGTTTACATCCCTTCAAGATCCTCTTTGGGAAAAAGGAGGACATCTGAAAGAAAACACGATACACTTATATACAGACGATTCAAAGACCGACTACGCCGTTGGAAGTGGTATATCTACTCGAAACAACTAAGTCTCAGTCTATCATATAGACTTCCTAATCAATGTAGTTTGTTCCAGGCAGAAGTAATGGCGATTAAAGAAGCACTATCCTGGCTGGAAGAAATCGTTAAATTTTGCAAGGATATACGTTTTTTCTGGCACAACCAAGCCGCTCTCAACTCTCACGTCTGTCTCCACAAACTCTCTAATAATCCACGACTGTTGATCATCTCTGAATGAGATGACGGAACAGTTTAACATTCACTTCACTTGGATGCCGGGCCAGAGAGACATCCCAGGAAACTGCAAAGCTGATGAGCTAGCCAAAAACGGAACACTTCTGCCTACTTTTAGACAAAGACAAAACATAGAAACACCACTTGCTGCATGCAAATATCTTCTCAAACAATATGCTTTAGAATCAACAAATGCTAGATGGTCACAGGGTACCACTTGCCTGGTAACCAAACAAATATGGCCAATCATAGACCTGAAACAGTCAAAAGGCTTGATTTCCCTGAGCAGACAAAGTATAAGCTCCACAGTCGGAGTCATAACAGGACTATGTCTCATAAGTAGACATGCTATGAGGCTAGGGGTCTACTAAAACGACTTCTGCAGAAGCTGCATGAACGAGGACGAAGACAAAGCAGTCCAACACCTTCTATGTAC
The DNA here is from genome assembly GCA_920937365.1 of Sphaerophoria rueppellii. NCBI lineage: Eukaryota > Metazoa > Arthropoda > Insecta > Diptera > Syrphidae > Sphaerophoria > Sphaerophoria rueppellii. The sequence continues at coordinate 92,896,864 of CAKKXW010000001.1, forward strand.
ATGTCCAGCACTCTTCAATAGAAGTAATAACTATCTAGGTAATCTCTTCTACTAGTAAACTGGCAACGATCTAAAGGGTTTTTCAATAGGAACGCTACAAAAGTTTTCTTAAATAAAACAAAAAAGGTTTTGGATATCAATGAAATTCTTTATTCCTGTGGAAGTACATTTAATGCCATTACGTATGGCAATTTCTTTTGCATGGCCACTACGGGCACGCTTGCAGAAGTCCAGACGCTGAACCCAATTTTCGACGGTTTTCAAGCATAAATCGGCCGATACTGCTGCAATTTCACGTTCGATATTCGTACGAAGTTCATCAATCGTCGCTGGCTTGTTGGCATAAACCATAGATTTGACGTAGCCCCACAGGAAATAGTCTAACGGCGTTAAATCGCATGAATGAGGCGGCCAATTCACAGGTCCATTTCTGGAGATAATGCGCTCATCGAAGTTCGTTCTCAATAATTCGATTGTTTGGCCCGCTGTGTGACATGTGGCACCGTCCTGTTGAAACCACATATCGTCCAAGTCCATATCATCCAATTCATTGCAAAAATAATCGGTAAGCATTGAGCGGTAGCGATTCCCATTCACAGTAACGTGACGGTCTTGATCATCACGGAAGAAGTACGACCCAATGACACCACCAGCATGTAAACCGCACCAAACAGTGATTTTTTCAGGATGTAATGGTGCCTCGTGGAGCACATGTAGATTGCTGCCTGACCAATAATGCATATTTTGCTTATTGACGAAGCCATCCAGCCAGAAATGAGCCTCATCGCTGAAGATGATTTTTCGATGAAAATCCGGATCAGTTGCTCAGCCCAATTCACGAACATACGACGCTTCTGGTGATCAAGGGGATTCAGTTCTTGCGTCAATTTGATCTTGTAAGGATGTAGGCCATGATCTTTTCGCGAAATTCACCACAACGACGTCACATAGATGCCCAACGCTTGAGAACGACGTGTGAGGGACTGATTTGGGTCTTCCGGGAACATTTTGTACTGAGGCTGTGGATTCAAATTTTTCCACTAGACGCTCAATTGTTGATCTGGCAGGACGATTATGACGACCATAAATAATTGTACGTAGCACTGTTAAAGTGTTGACCACTGACTCCGAATTTCGGTAGTAAATTTTAATAATTTCGACTCGTTGTTGGATCGTATACCTTTCTATGATGTGGCAAACCTTACTGAAGAGAAATGTCAAGATAACGGGAAAAAATATGGCGTCGTTTGCTGTCCCTATCGGTCTACTTTTGTAGCGTCCCTATTGAAAAACCGTTTACATAAGATGTCTTTTTAACTTCATTAAAAATACAAAATGGTTTCTTTAGGCTCATTGGAGAGTACATGAGTAACTTATTTATTGGTATCACATCACATCTAAGTGAGTCAATAAAATCTAGACAGCCACTCCAACCTAACCTAACCTAACCTATGTATATTTGGTAAAAATTGTGTACCTTGTTTTTCGCTAAGTGCACTAAATGATAAGCCGATTTAACGAAGAAGAATTGTCAAAAAAAAAAAAACAATGAAAACTCCTACAAATTTTATTGGAAAAGCCAGACACACAGGCACAATCTAATAAAATGCGTTGAATTGTAAAAAAACGCGCGAGTTACACACACGAACATTCGTTTTCCCTAATATGATTAAGCTCTGATTCATATCCCTTTATGAGAGGAACTAATTCTCTGAAGCTCATATATACCCTTAACGTAAGCAACAAATCCGAAGTAACAAGGATTTGCTGGCACTCTAAGATTGCTTCCTTTTTTTTCAATTGCACACATCCTGGCACCAACCAAGAACAACGAACATAGAGCCGCATTTCTTTTATCCTAATTGAAAACAAAATTCCACACACATCATGATAAAAGGTGCCAGAATAACAATAAGCCTTTCAACCCAAAAAATAAAATTTCTTGAACTGTTTTTTTTCCTCTCCTCTGAAAATATGTACCTAGGTTTTTTTGTCTAAATCCTCATCTAAAGCTTTGTTGTTCTACTAGCCAAATGTTCATTCAAAGGAGGAGAGGAAGGAAATTCAAATAAAGTCTAAGTAGAAATTTATGCACCCACCTATTTAACCACACATCGCATAGTTTTGGGAGATCTATGTACATAAATATTACTCAGGCGTCAGGCTAAATCATGGACTCACTGTTGCTCTTCATAATGTGTGGAAGGATAGGAAAAAAAAAAATAGTTGGAAGATGAATAGAATATCGTTTGCTTTGGCAAAATGCCAAAATTAAATTGTGTGGGTACTAATCTATGTGGAAAATGGTTCATTTATGAACTTAAAAGATTATTTAAGTATGCTAAGTGGTTGACAGTGGTTGCGTTTTTAAATACGTGGGTTGCCTCCAGCTTAGATTTAGGTTTTTGGTCTGTGGATTCGTTACACTTTGACTGGAAAAATTGAGTTGGAAGGTTTTGGCTTTGGGGTGCAAAATATTTGAAAGCTGACATTATTAGTGACTATTTATAAACAAGTAAAAAAAACAATGGTATTAGTGGGAAGTAAGAAAGAATAGATGGAAAAAAGATCCTTCAAAAGGTATGCAACAAATTCACTTTTAAATTTACAAAATATCTCAAAAATAGGCATTGGACTTTCACACTTCCGTTAACCATCACCATGAGGTAACTAATAATTACAATTGTTGCGAGGCAAGAGGAGGGGAGCCTTGGGAAAAATCTGACAAGTCAGATTTCGGAGAGGAAGGAAGCTAGGAAAGGGATACTAGGTTCGGAAAAGGAAAGAATGCTAAGTTCAGGGGACGCGGCCTGCTTGCGATGCACGGCGTCAGCTCGCCGGACGGGCGGGATCTGGCCCCCGAAACCTAACCTCACCTGCAAACAAATACACAGATCAGGCCTAAACAATTAAGGGAAAAATAGGACTAGGGATGGACGGACGGACTACCTCTACGTCAGAGGCACTGCTGGTGTTAGTGCAGTGAGGCCATTACCCACCCTACTATACGAATCTTCGGCCACTTTTAGATTCCCCCAAGATGGCAGGCGATGGTGGCGCCATCTTCAGAATTTTGACCGAAACAGTTGTTTTACCTAAGTTTGTAAATGTACCTATGTTCTCTGCTTGGTCGGCCTTTATAACACAATTCACAAAATAGAAACGCGCGAATTCCAAAGTCTGAGAATTTCAGAACTCTATTCAAAAGGTGAAATTTCATCTTCAACTAGGTACACTTTTAACAATTTAAAATCACATTAAAAGCCCCAGTTCATGGTTAATATTTCCAGCATCGATGGAAAATAAAGTGCCAACCACATATGCGATTGGATTGGGGATGAATTCCGTGAGTTTATTTTGAATTTTTCGTTTGAAATTCAAATGCTTGCTGCTATCCCGAAATATGTTTCTAGCTGTATAAATAATCGAATTGTCTGCGACGGAAAATCCTGGTTCGTTGAAAATCCTTGCATATGCGATCTTATTTCTACTCCATAACTAAGCACGGTGTCTTCCCTTGAAACGGTTAATCTTTTTAATAAGTTTTATAAATTTCGAACAATCAGAATTGTAAATTCAGTTTAAGACTTATTATTGATCTTGGTATTGTTCGGAAGATAGAACTTCAAGCAAATTTGATTTATGTTGTCATAAGAAAAGTGTTTTTTAATTTAATGAAATTTTTAAGAATTAATTCAGGAATACTTCTTCGAATGCCATCGAGACCGAATTTTCGTTATGATGAGTCTTGTCGTCTTATAGAAATAAGACTCAGCGTTATTTGGATGCATGGTATTCATACGACCCAAAGTGTCATTAGAAAAGATTCAAAAATATTATTCAACCGGTTTTCCTTTCTGTCGTAATTGTTACTTTATCATTTAATACTCAGCAACATCAGGCGGTGGACGGTGATTTATCGAACAAAATTTTCTTCAGCGATGAAGCACATTTCTCACTCAGTGAGTATGTTAATAAACAAAATTGTCAAATTTGGGGTTCTGATAATCTTCAAGTAATTGAAGAAATTACATCCACAAAAAGTCACTGTTTGATGCGCTCTTTGGTCCGGAAGTGTTACCTTACGACTGTCACCGTCAATTCGGATCGTTATAGTCATGGTAACACACTTTGTTTTGCCTGCTATTGAAGAATACGACTAGGAGAATATATGGTTTCAACAAGACAATGCCACACGCGAAAGACCGTGTTTATGCAGATAAACCTTTAACTTGTGAGCGCTTAAAACCTAACATTTGTCAAGTTATGGCTGAGATACCGGCCAATATGTGTCAAAAAGTGGTCGAAAATTACCTCAAAGGGGGTCTGCAACCCAGAATTACTTACTGGCTATACACATCGGTAATCAGACCGATTCTTCTTTATGGTGTGTCAGTATGGTGGACTGCCTTAGACGCAAAAGTGAATTGCGATAAGCTTAGTAAAGTGCAAAGCTCAGCATAACTAAGTATAAGCGGATCACTTCGGACGACCCCATCTGCGGCACTGGATATAATCAGCAAACAAATAGCTGCTAGTTCTGCTATTCGCCTGAATGCCTCTTCACAGTGGACTAACAATAACATCGGCCACTCTGTTATTCTTGATTATTTAGAATAAACTCCAAAGCACACAGGCTACACCGTTCCTCAACTACAGTTCGATAAGAAGTTTCAATCTATACCTTCCCGATCCTTCTGGGAAAATAATACATTTCTGGAAGACGAGGCAATTCACTTCTATACTGATGGATCGAAAACTAGTGATGGGGTTGGTGGAGGTGTGTACTCCGAACAACTAAAACTAAGTCTCTCATTCAGCCTTCCAAATCATTGTAGCATGTTTCAGGCAGAACTTTTGGCGATTAAGGAGGTCCTGTCCTGGCTCAGAGAAAACGTGTTATCCACATCCGGATTTTCTCAGATAGTCAGGCAGCTATAAAGTCCCTGGACTCTGTCTCTACAAACTCGAATCGATGCTTACAACAAGTCACGTGATAGTCATTTAAGTATTTTATTGAAAAAACATCAACAAAAATTAAACAGCTCAATATTATCATTCAAATATTTTTTGTAAAGTTGTAGTAAATTTATGTAGTTAACAAACAATGGTGAAGAAGATTTTCATGAGATGTGATTAAACACTGAGCCTGTAGGTTAGTGCACGACTGGGTCGAACAAAGTTGCTCCTGTATTCCAAAACTTAACTTATACACAAAAAAAAAAACATTTAAAATTAAAATATTTTATTAAAAGTCATAAACAAAAATTTAAATTCAAATATGTACCTCAAAAACACATTTTTTTCTGAAAAAAAGGATGCCCTAAATTTTCATAACAAATTGTTGTTTTTTTGTTTTTTTAATACTTGGAGCCGTTTTTTTTTTTTTTTTTTTAATTTCTTATATCTGCGTAAACATATTTCAAATATATTCTCAATTAGATCTGAGTTTGGTGTTCAAGAACCTGGTAATATATGTCTTGCATTTGAATTTCAAGTTTCAACTTTCAACATTGATCCGTTTTTGAGAAACAGAATTTTGAAAAAAAAGTTTAAAAATATTCTATTTTTGTATTATTGATTATTTTTGGAAAACAAAATATTATTTGGATAAAAGGTATATATGTACACCTCGAAAAAAAAAACGCTGATCGGACTCTTATTTATCGACAAAATCTTATAACAAAAAAAACTGTTCTATGAGAGGTAACGTTTTAGATCAATACAAAAATATTTTTGTTTTCATTAAAAATATTAGTGTTCCAAAAAAAAAAATTTACGGGGATGTTGTTCAACATCGTAATAGCGGTTTTTGAGAAAATTGAAACTTTTGGTTTTTAGTCGAAAAAAAAGTGATCCTAAAAAAAATTTTTTTAAATGACCCAACCAAATTCGCTCAAACCATTGGTTTCCAAAAATTAAGTCAATCGAACTAGTCGTAAAGGCTGTAGGTGACAGACAGACGGACGGAATCGTGGGATCTGCCTACTTCGACTTCGTTATCATCGTTATGTCATATTTGAATGAAATTTTAATACAGTACTTGTTATGTATTCTATATGTCGCATGTCGGCTCATAGACTTCGCTGCGGAGCTAGACGTAATGGTAGCAGGTACGCGATTCCCAAATCTTGATATCCACAAGGGGACATGGGAATCTCAATCAACCCTCAACCAGATTGATCACATTGCGATCGAAGCACTTCTCTAGCGTTCACATTCTGATGTGCTACATCGACTAGGACCACAATCTTGCTGTAGCCAAGGTACAAATTCCGATCAGGGCCACGTTAAAATGTTAGGAGAAAATTCGACGTCAAACGAGTACAATCACAAGAGATCTAGATCCTTGCTAGATTCTTTTCCGATCGTGCCTTCGAAAATCTCCTCAGAATTACTTTGCTGCCAGCACAAAATTTAGAGAACCAGTGGCAACACTGCCAAGTAGTCATCAGAGATGCCGCCTCTGAAGTGCTACTTTATACACGGCCATCACAACGAAACCCCTGGTTTAACGATGAGTGACGGCGAGCACATGCAGCTAAGCAAGAGACATACAAAGCTCTACGAGCAGGAAAGGAGAAGGGAACACAAAGTTTTCAGAAAATAAAGGGAGCATGAGAAGCACGCGATCGAGGAGAAAGAGGGATGTCACAACAGGAACGAGGTTCGAAAGTTTTACAAAAAGGTAAAACAAACCACCAGGGCTTACACCCCGAACCCAAGCTTGAAGGGAACCACAGCCTGTGCTAAGGATATGAAAAAACGACTTTTCCAATGTGCATAATGGCGATGACGAGCAAAATTACGCCAGCCATATAGACCTTTTCAATTTGGGCCAAGCAAGCCAACAATTCCAGCCACCCGACATTGACGAAGTGAAGATAGCGATATCAAAACTTAAGTCGAATAAAGCCGAATGGAGCAGGCGGCGTAGCCACCCAATTGTACAAAGCAGCTGGAGATGTTTTAGTTAGGAGCATGCTCCAGCTTATCTGCAAAATTTGGTAGGAGGAAGGGATGCTCGACGAATGGATCCCTGATACTAAAGAAAGGAGATCCCCTGAACTGCACCAACAACAGAGGTATAAGTTTCCTTAACATCGCCTATAAGATCTTGTCTGCCGTGCTGTGTGAACGTTTGAAGCCTTTTGTCAACAACCTTATAGGTCCTTATCTGTATGGCTTTAGACCCGGAAAGTCCACCATCGATCAAATATTCACCCTACGGCAGATTTTTGAGAAGACCCAAGAACTTCAAGTTGATATCTTCCTCCTTTTCATCGATTTCAAGGCCGCCTATGACAGAGTTTAAGGAGACCAACTATATATAGAGCAATGTCGATTTTGGCATCCCAAAAAAAATCGTCCGTCTGGGTAAGATGACGATGGTGATGATGGATATAAACTACATTATCATAGTAATCCACCCTCAACCAGCAAATCCTTCATGAAAGCATCCATTTTTTCAAACAACTTCAGCTTCATTGTGTAAGAGTTCCAAATACCCGGGTACCCGGGTACTCGGATATACGATCGTTATGCTTCGAGTACCCGGGTACCCGGGTATCAAGAGCTCTATTTTTAATCCATTGCATAAATGCACAAAACACTAGCCTGTACTTTGCATATCTTCCTCATTGTTATGTCCCCAGTAACAAATCAATATCAAACTCCGATTCATCAAACAAAATCATAGATGTAACCGTCACAGCTATGGTTTGGTTTACATCATGTAAGATGCATTATATTTTGTTAATATTCCAACCCTAACTGACCCAATAATTACATAGAACCAAACATCTAAGGCTATGGTGTTTTACAAAAGTTAAAATAACTATATATTTCATTATATTTTACAAAATCAAACCAATGCAACCTCCCACCCATCACAGCTCAGCTCACCGGCAGCTCAGCTCACCCAACAGCTCAGCTCACTTTCAGCTCAGCTCAACCATCAGCTCAGCTCACTTTCAGCTCAGCTCACTTTCAGCTCAGCTCACTTTCAGCTCACTTTCAGCTCAGCTCACTTACAGCTCACTTTTAGCTTAGCTCAGCTCACTTTCAGCTCAGCTCACTTTCAGCTCAGCTCACTTTCAGCTCACTTTTAGCTCAGCTCAGCTCACTTTCAGCTCAGCTCACTTTCAGCTCAGCTCACTTTCAGCTCACTTTCAGCTCAGCTCACTTTCAGCTCACTTTTAGCTCAGCTCAGCTCACTTTCAGCTCAGCTCACTTTCAGCTCACTTTCAGCTCAGCTCACTTTCAGCTCAGCTCAAGTGAGCTGAGCTATTGTAACAAGCTCAAATGTGAGCTAGCTCAAAATTTGAGCTGAGCTGTGAGCTGAGCTAAGCTCACTTTTGAGCTGTTAAGCAACCTTGATCCATATCCATATAACACTTAAAGGTATTCACGTGAACGAAGAAAAAGTTTCTACAATCATGAAATGTGGGCCTCCTCTTTGTTTTGGAATGATTCCCGAGAGTAACATCCTCGCAATTTTTTGATGATATTCAATTCAAATATAATTTTTTATTTTGCTGCAGATAAGGAAGAACAAAAATTAAATTTTATGTATTTTATGACAAATTCACACAATCACAAAATAATGAAGTTACTCCTGCGGGCATGAAAATTCGACAGTGCTATAAAAGCCTGAACATTTAACACACTTAAGTTAACAACTTCATTTTCATAATTTTTTTTGGACGAAGTGTATCCAAATATCTAATGAATCCTGATTAGGACGTCTTGTGTTTCGAAACCCAACCCATCATTAGTATTCATGGAAACCAGTTGACTTCTTTTTGACTATGAAATCCTTCCAATCAAAGTTAGGCCCTTATTAGAGATGTTTGGTTCCAAACAAAATGTATGCATAAACACAAAAGTCTAACAAATTATCATCATTGAAATATAAAAGCAATTATTGTCATTCCGGTTTCGCCCCGATGCCATTCGTTATTACAAATTGAAAATAGATTCCTTAACCACATGAAATAGAGCAAATTGCACGTTGGCTTAAATTTGCAGTATTTAAATGCCAAAAGGGTCACAACCGCACACAAATACATAATCACCCACGATGGCTGTTGAATTTCCATGGGCTCTCAGTTTAATTGGTTTTGCGGTTAAGAATATTGATCATTGTTTATTTGCGTAAATAATTGGTTGGTTCTTTCTCTGTTTTTGGTATTTTTCCCAAGCTGAAAAGCCATAAGTAAACAAAAGCTCACATGTAGTCGCCACAAGTGTGTGTTTTCGTTTATTTTATCAGATTGTGTTTTATTTTTGGCCTTAACCCACAGACACACATTAAAATTCCTATACGCTCCTTAATCGAGCCTTTTTTCTTCATTTTTTTTTTTGGGGGATTCTTGTTTATTTTCTGTTGATTGCAATGAAAATGTTAACCTGCCGCCTTAAATAAATTCAAAAAGTTTCCATCACAAAAACAAAAACATTTACTTCTCATTATTTTTATCCTGAACTTTTTGGTGCAACGCCTAAACACAATCCATAAACCATCTACAATCATGAAGATAAATTTATTCCGTCAAGTGGAAGGTTTTTTGCTGCTGCTGCTGTTGTTGTTGTTGTTGTTTGTGTCTTCCTCTTGAAAACAACGTGACTGACTTACTTTTTGATTAACAGTCGAATTGTTTTTTGTTCTAATATGGTAATGAACTTTAAATGGTGAATTTTTTAACAGGTGATCCTTCCAACCTACGTATATATTTGGTTGAAGTTACGGTGCGGTTTCGTGTACAATTTAAATGAAAACAAATGGGAGAATTATTTAATAAATTTTCTTGTGAAACTTTGACTTTAGTCAGTGCAAAATGGGAGATAAATTGTGTTAATATAAAATTGACGTTTGTACTTGTTAATTCTTTTTTTGAGGGAAAAAAGGCGGTTGTGCATTGCACAAGTTAATTGGGATGTGTGCAGTTCAACATGAAAACAGCTTTTAATTGTCTCTTTGGAAGTTAACTTTTATTGACATTGTCGGTGTAGATGGCAATGAGAATGCATGCTTCGGTGCTATTTACCGATAATGTCTCTTGTACCTCAACTTTAAACTCTTCGGACTCTTTGATTTTTAGAAATACATGTTAATTCACTTTCTTACGTTTGTACAGAGCTGCTTATATAATTATGTAAATCTGAACTGATGCTGATTTGAGGCTCTAAAATTGAATGAGTTTAATATTCATACAAAGTTATGAATTTATTATAAGTACTAGGTGAATTTGATTTGTAAAAAGGTGAATTTGATTTGTATTATTATTATTATTATTATTATTAACTTCTTTATTAATCAACTTATACATAATTACAATAAAAATTTAACAAAAAAAAAAAGACATGGCTATATTTTGCCGTCTGCCGATTGATTGATAGAAAAACATACATATTTGAAAAGTAAAAATAAGCTATATAATAAGTAAAAAGAATAATGAGATAAATACATCGTGAATTGCATTAACATGTTTTAAAATAATAGTAAAACAATTCAATGACACTGTTGCGATACCTATATATGAATACAATATTGTGATAGTGATTCCCAACCGTATATACCATTTAAGAAATCTTTGGTTTCCTGAAGTGTGAGAAAGCTTTTAGAGAAATATAGTCTTCTAATTTCAAGTAAAATTGGACATTCCGCAAGGAAATGGAAAATGCCTTCCGGTACGTTAAGATTACAGAGACTACAAGTCACCATTAAGTCTTGTCTGTGCGGCATGCAATTGAGTTAAAGAGTTTCAGTCCTCATTTTAAATATAGTACTGATTTGATAGTTTGACAAGCTGTTATTGAAATAATTATTTGGACAAAGACAGTGATTTAATATCCTATATAAGCATCTAGATTCAGATAAACGCGCGCGGTTTAAACAACTTTCATAAAAACTTTCATCTATCTGCGCAATGCACTCGTAAAATTTGTTTTGCCAGTCATTTATGTTTTCAAGTGTTAAATCAAGTACAATACCTTGTTCCGTAGCCAAATCCAACCACTCTTTGAATGGCGGCAGATGGCGTCTAAACGCTTCTGAAGATTTGTGCTTGTGCGCTTCATTATTTTGATAATGAAATTAGCTTTTGCTTTGAGGTTCTTACAATAGATTTGAGGTATTCCCGCTTCTACATGAATAGCATAACATGGGAACTGAGGGAGGTAGTTTAAGAATACGTTTAAAGAAAAAGCACTGTAATCGCTCAAATTTTTCCACTTTCTTATAACCAAAAACTTGATTTGCATAGCAAATACAGGAATTGATTGTTGCATTGAAGACCTTAAATTTAGATGCAGTATAGGTGGGCCTGCCAGTTGCCACTTTTCTCTCGGATGTCTTCTATCTACCGTGTGCTGAAAGATCATGTTTTTAGATTTTGAAATGTTAATGTTTAAGTCCCAAGTGTCACAATAACTCTTAAGCTTATTAATTTGAAGCTGTAATGTAACGGGGTTGTCCGTTAAAATCACTAAATCATCTGCATAAAGGAGTGTTTTAATGTGTTTATTTCCTACTGCAACACCGCCTGGCAAGTTTTCAGATACATCGTCAATGAATAGGGCGAACAAACTAAAGATGCATCACCCTTTTTAAAAATCGGAAAAATACGGGACTTTAGGAATAGACATGGAACGTCCTCGTGTAAGAACATGTTATTAAAAAATATCAAAAGAGCATCATGAAAATTCGCAGTGCTATTCTGAAAAAACTCAACTGGTATCCCATCAAGTCCACACGACTAGTTGTTTTTCATTTTATTAAGTGCGTTGACCAACTCATTTAATCCGATTGGCGCATCGAGATCTTCATCAACAACATTCGGAAGTGCGTATTGGAAAATTAGTGGAGAAATTCGCCTTGTCAGAAGTCGACCAAAGTATGATCCAAACGTCTCTGCTTCAACTGCAATAGCTGACAACGGTTTACAGTGGCCTATTTTCCGAACTTTGTACGAAAAAACTTTTGAATGTTTGCAGTTAAGTAACTCATTAGCAATTCTTTTAAAGTAGTTACTTTGCTTGGTTGCACAAATGGCTTTATATTTTTTATTACTTAAGACATAGAGATTCAGTAGAGAGAAGGACTTCTTTCTATATTTTATGCACTCCCAGTCATACCATTTTTCTTTGGACACCTTACTTTTAAAGTTATTTTTAGGAAAGGATTTTTTGATGATATCTATCAGACGGTCCATTATTTGTTCACTTCAGAGATCGTGAAGAGGGAAACAAGAATTGGTTTCATTCAATAGATTACGCCTATAGAGATCCAGATTGCTATCAAACCATTTAATTTTTTGTGATTTCAAAATAGGAGTTGGCGGAGCTAATTCAGTAAATTTAAGTACAATTTTGACTGGCAGATGAGTGGAAAAGGTCTCTGTGAGCACCTGAAAGTCCACAAGAACATCTAGCCACGCACCTTTTGACACGCAATAATCAATTACAGAACAGCCACGCTTAGTAACGAAGGTATATTCACCATTCATATCCCCTTTAGTTATACCATTTAGAACAACAAATCCGTAATCTTCACACATACCCAAAAGGCGCCTTCTACAACTATTAGTAATTTCATCCATGGACCTTCTCACTGTTCGAAAATCTTCAGGATAACCAATTACTAATTCTATTGGATTTTGGTACACTCCTATTCTTGCATTAAGGTCGCCAAGCAGCATTAAATTAGAAAAATTAGTTACGTTTAAAAAATCTTGCAATTCTGAAAAGTCGTGGCTCCAGTTATTGCAATTCAAATATAAAGGAACGATGTAGAATGGCTCATGCCTATCCAGTATTTCAAAAACTAGATAACTACTTAACATTTTGAACTTGACAACAATTTTTAGATTACATTTGACTGCACATAAAATTCTTCCACTTTGATTTGTAAAAGGGTGAATTTGATTTGTAAAAAGGTGAATTCGATTTGTAAAAGGGTGAGTTTGATTTGTAAAAGGGTGAATTTGAAGTAAAAAACTGTACAAAGTTTTCAGAGGTAAATCACTGTTGAAGCTCAGTTTTTGAACACTAAAACTTTTGAAACTCTGAAATTTTGCAAATAATCAAAAAATTGTCCTCCATCATTTACTCTTCAAAATACTTTTTTTTTCTTTTAAATGGAGCACTTATCAGTGCACTTTTTCATAAACAACTGATTCATAAATCATGAAAGAGATGTTTTTCACATTTAAACAACAGTTATTGTTAAGCATATTGTTACAATTTCTGTTTAAGAGCTTGCCAACAGCGGTAAAAAGGGGTCTTATCTCCAAGTTGGCATGGAAACCAGGCCTTATTTCAAGTTTTCTTATGTGTTTTGTAAATGCGGCCTTATTTCCATGTAAAATGCGGCTTTATTTACATAAAGCAATTGAAATGAGGCCCGTTGGGTGTTATTTCAATTTCAGCATGGCAATAAGGCCCATTTTAAGATGCGGCCTTATTTCGTCAGGCGTTATTTCACGTCACCCCTATTCAGAGAAAGTTGTTCTCACTAAAGTTCAATTGGTAAAGAGATATACTGCAGACTCGAAGTGCAACAGATTATAGCTGCAGGAAGTCGTTTTAATCGAACCAAGGCTGAGGTATACTCTTCGAAATACAAATTCAAGTAGAGAGCAATTCAACACGTTCTTTTTGGGTATCTACTAATATTATAAAGAAGAAAGGTTTGATTTTTTGTTGGTTTGTTTGAAATGAATAGCTAGGCTCCGAAACTACTGGACCGATTTTAAAAAAAATCTTTAACCGTTGGCAAGTGACATAGGCTATGTTTAATTTAAAAAAAAAAAATTGGGATCTTTACTAAAACTTGAATAATCTAACACAAGGTGTAAAAAAAATAAACAAATCGCACTTGAGTTTGGTTCACAATTATCAGTATCTGTGAACACGACAATAAGAGAGAGCGGGACGGCCATTCTCCTTCAGCCATTTGTCAAATAATATTTTCATTTTATTTAATTCAACAAACGTTTAGCTAATGATTTAGTGTGGGCAGGTGGCCATGGTTCAGAGGATAGAGTAGTTGATTGCTAAGCCGAATGCTACGGGTTCAAGCCCCAGCTTCGGCAGCATTCTTTTTCTACAAAAATCGCCAGCTTATCTGAGGCCACCTGTGCGATGATATGAGACAATTAAAATCTGTGTCTCCTCCTCTGTGCCACGTAGGTTTATGTTATGTGTTCTTCCCTTCTATGTATCTATCTGTCTCGCTCTGTTGTATTAATGTCTTGGTATGTCCCAGCCGATGGTCTCAGTCACCATTGCTGCTATATGTCTGTAGTTCGTTACATTTATGTGCGAAGTACTGTGAAGTCAATGTCAATGATTTAGTGTGAAGGCATTATTTGGTTATTTTAAAATGCCCAAATGATCAAGATCTCTTCTTTCTAGAAATAGTTCCCAGGCTAGGGCATCACAAACACGTCGAAATGTAGAATCTTCATCAGAACTAAAAATCGTCAGTCAAGTCAGAGAGAATATGTACCAAATTTTAAGGGAACCAAGCTATTCATGAGGTATGGTCAGGGTAGCAGGTTGTGGTTTAGCGGGTAGCGTGGTAGCTCGAAAACAGGATATCGGGGAGCAGTGTAGCCTGTAACGGGAAGCGGATTGCAGGTAGTGGGTAGCGGGTAGAGTGGTAACGGTGTAGTGGGTAACGGGATAGCGGGTAATAGGGTAGCGGGCAGAAATTGCGGATAGCTGCCTAGCGAGTAAAGAGAAGCGGGATAGGGGGTAGTGGGAGAATAGGGTAGCAGGTAGTGGTAGGGTAGCGGTGTACAAAATTCCAGGTCTTTTATCTGAGGCAGTACAAAGTCTGCTGGTTCAGCTTAAGAAGGAGACAAAATATTTGTTTAAAAAGGGTAGATGAACCAAAAGGGAAGACTTACCAAAAAGGTTATATGGGTTTCTTAGGAAGTGATTAATAAAACAATTTGAATTTGTGGTAGCCCCTACAATAAGCAATGTCGTTTTGCTCAACCACCTTAGGTTATCAATATTATATATTTCGAAGTGATAGCTTTTTACTTGTCGTTTAAATATCTTTTTTGTCATTTTTGTAAGTAACACTTTTATATTCGACTAGCCAAATCCCTGCCCGCTTTGCAGGGCTTCGGCAAACAACAGTCGTGAAATTAGGGATTGGCTGGATGAAGAATACGATATTCGATGGATTTGCAGAAATGGAACATTATTCCTAGAAATATCGTGTCTGTACTTGTTAATCTGATGAATAATCTATTGGTTTTTCAATTCTTTTATATCAATTTTTTAGTTCATGTACCCATTAAAGAAACCCCAAATTTAACTATCTGAGAAGAGTTTAGGTAGTCAGGGTTTTGACAGCAAGCCAGGTAGGCATAAGTATACTTTAAACCCTCTTCAGGATTGCACAGTGCTATACATTTTCTTAAAACTATCAATTCTTGGGAAATTATGAAATGCTGCAATAAATATATTGAAAAATAAAAATATAAATTCTATTTTCTTACCTGTTTTAGATTTTGTAAAATATATGGGTTTTTGTATGCACTTATCAAATAGATTTTATTTTGTAATTCTTTTAGTTATAAGGTAAAAATGTTTTTTACGCATTATTTAAAATCACATCCCAAAGGATGGAAGACAAATTACAGGATACCCTGTATAGTTGACCATGAACAAAACAGGAATATGTAAATCAATAGCACATATTTTTAACAATTGACCTTGCACAGGGCCGGCCTTAGCCACTTGGAGCCCCAAGCGAGTCAAATATTTGGCGCCCTTTTTTTTATTTTAAACCATACAACTTCCTTCTCCAGAATTAAAAAGCATGGAACTTGTATCTCTCTTATAAAATTGCAAGTTGATGAAAAAGTAGAATTTATGCTTGAAAGAATATTACGTGAAGACTCGAACCTCCTCATGCTATTTTCTATGCTTACACTGCACTCAATAAGAGTTAATTTTGTTGAAAAATGCACACTCATCGAAAGTAGAACGAAACTCAATTTAGGCATCATTTGACGATTCATTTCTTCACAAATTCTCTTAAACCTAGATCTAGTGAATCTTGATCTTGCGTCCTATTTATTTTGACAGGGAATTCAAGCCGAATTGGAAACTGACGATGCACGTTTAGATTCAAATGACATGTCTGGTAGCCCATTTGCCATTGACTTCTTTACGGCTAGTCTTGTTCTAAGTATTGCAAATTTTAAGTTGATTGATGTTCCGAAACATAGAAATTGACGCTCATTCTTTCAGAGTTAAGAAATGTGGTGGCAGTCCTGGAACATGAATCAAAAATATTCAAAAACTCCGTCTCGTCGTAAAATTTTCTATATCGTTTTCATTTTTGTAATTCCGTCAAACTTTTTGTGGCCAAAAAATTGTGCATTTATTTGTCTCGTTCAAAATAAATTGTGGCATCGATTTTAGAAAGACTTTTATCTGCACCAGCTAATATAGCACTTCAACTCAACTTAACGTGATTTTTGTAATTTTGTTTACACTTGGAAAGACATCTTGAATCTACTCGTTCTTTGGATTTGCGTTACAATAAAAATTGTTTGGAAGCGAAATTCGGCCTTTAGAATCAAGTGAAATAATTATTCCATTTCCAGTGTCCAATAATTGCTTAGGAAATTCTGCTGCAGATACATCGTTTAGTAACTGTACACAAATATTTGTGGCCAATGTAAGTTTCTTGAAATACCGCCGTAAAATATAAGGTTTTAAAATAACTCAATTCGTCTGCAGCAGTTGACCGTAGTATAATCGGCCAAGTTTTTTCTCAACAGCCAAAAGTTATAGGGCTCCAAATTCTTGAAGTTATGGGATTAAAGGCTTAAAGAAAATTTTTGTGCGCCATTGTGCACTCATCCAACACAAAAATTCGGCCATTGCCGACTTTTTTTTTTTTTAATTGTCATGTCGGTTTAAGACTAATGACGCGCTCGCAATTCCAGAAGATGCAGGAGCCAATGCTTTTTACTTGCGCCATATAGAATATATGGCAAGTATTGAATTCGTACAAAAAAAAAATTTGAGATGAGGATGAGATATGACATTACGATGATAGAGAAGTCGAAAAAAGTGGGTCCGGCGATTCCGTCTGTCTGTCTGTCGGAAAGTTTACAGGCATCTACAGCCTTAACTACTGGTCCGATTGACTTCAAATTTGAAAATTAGAGGTTTGAGCAAAAAGTCATATCCCAATTTTTTTATTTTTGTTTTAAGATCAAAAGTTAGGGTAGCCACCATACGATTTTTTTGGCCAAAAACCAAAACATTTTTTTTTCTCCAAAACGGCCCGATAGATTTTTTTTAAACTTTCTTGAGTTTAATTTTTTTAAACATTCATGTATTTTATGTAAAAAAAAAATTTTTGTATTGCTCCAAAACGGTACCTCCCATAGAACCGTTTTTTTGTTATTAGATTTTCTCGAAAACTGAAAGTCCGATCAGCGTAAGTTTTTTTTTGAAAGTACGTATATATTGTTCAAATAATATTTTGTTTTCAAAAAAATTTAAAATTTTTTTTTGGATTTTTAAAAAATATTTTTAACTTTCTTTTTCAAGATTCTGTATCTCAAAAACGGATCAATTTTAAGAATCCAAGTTGGAGTATAATATGTATATTTACATGGTCTTAAAAAGTGCATACTCAAATTAATTTTAAAACATTTTTGAAAAATTTTATATATAAAAAATTAATTTAAAAAAAAACGGCTCCGACGATTTTCAAAAAAAAAATTCAATAAATCAAGAATAAGGTTTGAATTTGTTTGGAATTTAAATTTTTGGAATGAAATGTTTTTACGAGGTTCATTTTCAAATTTTAATTTTCTTAATGAATTCTAATATTATTTTTACATATTGAGTTTTTTTTTGTGAGTTACGTGTAAGCTGTAAGTAAGAGTGTAATCAGAATTGCTTAAAGTATATCTCTTATTTTAACACTACCTTTTGCAATTTAAGTAATCATAAATATTAAGTTTTAGCATGCAGGAGCAAGTTCGTACGACCCAGTCGTGCACATTTTTTGTTTTAGTTTCAGATCGTATTGATGCTAAAAAAATGATTTCCCCCTTCCACCGGGCTCATCACAAAAATATATACCAACACTTTGATTGATCACACCTTGCATAATGGTGTAATACACATATGTCCTTTTGTTGATCATGTAACTTCGTCTCAATAGTTTGGAGAAATATTCGTAGTCCAATGCAATTTGATTAGTGTCTTTAACGAAGTATTGTTTGATAAAGAACATCTTACGCTATACGACAATGACTATTGACTCAAGGCCAACAAATTTCTGTTTGTGGGTTAGATTTGAGCACACCATGTTTTTCACACGGACAACAATTTACGTGGAAAACCTCCAGTTTTTTTGTGTTGATCACATTTTATAAATGACATTTTCCATCAAGGTTCACAACATTATAAATATGACTCTATCTCTCACATACTCATATACCAGATACGGACTCACTAAAAACAATAAGATATTTTTTTTCATACTCTAGAAATTTCATACAACAAAACAACGTTTGCCGGGTCAGCTAGTTCAAATATAAATTCATATTTTCACTGACATTTTTTTTTTTTGATGGAATAAAAATATTTGTCACAATTCTCAGACGAAATTGAGTATTCGTATATTGACCTTTTTTTTTGGAGTGCGAAATATAAAATTTTTTAGCATTTTAAACATTTGAACCATTTGTGATTTGAAAAGTATACATTTTATTTTTGCTAAACCTTCTACCCTAAAACCTCTTGCATTTAGAGAAATAATGAGGAAAATCGGTTAACCAGTGTGCCCGGTTAGCGAACGAACACAAAAATTAGGCTGTTCTTTTATATATATAGATTAAATCAATTTTTTTAGCAAATTTAAGAACGTCTGCCTGTCTGATAGCATTCACACTTAAACCACTGCTAAATCAAAAATTCAAATCTTTCCGTAGACTTCAAAAGTCATTCCAATGATTTGGCTTTTTATTTGGCCAGTGCAAGGACATAAAAAAAAGTGAAAAACAGTTTCCTTTTCTCGCTTGTCCCCACAACTATACGACAGAAAGAATTGTGAGGAATGCCCAGCTTCGCTGCGTGTGCCCCTTTATGTTTGTGTCCGCTGACTTTGCAAGGACCCTGGTTATGGGTTGTCTGGGTCTGCCTCTGCATATTGGGTTATTTGGTTGGAACTTATTTTAAGTGGGCCATATCTTTCTAGATAAAATGCAATTAGAAGGGCTTTGGTTTGATTCAACGAGAAAAATTTATAAGATAGCACTTAGAGGAATGTTGACTCTTTCCGAAAATCAGCTATGAATGGCTGATCTTTGCCTGGTCAGCACACCAACCTGCAAGGCCATTGTAACCTGCAATCCGGATAAGAGTGACCCTAATTCCAATATTCTTGTTCGCGAGTTCACTTGGGCATTACTAGGCCCATTAAGAGGATGATGAAAACGAGTTAGTCGCTTGAATATTTGCTGGACTTTCCCCAAAAAATTACAGTATTACATTTTTGATTTGGATCTAGGTAGTCTTAGTCCTTTGTATGGTTTCCTTTTTGCAAGCAATTAAGTTTGAATGACATTTAAAGACTCTGAAAAAAAACGTCTCTGACTAGCGTTGCTTTTTCTAATAGTCTTTTCAAGAACTCAACTTAGGGATGTTCTCTTTTAGCGTTCTGTCGACTTTTATCGTACTAAAATGATTTTTGTTTCCCGTTTTAAACACCTGTCCCCAATGTACAAAAACGTTTTTTTTTTCGATTTCTACATAATATCTGGTTCATAAATTTTGTTCAGAATAATGTTTTCTAAACCATCGTCTCTCCCAACAGTTTGACGTAGCGTTTTCTTTTTCTAAATTCGTCACATCTTGCTATGAACAATTTCACAAGGAGACATAACCTAACCGGTTATGTTTAAAAGGCTGACAGTTGGCTCTGTTACCGTCACACTTATCTCAACATTGATTCATTGTGATACCCTGAATAGTAAGTTCTTGAAAAATGTTAACATATATGGTCCGTCTAACCATTTAGACATCTTGACATAGATCAGTGAGCTTTTGCATGGTAGTTCGGATTGTTCTGCTAATTCGGTAAAGAAGAAGTTGCCTATGAATTTTCTTCCTAGTATGACAGAGTGAAGGACAATGACAGAGATAGTGAGCAGTATTTTTATGCTCGTCTTTGTTACCATAGCCTCAGCAAAGATCATCGGTAATAAGCCCAATTTTCTATTTATAGTAGCCAAGTAGGTTATGCACCGTTATTAAGCTAATAAGAGAGCTAAAAGAAGGTTTATTAAAAACTAAATTCCTGTGGGATATTTTCTTATCGTATTTAGGTCAGGTTTCTAGGAGATCCATCTATCGTTGGATTTTTGAAGAACAAAGTTACCGACGTTTTGTTTCAGTTTAAATTGTGGGATTCCCTTCTCAGCTTTGAACCCAGGAAAGTCTTATGTTAAGCTGCGTACCAAGAACTTTTAGCCCTTTGCAACAGCAAGAAAGAAGCTTCGACTTGATTTGAATGACTGAAATCGATATTACTACAGCGTTTTACCACTGCCAATATTTCAGCTTGGAAGACGTTGCTATATTCGGGGAACCTGAATGAATTAGCAAGACTAAGGTTTTTTGAGAAGAAACATGCAACTACTCCAGTGTTTACTTTTGAGTCATCAGTGTAGATGGTAGAAATCAAGTAATTAGTATAGGGCACACTATTTTTCCAATCTAGTCAATTGGGGAAGCTGGTTCAGTTTGAAAAGATGCAGTTGCCTTCATATTTCGTTAGAATCCTGACTAGTTTTCTAGACACTTGTTTGACTGAGCTAAAGGGCGCTATTTGCTGCTGATTCTAGTATTCAAACACATTTATGGGGGGAGATTAAGGATTGCTTCTCCGTCGCGCCGTCATCGTCGTTGGTTCGAGATTGTTCATGCTTCAGGAAAGGCACGTTGATTTCGTTTTTTCTTGTGAATTAAGTTGTTTATTTAGTAAAAAGGGGGGGTAAGCCTTGACGTGGCGGAGCGGCTTACGGTAACAACAACTATGAAACTTAGAGCTATGCGATCGCGGAACTTGATTTCGCAGATGGGCCTCCCATGGTCGACAGGTCGAAGCGGAGTAGGCTGTTACTACCAATTACCCCACAACGAAGGAGTGTTCCCACCAAGGCACTCCCACCGAGGGACGGCAGCGAATGAATTTCTTCTTTGGAATCAACGGTGGCGTCTCCAGTTCCAGTTAGGCCGAACTACTTGCTGAACACCTTTACGGGCTAATTCGACTTATTTGAAGCCCAGGCCGTAAAAGGAGCGGTTATTCCGGCTCTTGCACTTGCAGTCACATCAAGTGCCTGGTAGTCCAGGTTGGGGGTTGTGCGTCGGGGTGACTTCCCGACCACGTAGAAAAAATCTTAGTTGCGAAGTAATCTCTTAAGGAGTCCTATGCCGCCAACATCAAAAGAGATGCCGCCTCTAATGTGCTGGGTTTCACACGGCCACCAAAACGAAACCCCTGGTTTGACGAAGAATGCAGGCAGGCGCATGCAGCCAAGCAAGAGGCATACAAAGCGGCGCTGCATAGAAGGACAAGAGCTGCTCGTGAGCTCTACGAGCAAAAGAGGAGCGAGGAACGCCGGCTTCTCAGAAGAAAAAAGAGAGAGCATGAGAAGCGTCAGATCGAGGATGTTGAGAGAGCCAACAGCAGGAATGAGGTTCGGAGGTTTTAGTGAAAGGTTATACAGCTGGCTCAAGGTCATCGAGCAAGAACCAATGCCTGCAGAGATAAACAAGGGAACATCATAGTAGAATCGCAGTCAATGCTGGGGATTTGGAAAGACCACTTCTGTAGATTGTATATCGGCGACGACGAACAAAATACCGCCGTCAGACAGGAGCCTTTCATCGGACACGATGAAAGCCAACAATTCCGTGAACCCGACCTAGTAGAAGTGAAAACCGCAATATCACGGCTGAAATCCAACAAACCCGCTGGAGCAGATGGACTAGCTGCTGAGTTGTTTAAAGCAGCAGGCGACGAGCAAGATAGGAGCATGCACCAAATCATCTGTAAGATATGGTCAGAGGAATGCATGCCCGATGAATGGAACCTCAGCATTGTTGAAAAAGGGAGATCCTCTAAACTGCGCCAACTATAGAGGAATCAGTCTACTTAACATCGCCTACAAGATCCTCTCTGCCGTAATATGTGAACGTCTGAAGCCTTTCGTCAACAATCTGATTGGGCCTTATCAATGTAGCCTCAGGCCAGGAAAGTCAACCATCGACCAAATTTTCACGTTGCGGCAGATCCTGGAAAAGACCTATGAACTCCAAGTCGATAATCACCACCTTTTCATCGATTTAAGGCCGCGTATGACAGCATATACAGAGACGAACTGTACAAAGCTATGTCTAGTTTTGGCGTCCCTGCCAAGCTCGTTCGCTTGTGCAAAATGACGATGGAGAACTCACGCTGCTCCATCAAGGTTGGCATTTAGGTCACGGAATCTTTCGACGTCAAAAAAGGATTCAGACAAGGCGATGCACTGTCATGCGATTTCTTTAACTTCGTTCTTGAGAAGACAGTGCAGAACTCCAACGTCAACACCAGAGGCACTATCTTGCAAAAATCTGTTCAACTTTTCGCGTATACCGTGATAACGGGAAGAACACAGCGTGATGTCAATGACGTCTTTGTGAGAATTGAGACAGAAGCGGCAAAAATGGGTTTAGCGATAAATGAGGGAAAAACGAAGTATATGCTGTCTTCGAGGAAGGACACCCAACACCGACGGCTCGGTCAGAACGTCACAATAGACGCGTATAACTTCGAGATAGTAAAGGAGTTTGTCTATCTAGGCTCCGCTATAAACACGGGCAATAACACCAGCGCCGAGATCAGACGAAGAATAACTCTTGCTAATCGCTGTTTCTTTGGGCTAAGAAAGCAATTGAGTGGAAATGCCCTCTCTCGAGCAACTAAGGTAAAACTGTACAACAGACTCATCATTCCAGTCCTGCTGTATGGTGCAGAAGCATGGATCCTGACAAAATCGTATGAAAGTGCCTTAGGCTGTTTCGAGAGGAAAGTTCTTCGGGTCATCTTTGGCCCCGTGTGCATTGAAGGGGAATGGCGAAGAAGATACAACAGCGAACTTTTCGGGTTGTACAACGACATGGACCTAGCCAGAAGGGTCAAGGTCCAGAGACTCCGATGGCTCGGTCATTTAGAACGAATGAACACCAATGCTCCGGCCCGGAAAGCCTTCGACACTATTCCCGAGGGACGTAGGAGGAGAGGAAGACCGCGACTCAGGTGGCGCACTCAAGTGGAAGAGGACCTCAATCAACTCGGAGTGCAAAACTGGAGACGACTAGCCAAGGATCGAGCTAGCTGGCGGAGCCTGTTGATTGAGGCCCAAGTCCACAACGGACTGTAGCGCCACCTTAAGTAAGTAAGTATTTGGAAAAAAGCCGATAAGCAACAAAGTAAACTAACGAACTGAATTACTTATTAAATGCAAAAAGGCATTAAATTAGGTTTGAGGACTTGTATCGACATTAACATACTCAGTGTGCAGCGTTCAATGATTTTATTTGATGTGACATATAAAATAATTATTTTGTCATCACATAGAAATCGACTTATAGCATCGTTTTATTTTATTTTTTTTTTTCCAAAATTAAATTGTTATACCAAAAATCCAAGAAATACTTAACTATTTTAAAATCCTCAATATAATTAATGGCTTCAAAGGAACTTTCCAATACTCCAGGAGAAAGGAAAGCATTCAAACCTTGTAAGTTGTTTGAAAATATAAATATTTTATGAAACAACTACTCACCCAGTTTAATATAACACTGCTCGAAGAAAGGATCCCCCAACGAGGCACTCAGCAATCCCAAAATACCCTGTGGAAATTCCGTAATAAGAAACAGCATCAACACAGCCAGCAGCATCTTCGTTGTGCGATCCGTTTGTTTCTCCTTCTCCAATGTCTTACTATTTTTCCGTGGCTTATCGACCACCTTCCCATTCACAATATGCTTCATTCCATTCGAATTACTCGTTAATTGTTTCCGTCGGCGTTTGGCCTCCAATAACGCAGCTATTAATCGCACACTCAGAATAGTCAACGCAAAACACGGAATCAACTTAATCAACACACTGTAGATGAAGAAATTCGACTTCATTATCAGTGGATAATCGCGGGCTAATTGACTCATTGTCACCCTGTACAGAGTGACATTACGACCAGCTTCTATTACCAGAGCTGATGGACTCGTGCTAAGGGTGCTATTGACATCTGTCACCATTGTCAATAGTTTGTTCCCTTGACTATCGAGCATCTCGTGCACCGGTGTTATGCTGAAAGCCATGTATGGCGGTGGTATCGCTATTAGCGGGCATATGACGTAGGCGGTCGCTATGGTCAGAATGGTCGTTTGCATGCCGCACCACAGGCGGTTCTTTTGCGGATGGACAACGGCTATGTAACGCCAAACGGCTAGGGTTACCGTCAGCCATATTGATATTGTGTGACAGGTCTGGGCGAAGATTGAATGAAATTTGACAAACCAGGCCCAGCTGTAGGTGAGTTGTTTCTCGCGTGGGTAATTCATGCTCGGTAGGATGTTTTCGTGACAGGCAAATGGAATATAGTCGATCATGACTGTTAGATCGGCGATGGCGAGACCGGTGAGAATGGCATTGGTGGGTGAGCGCATTTCGCGGCGTGTGAGAACGATGATGTTGAGGGTGTTGGCTATGATGCCGAGGATGCATACCAGCAGGGATACATAGCCATGCCATTCGTTGTAACTGTAAGTATACAAAAATAAATAGAGGTTAATTGTTTGTTGGGGAAATTTGCTCATTGACAGTTCGCAATAGCCTAAAACCTTTCCTCCCAGTGCAAAGTCCTGTCCTACTTTCTGGCTATCTTAACTTCTGCTTGAAGTCTATTTTTCTCTGATAATCAATATAGCTTCCTTAAAGCTAGCCTGACATTCAACTTTATGACACAGTTATTATTTCCCGGAACAAACCAACACAATGGTGAAAAAGATAAGTTGACACAGATAAAGAGTTCTTGTTTGCCGAGGACTAAATTGAGCTACTTTGAGAGTTTCATTGCACCTCATCCTTCCATTCACATGTCAAGGGTAGAAAAAACAAAAATGAAATGTTTCCTTCAACACGCAACACACATTCGTTTGGACATTTGGGAGATAGGCCAGCCTTTTTGGTAATAGCGCTTAAGGCTTAAGGATTTTTGCTCAATTCTTCTCCGGGTTAATTTAATATGGGCCAATAAATGGCACGAAAGGATGAAGAAATAAATCGATTAAGGACATATATACCTAATATCTAGGACAGACGAATTTATAAGGGTCGCTTAAAGCCAACCACAAAACAAAAACACCAGAGAGATAAGATAACGTTTCTTCAACTGTCAATAAATTATTTATACCGGAAACCACTATGGCAATTCTTCACCTTTTTGTTTCAGTGCCATCTTGTTTCCTGTGTGTGGTGTGACACCCGGGCAATAAATCAAAGTCTCAAGTTGGGTGTCTTTCTGGAAGCATTTTAACTTTTACGAGACATCTTCAAGTTATCCGAAAGAAGATCCATAACACGAGAGGCTGAATCTAGGACATGCCGGCCGTGCGTTCGTCGTCGTCGTCGTTCTCATAGGAGTCTAATGTACTGTGTAACGTGCATATAAGTTTCTATGGTGGTTCCAACATTGTATGACACACATTCCAGCAAAAAGAATCATAAAGTCCATCTTTTGACTCGAACGACGACGAACGGCGAGAGAACGAGAATGAACGTACTCGGGATAATCTCATTATTTGGATTAGATTGGGCGAACGAGGGCCTTCGAAACAGGCAACACAGTAATATGTGTTTTTGATTACTTTATCTCATTAAGATAATTGATTGAGTTTCATGTGAGACACTGGAGCAGTACAAAAATATCTCGTTGTGAGTCCTTTTTCGAGCGAATGCATCTTAAAGAGGCTAGGTGGGTTGGTAGTCTCGTTGGGTGGACTTTTTTGTAAGGATTTTGTGACACCAGAAATGTGTTTCTGCAATGTCACACACTTCAAGTCGGGGCTAATTAGCTTTCAGGAGAAATGTACTTTGCAAAAACATATAGAAACAGCTAATTAGAGGAGACATAACGTCCTTAATGAAGATAAGTACTTTGAGCTATGATTTTGGCGACGTTAATTAGTGAGTGCTCTCCAGGTTTGATTTTCCTCGGAAATCATTCATCGCAGATTTTCCCTTATTGAGGAAATTATGAAAATAGAATTATTTTGCTGTTCAAAGGAAAGTTAAACTTGTGTACATAAAGTGTAGTAGCATTACCAGGCTCAGAAAAAGAGAAAGTCCCTCTAAAGAAAAGGATAACTGGACATATATTGAGAAAAGATATCACACAGCTTAATAAAAATATTACAATGGTGGGCGCAGTGATTTAGTCTGTAATATTTGCCAAAACTCTGCTTTAGAATTGGGGAGCTAACCTTAACCCTTCAGCTAACTCTTTTCGATCGATTGTCCTTGGCAATTGGAGTTTCTGACAGCAAATACAAACATCATTAAGTAAATATTGCTGTATTTGCATTATTTTAAAATAAATAAGAACTTTATTTTTGTTTTTCTCCAAAACGGAAGATTTGCAACATTCAAGCTGTTTTTCAATTTTCACAGGAATTAATTCATTTGTCTGTTTTGGTTTTTTTATTTTTGAATATTGCAAAGATGGAAAATTTTATAGTTGACTATAGCAATGTTCATTTCTTTTTCATACTGTTACGAACAGGCCAGCTGTTTTGGCGCTTAGAAAAACCCTAGTATGTGAGAATTTCGATCCTACTGAATTCCTTATTCATGGGTATAGCTTAGTGCCATTATTTTACCTCCACCATGGTCTCGCCGTTTACATTAGGAATGATGTGGCTTACCAATTCCTTCCACAATATGGACGCTGCTCCAACCCTGTTTTCAATTTTATGTGGTTTAAGTTCACCATAAATAAGCACATCATTCACTATTGTTTCCTTTATCGAAGCCCAAATTTGGACAGGGCTTCAACTTCTCGTGAATTTGACGCTCTGTCTGACTCCATCCAAAGAATTGTATCCCTGTATCCTCACACTGAAATCGTTATTACGGGCGATTTCAATGTACACAATTCTTCGTGGCTTCTCCATTCGGTCCAGACAACAACCGAAGGAATGTGTGCTGAGATCTTTGCTGAGTTTGACCACCTAACTCAGCTTGTCACCGAGCCCACTCGAATATCGGACATTAATGGTCAAGCGGAAAATAATCTTGACTTGTTCCTTACGTCTGACTCTATAAATACACTATCAGTGTTTTAACGCCTCAAGGCAGATCAAATCATGGTATTATATCTGCAAATTTCTCGTGTCAAGCTAATCCAGTTAGAGAAAGAGCTCCGAAGAGAACCGTGTGGCAATACGAAAAAGCCAACTGGGACGGTCTCAACAACTTTTTTTCGGATCTTTAACTGAATGCTTCCTCGATAGTGACGTAGACTCCAGCGCAGATATGATAATTTTGGGAATGAAAACATTTATCCCGAGTAGGGTTAAAAGCAGCAAACGCAAGGAAAAGTCATAGTATGATTTAAGCTGTAAGGGGCTTCTCAACTTTGCCGTTCGGAATCGGCGTTAAATTGTAGGTCCCCTCAATTCTTCATACACACCTAGAGAATTGTTGATGAGAGTAAGCCACTTGACTAGGCAGTGGCTCTTCAAGAGCTGTCGTGCCACTCAATTTTATATATATGGATGTTTCAACAGCCCGTCTATAGGATTATAACTTTGAATAAATTAGTTTTCAAATGCCTACATTGACCGTATGTATGAGTTAAATTGAAGAGCATGAAATGCTCTATCACGTGCGAATATTTTAACTTTCTATGTTGAAATCTTCGTGAAACCTTCTTTTCACCTCTTTCAGCGTTAAATGTTTTCAGACTGTGAATGTCCTTATAATTAATATTTAATCAAAAGCCATAAACTTAAGATAAGTTACAAGCTTCTAGCCTGATCAAGAATTACGTAACATTCATACAAACTCTGACATGGTATTTTAACACCTTGCAACCCTTTCAACCCCTCTTATTGCGTTAAAAAGTAGCCTGTCGATATGGTACATCGTTTAGAAGACGTTATTAACAATTAAAAGACAGACAGAGCTTTTTCTTCACTTAGCAAAAAGAAGCTTCGGTAAACTAGTACAAATTTTGTACGCAATTTCAAAATAATGATAATTACGATTGCCCTGCACTGCACGTAAAATATTCAAACTGAATAAACATTAAAAATACTACGATAATTGATTGCAGGTATTTTTTCGCTTCAGTTCCTCATTTGCAATTCAATTTTTCAATTTACCTTTAACTAGCTGAGTGTAAATAGAGCATTTAATAAATAATAATTTAATTAAACCCTCTGGTATCAATTGATTTTACCAATCACGACATTTTGGGGTAATTAGGCATTGAATTGGGTTAATTGAAAAATGTGTTTACAAATTGAAACCATCAAATATTTATTCAGTTAGAATTTTCTATAATATTATTACTGTCCGATGTAGAAAATTAAATAATCTTATTTAAAGTTTTATAGTAGTAGTGAGGAAATCACTAATTTCTGGCTTCATCGGAAAAATGGTTCGCGAATATATCCACAGCTAAACAAAATAATATAAACTATTGGCGGTTGTTGGATTCGTGACAATTAAAAATGCTCAGTTGTTGGCAAATTGGTTTAATTTCGGAAGTAGGAGAATTCGTTGGTCACGAATCATGATAAATAAATTCATGAAAGTCGGAAGTAAACCATTCTGATTTTCACACCCAATGAAAGTTATTAGTTTCAAATCCTTCAACTCGAGCTGTAGTATGATATCTACTGAAGCGATTATTATTGCGGCATTAGACAGTTTTAATCGTCTTTTCTCTTGCTTTTCATTGGAAATTCGAAATTTGTTGTGCACACTTCAAAAAATCGAATTACAATTTCTTACACCTTTCAGCTTTGTTCTTTTTAATCATAAATCAAATGTTTTTAAAACAAATTTACGTCCAAAATCAACAACAATAGTAATCCAAAAAAAATTATCTTACAGTTGCAACAATGTAAAATTAATGACCACAGATGGGAGATAAAATTTAATGGGATTTTCATTGTTTACCGTCCATCCATCCTGTTCATGTTTCTTTTTTTTTTTATCATCACAAAATGACAAGCCTAAAATATGAACAAGAAAATTAACTAAAAAACAAAAATCTTCCGATTACAAACCATAAACATAAACACATCAAATTTTATCAGTTGCGAGTTTGAAACAAATTACATCAACCCGAGCCACCATTCCACGTGACCAGGAAGCGACATTGTGCTTTATTTTATGTAAATTACATAAAACTCGTGTAAATTATTCAGGTCCTTCCTATCTGTGTTCATAAATTTTTCATATAAAAACTGTCTAAACGATTATTTTGGTCATTTCCACCTGAACGCGACGCGACGGACGCACAAGTTTTATGGGATATCCTTATTCCTAATAGAGACACATTCACATGCGCTTAGGTGGTTTTGATTGTGGAGTTTATCAACATTTGTTTAACGTAATTTATGGCATTTGATGGATGTGTAAGTGAAGAGTGAGTTAGTGTTTAATTTTTGGACTTACCCGGTGTGAAAATTATCCAATCCTTTGCCACAGTAAGTTGGCCCCGTTTGATTTGAGCCCATCGTCATTTTGGTCGTATGAAGTTCAACGGTTGTGCTGGAGTCTTCATTAATAAATGTAATCAGTGGCTGAAACACAAATTGAAAAGGAAAACCAATGAATTTTTAATGGAAACATGTACAATTTACATAGGTTAATGGTGTATATTTTACCCAGGCAGAAATATACAGATTTGGTGTAACTGGAAGAAATTTTTTTTTAAGGATAACACAAAAAACTACAACAGCATTGACCGGAACCAACAAAATTTCAATATTCAGACCTCAGCTGAAACAGTTTGTTTTTGAAAATTCATCATTTACAAAAACTACAGTGTATAGGAAGTCATTTGTTCTTATATATATTTTTGATGAAGTTTTAATGCAAAAACAAAAACCCTGAGTTTCATCAGAAAATGTATAGTCACTGAGACTCTTCTTCATCGACTATCCTAACAGCCCTGAAACAGGTGACTGAAAAGCAATTGCTAATATAGAATTATTTGAACTAAGAATTATTTTGCATCGTCCTCCATGACTCTCAGTATTTGGTGTGGCCCAATTCTTACTTACTTACTTAAGGTGGCGCTACAGTCCGTTGTGGACTTGGGCCTCAATCAACAGGCTCCGCCAGCTAGCTCGATCCTTGGCTAGTCGTCTCCAGTTTTGCACTCCGAGTTGACTGAGGTCCTCTTCCACTTGAGTGCGCCACCTGAGTCGCGGTCTTCCTCTCCTCCTACGTCCCTCGGGAATAGTGTCGAAGGCTTTCCGGGCCGGAGCATTGGTGTCCATTCGCTCTAAATGACCGAGCCATCTGAGTCTCTGGACCTTGACCCTTCTGGCTAGGTCCATGTCGTTGTACAACCGTACCTGTGAATCTCTTCGCCATTCCCTTCAATGCACAGGGCAAACGAGACCTAGAAGGCACTTTCATCCGATTTTGTCAAGGTACATGCTTCTGCACCATACAGCAGGACTGGGATGATGAGTGTGTTGTACAGTTTTACCTTAGTTGCTCGAGAGAGGGCTTTTCCACTCAATTGCTTTCTAAGCCCAAAGAAACAGCGATTAGCAAGAGTTATTCTTCGTCTGATCTCGGCGCTGGTGTTATTGCCCGTGTTAATAGCGGAGCCTAGGTAGACAAACTCCTCTACTACCTCGAAGTTATACGCGTCTATTGTGACGTTTTGCCCGAGCCGTCGGTGTTGGGTGTCCTTCCTCGAAGACAGCATATACTTCGTTTTTCCCTCATTTACCGCTAAACCCATTTTTGCCGCTTCTGTCTCAATTCTCACAAAGGCGCCATTGACATCACGCTGTGCTCTTCCATTACATCAATATCATCGGCGTACGCGAGAAGTTGAACAGATTTTTGGAAGATAGTGCCTCTGGTGTGACGTTGGAGTTCTGCACTATCTTCTCAAGAACGATGTTAAAGAAATCGCATGACAGTGCATCGCCTTGTCTGAATCCTTTTTTGACGTCGAAAGATTCCGTAAGCTCGTTGCCAACTTGATGGAGCAGGTGAGTTCTCCATCGTCATTTTGCACAAGCGAACGAGCTTGGCAGGGACGCCAAAACTAGACATAGCTTTGTACAGTTCGTCTCTGTAGATGCTGTCATACGCGGCCTTAAAATCGATGAAAAGGTGGTGGGTATCGATTTGGAGTTCATAGGTCTTTTCCAGGATCTGCCGCAACGTGAAATTTGGTCGATGGTTGACTTTCCTGGCCTGAAGCCACATTGATAAGGACCAATCAGATTGTTGACGAAAGGCTTCAGACGTTCACATATTACGGCAGAGAGGATCTTGTAGGCGATGTTTAGTAGACTTATTCCTCTATAGTTGGCGCAGTTTAGAGGATCTCCCTTTTTCAGGATCGGGCAAACAATGCTGAGGTTCCATTCATCGGGCATGCATTCCTCTGACCATATCTTACAGATGATTTGGTGCATGCTCCTATCTAGCTCGTCGCCTGCTGCTTTGAACAACTCAGCAGCTAGTCCATCTGCTCCAGCGGCTTTGTTGGATTTCAGCCGTGATATTGCGGTTTTCACTTCTTCTAGGTCGGGTTCACGGAATTGTTGGCTATCATCGTGTCCGATGAAAGGCTCCTGTCTGACGGCGGTATTTTGTTCGTCGTCGCCGTTATACAATCTACAGAAGTGGTCTTTCCAAATCCCAGCATTGACTGCGATTCTACTATGATGTTCCCTTGTTTATCTCTGCAGGCATCAGTTCTTGCTCGATGACCTTGAGCCAGCTGTTTAACCTTTCGGTAAAACCTCCGAACTTCATTCCTGCTGTTGGCTCTCTCAACATCCTCGATCTGACGCTTCTCATGCTCTCTCTTTTTCCTCCTGAGAAGCTGGCGTTCCTCTCTCCTCTTTTGCTCGTAGAGCTCACGAGCAGCTCTTGTCCTTCTATGCAGCGCCGCTTTGTATGCCTCCTGCTTGGCTGCATGGGCCTGCCTGAATTCTTCGTCAAACCAGGGGTTTCGTTTTGGTGGCTGTGTGAAACCCAGCACATTAGAGGCGGCATCTCTAACTGCTCTTTGGCAATGTTGCCACTGGTCTTCGATACTTGATGTTGGCGGCATAGGACTCCTTAAGAGGTTACTTGACACTCGATCAGAGAATGATCTGGCGATCTCTTGCGATTGTAGCCGTCCGACGTCGAATTTTCTTGCAGCATTTCCTTGTTTTGGCCGTTGTCGGGATATTCGTAGCACTACCTTGGCTACGACCAATTCAAAGATGTTAAAAATATTGAAGGACGCACCAGATTTCTATCACCTGAATTTTCATTACTTTGAACCACTAAAAGGAGTAAATTCTACTCCTACGGACAAATGTAACATGCGCAAAAGGACTTCGGAGAGTTCTTTCCGGGATTTCGTATTACGGTTTTCAATAAAGATCCAGAACGTTGTATTATATTGGCCCCGATTGCGAGTGTCGATTTTCTAAGCTTTGATCGACTGTTTTCGAAACTCTTAGATGAGAAAGTCGATTTTCTTCGATCGCCTTTTTCTGACCGAATCATGAAAAAGCTCATCCCAACGCGCGATGTCGTTTATGCTCGGTCATAAACATAGCCTAATTCTATATTTCATTCATTTTAAAAAGTAAATAACTATTTAAATTTACGTAAAGTTAATCAAACCAGAAAAGAAATAATTGATTTAAAAACTAATACAACATAGAACTGTCAAATTTGAAATATTCACAATATTTTGTGAGTCTATTCACAATAGCGCATTGTTCCATCGATTACGTTACACAATACCAATTATGAAAACCCATCGAATCTATTCGATTCGATTTATAATCGACAACGGCAATAGGGGCCAATGGCTTTTTGACGGGGTTCTCGTGCTCTATGCTTTGGACATCGCAGTTCGAGTTGAGCCTATTTTATTTTGTCTTCTAAAGAAGCATCCCTATTTATCATATAACTGAAATATTTAAGGTTTTCAAAATTTAGTCTCACGACACCAGGAATAGGTCTTCGACTTCTGCGAATAATTCCATCGTCCTGCACAAGAAGTAGATCGTTCGTATTTTGTTGTGGCTTTTGAATGGGTCTACCAGTCGGAGAAGAAATTTCATCTAGCTCGGTCCATTGACAAAATGATTGTTCTCTTAAGAGAAGTATATATTTGTTTAATACTTCATACTATAATAACAATTAACAATTAATAAACATTGTTAACTTGAAAAATCATCTGTGCAGTACACTGACGGAATCACAGATAGACACACGAAAACTCTGACAGACGGACACTTTCCATCATCGTAATGTTGGCTTAAATTTTTTAATAATTAAATAAACTATAACACTAATACTAAGCATCATCGAATATGAAATGGAAAGCACAATGTGGCCAGGCCAGTCATGCTGTCAAGTTCAACTGAGGAATTGTTTACCTTTAGTGTCAAACCTTGGATATGTGCACGACAGAAGAGAGTCAGAGAAGAGATCTTGAATTATATTTAATTCTGCTTTATTTATTAGAATTATTGCAACTAAATCACGGTGTAATGTCAACTCTACACTGACAATGATAAATTCTAATATGAAGAGAACATTAATATGCAACATCAAGTCTCTTAGGAAAGCCTTAGAATAATTCTAAAAAAGAAAACACAAAAATGGTTTGTTTGAACAAAATTGGAATCAATAAATATTAAAAACTAGCTGACCCTGCAGACTTCGTACTGCCTCAATCGATAAGGATAACCCTCTACCACTCTACCCAACCCACTACCTCCTTGTGCTACCCAGTACGTCTACCCATATCCGCTACCCCGTTACGACACTACTCTGTTACGCTACCAATTATTTCTACACGCTTACCGTTACACCATTAGCCAGAAACCCACTTCTCATTACCCGCAACGCGCAACCATTTTTTTTTGCATTTCAATTTTCATTTTTCCATTTTTTTTTTACTTTTTCTTGCTTACCAGTTCCCATCACAAATTTTCCAGTTTCCCTTTGAAAACCAATGAGTTTTCCGAGTTTCATTCGAAAACCATTTTGAAATTTTCCAGTTTTCCATTTGAAATTTTCCAGTTTTCCACTTGAAAACCAATGCATCCACAATTTCATGCAATTTTCCATTTGAAAACCAATGGGTTTTCCGAGTTTTTCATCAAGAACTTTCTATTTTTCCATTCTAAAACCCATTTTGAACCAAAAAATTCCAACCAAAAAAATCTAATTTCCGACCTTTGTTTGGTTTTTCCAGTTTTCCACTCTCCATGAGGTTTTTCCATTTTTTTTTTCACAGAAATCATCACTGAATACAACAGTATCAACCATGAAAATTTCACAAATATCTGTTGGGCCATTTCGGAGTCTATAAGAGACATACAAACAAACACACATCCATTTTTATATATAAAGAGATATAGAGATTTGTGACCTAGGAAACCACGAGAAAAGTTGACGATTTTGCTGTAGGTACTTATTTTTTGAACTTAATCTCACCTTAACACGTATGTACATAGCTATATGATGCTCAAGAAATTCAATTTCTTGCAGTTTTGAATAGTTTTTGATTCACAGTTGTTTTTTTTTTTTATTTTAAATTTTCAATTTGTGACCTTTGTATTAGAAAACCACGAACAATTGTACTATTTATTTTTTTGAAACTTAAACTCACCAGAATGTGTATGTACAGTGCTTTGCATAAGTATAACTGCACCTAAAAAAATGGGTTTTATAAAAAACCTACAATAGGAGTGACTCCTTACTAAATTTTTATGAGTTGCATGACTGATCAAGCAAATTGAGAGGAAATTAAGTACAGTTTGTTTCTTCCTGATGTTTTAAAAATTAAAAAACAGATTTTGATGTATTGCAAAAATATAACCGCACAATGCGAATCTCTTGAAGCTGCATTCAGTCAATTGCTTTCAAATAAAACAAAAAAAAAAAACATGCCACGTTGTAATGTATGCTTAACATTGTATTACAGTTTGCCTTACGATTATATCATTTTCTGTATGTATACCTATTTATATACTGTTCATGCATTCTACATTAAGTCATGTTCAGTTGCCTACAAATCGTACAGTCGACATCATCTCCTATTGCTCTGCCAAGATCTCTACTTAATTATAATCTAACTTCTAAGTAATTAAATATTAATAAATGAATTAAACTTAAACTGCTGCGCTGATTGTTTGTGGTTATTTCGAACATCACAATTGGCGACGAGGATTGCTCGAAACGAATTCCAACGACAGTCTATACCTACTCAGTGAATAAAGTGTAAAAGTGCACGTGTGATTCTAAAAGGTTAGAAATTAAATTCATTCAAATGGCTACTTTCGGAGAACTTCCAAGGTTCCATCATGAAGTAAATGACTTCAGAATATTTCAAGATAAATTGGAACAGTTTTTTATTGGCAACAAAGTTAAAAAAGAAAGTTTAGAGCAAAGGAGAGCACTTCTGTTAATTTCGCTACACGATGATACTCTCAAATTGCTTACTGACCTCGTGTCGCCGGACAAAGTCGCTGAAAAAGATTATGAAGTCTTAATGCAGAAATTGTGTGATCTTTTTAAACCAGCTTTTTCTGCTTTTGCGGAGAGGCTTAAGTTTTACGAAGCAAAAAAATCATCACATGAAACTCTTCGTCAGTGGGCAGCACGTGTTCGGTCATTGGCAGCGAATTGCAAGTTCGACACTCACCTCAACATGGCATTACGAGACAGATTTATCATGGGACTGGATAAGTCTCCAGAGAAAGATAAATTGTTCTTAGAAGATGTCACTAAGCTAACATTCGAAAAGGCTATGGAAATTTCCCTAGCAGTTGAATGCATCAGACATCAATACGAAGCACCGCACGTGGCCATAAAAAACGAACCAGAAGTTTTCCGACTCAAATCGTATTACAAAAAATCATCATCATCGTCATCACCTCAACAACAACAACAATCGGCATCATCAACACAGCATCCAGCATGTACCAGATGTGGATTAAAAAATCACAAAGCGGACACTTGTCGCTTTAAGAATTACGTTTGCCAAAAGTGTCACGAAAAAGGGCACCTAAAGAAAATGTGCAAAAATCAAAATTCAACCAACAAAGCTAAGCTAAGAAACAACAATAATAATAATTATTCTTGTAATTATTTAGAAAACGAAAGTAATGATTTATCAATTTTTTATTTCAGAGAAGATAATGTGTTAAAGCCGATCACTACTACAGTTACTATGAATGGAATTGATCTTAAAATGGAAATTGATAGCGGCGCATCAATCTCCGCTATTTCTGATGACGTTTATCGACAACATTTTAGCGATGTTAAATTAGTCGAATCAAATATATCTTTAAAGACTTATAATGGAGAGGTAATCAGACCCATTGGATTATGTAAGGTAAATGTTCAATATAAAAACCTTAAGAAATTGGTTGACATTTTTATAATTAAAAATGGGGGTCCACCCATATTAGGGAGGAGTTGGATGAAAGAATTCAACATAGGTTTTGAAAATGTAAATTTTTTAAACAAAACGCAGCAGAACCTAGATAATGATCTAGTCAAAGTCTTAGAAAATTATAAAGAACTTTTTGATGGGAGTTTGGGAACATTTAAATATGGTAAGGTTTCACTTAAACTGAAAGAGGGTGCCACGCCGAAGTTTTTTTCGTCCAAGAAAATTGCCATTTGCAATTAAGAACAAAGTTGAGTCTGAAATTGACAGACTTGTTAGCCTTGGCGTTCTTCAGTACGTAAACTATAGCGAATGGGGTACTCCAATTGTGCCCATTATGAAAAAAGATGGCACAGTCAGAATATGTGGTGACTATAAGGTTACTCTAAACCCACATTTGAAACCCTATCAGTATCCTTTTCCAAGAATTGAAGAACTTTTTGCAAAGTTGCATGGGGGGCAGGAATTCTCAAAAATTGATTTAGCAATGGCTTATCAACAATTACTCTTAGATGAAGATTCCAGAAAGTTGACAACCATATCCACCACGAAAGGTTTACTTGAATATACAAGGATGGTATTCGGAGTCTCAACAGCTCCTGCGATTTTTCAAGAAAAAATTGAATCTATATTAAGTGGTATAGATGGGGTTACAATATTCATGGACGATCTTTTGACTACAGGTAAAAATAAACAGGAACACCTTAAAACGTTGTCGTTGGTGCTTTCGAAACTTCAGGAAGCCGGTTTAAAGGTGTCTCCAAATAAATGTGAATTTTTTAAAGAATCTGTGTGCTATTTAGGCCATGTAATTGACAAGCACGGTCTACGTAAAGATCCAGCTAAGGTAAAAGCTGTTATGAGCCTGTCAGAGCCCAAAAATATAACTGAACTTCAATCGTTCCTGGGTGTAATTAATTTTTACCGCCAGTTTATACCGGATTTAGCTACAACAGCAGCACCTCTTTACGATAACTTGTCGGATAAGTTTGTTTGGGGGACACTTCAAAAAGATTCTTTCGAGTCGGTTAAGAAGATTATGTCATCTGACATTTGTCTCGCACACTTTGATCCTGGTGAGCAAGTTAAATTAATAGTGGATGCAAGTCCAGTAGGATTAGGCGCTGTGCTAGTACATCAGTATGCTAATGGGAGGGAGCTTCCGATTTCTTTTGCGTCTAAAAGACTTTCAAAAACAGAGATGAAATACTCTCAAATTGAAAGGGAAGCTCTGGCGATTGTTTT
Source organism: Sphaerophoria rueppellii (assembly GCA_920937365.1). NCBI lineage: Eukaryota > Metazoa > Arthropoda > Insecta > Diptera > Syrphidae > Sphaerophoria > Sphaerophoria rueppellii. The sequence continues at coordinate 92,934,897 of CAKKXW010000001.1, forward strand.
TGGTGTCAATAAATTTCACCAGTACCTTTATGGTAAAAAATTTGTTTTAGTGTCAGACAACAAACCTTTGATATCTATATTCGGTGATAAGAAAGGAATTCCTGTCATGACCGCAAATAGACTGCAAAGGTATGCCTTATTCTTGTCCGGGTACAATTATACAATTCAACATGTTAAGTCGAAAAATAATATTGCAGATTTTTTTTCCCGTGCAGTTGAAAATGTGGAAGAGTCAGAACTTAGCATTCCGGGTATGATTTCGAATGACGTTTTTATAAACTATATTTCAAGTAATGAAAGTCCTGTGTCTGTAACTTTTGAAGACGTTCAACGCGAAACAGCAAAAGATGAAATTTTACTTAAAGTTGTAAATTTGGTTAACAATGGTTGGCCAAATAAGTCAATGGATCCCAGTCTAGCTTCTTTCTTTTTAAGAAAAAATGAGCTTTCAATTTCAAAAGATGTTTTATTTTGGGGATACAGATTAATTATACCCAAAAGCATGCAAGAAAAAGTTTTGGAAGAGATGCATAAATCGCATCTAGGCATTGTTAAAATGAAAAGTTTAGCTAGAGCTTATTTTTGGTGGCCTGAAATAAATAAGCAGCTAGAGCATTTGGTGAAAAGTTGCGATCAATGTTTGCCTTATACTGCACATCCACCAAAAAATGAACTAATTTCTTGGGATTGGCCAACAAAGCCATGGGAAAGACTTCATTTAGATTTCATGGGTCCAATTTTTGATAGGTACTTTTTAATATTGGTGGACTCTCATAGTAAATGGATCGAATGTATCGACATGAATAAATCCATTAGTAGTAAAAGTACAATCGAACAACTAAGATGCATTTTTTCGCGATTTGGGCTTCCAAATATAATTGTTACCGACAACGGTACACAATTTAAGTCGGAAGAATTTTCACAGTTTTTGAGAAATAATGGAATTGAACATTTAACTTCACCAGTGGGTCATCCAGCTTCGAATGGGCAGGCGGAAAACGGCGTTAAAACTGTTAAACTAGGTTTAAAAAAAGCTTTGCACGGAAAAAATTCTTTGAATGATTTAAATCAATGTTTACAACGTTTTTTGTTAGATTATCGTAGTTCCATTCATAGTACAACTGGTGTTAGTCCGGCTGAATTAATTTTTAATAGAACTATTAAAACACGATTAGATTTAATAAATCCAATGAAATTGAAAAATAATGTAAACTTAAAACTAGTTAAAAATAATGTAACGAAAAATCAATTAAAGCAAAAACAATTTTATAAAGGTCATGGTAAAAGAAATTTAAAAATAGATGATTTTGTTATAACTAAAGATTTTAGTAAAGCAGGAAAAGTAACTTGGGTAAAAGGCAAAATTGTAAAATGTCTTGGAAAACAATACTATACTGTAAATATACTATCGAAAAATTTAAATTGGAAGAGACACGTAAATCAACTACGAAAAATAGAATGTAAGAAAAACGCTCTTCATAGATCTTCAAATGAAGTATCACGTACTCTTGATTTAATCAATACTAAAACTATAAATTTTGAAGATGAAAAAAATGTAAATACAAATTTGTCAAACAATGCATGTTCATCTAAAGATGTCTCGCCTAAGACACCACCTTTGCCTAAATCATCACCTTTGCCAGAATCAAATGAAGTATGTTATGAAAATAGAAAATTAAGAAACAGAACAGTAACATATGTCACTAAAATGTAACAGAGCAATAAGAGGGGAGAGTTGTAATGTATGCTTAACATTGTATTACAGTTTGCCTTACGATTATATCATTTTCTGTATGTATACCTATTTATATACTGTTCATGCATTCTACATTAAGTCATGTTCAGTTGCCTACAAATCGTACAGTCGACATCATCTCCTATTGCTCTGCCAAGATCTCTACTTAATTATAATCTAACTTCTAAGTAATTAAATATTAATAAATGAATTAAACTTAAACTGCTGCGCTGATTTGTTTGTGGTTATTTCGAACATCACACACGTGATACGCATTTAAGCCAAATTCAAAAACGCAAAATCTTGGCTTTTCGTTCAAGCGGCCTAAGTCTTAGGGCTATTGGACGACGAATTTTACGATCGGATCGTATCGTTCGAAATTTCTTAAGAGATATAGAATCTTATGGGACAAAAATAAGACCCGGGCGTCCGCAGAAACTGACATGTCATTACATACTTAGCTTTCCGGGTTTCTTTCGAAAACCCACTTTAAAATTTTCCAGTTTTCCATTTGAAAACCACTGCAACTACAGTAACATGCAATTTTCCCTGTGAAAACCAATCAGTTTTCCGAGTTTTTTACCAAGACTTTTCAATTTTTCCATTCGAAAACCCATTTTAAACCAAAAAATTCCAAGCAAAAAAAAATCAAATTTTCGGCTTTTTTTTGGTTTTTCTAGTTTTCCCACTTTTCCATGAGGTTTTTCTAATATTTCTTTCACAGAAATCATCACTGAATACAACAGTATTAACCACGCAAATTTCACAAATATCTGTTGGGCCGTTTCGGAGTCTATAAGAGACATACAAACAAAACACAATCCATTTTTATATATAAAAGACAAAAACACATAGTTTTACTTAACCATTGTCTTATAAATTATAAAAACTTTAACCAATTTAACTATTTGGATTTTTAACAACTTATGATTCGTGAGTTCCATGTCACGAAAGATTTTCAAAGTAGCTTAGGTTAGGTTAAGGGTTTGACAGTTAATCTCATTAACGTCCACTTAGATCAATGCAGATCCATTGTGATACTCGTGAGTATTGCTACTCAGGCAATGCAGGCATTCACGAAGTTAAAAATGTTAGTATCTGGAGTATTACAGAGTTCTAGTCCCCGAAGAAATAATAGCCGAGCAATTTCCTTCTTTGGTTACAAAGTGCGTGGCAATAACATGGAAAGTGTGGTATCTTCATGGCCTCCTCGTCACAGCGTTCTCATTTTTTTCTTGTCCGGTAATTATGCTTACAAGATATTGAAGTGATCGAAAACTTTCTGTTCTTAATTTCTTAAGACAGGGCCAGATATTTCTTTTGGTGCCACATGTATCAAGAAGGTTATACCTTTCATCGGCCTAGGTAATAATTCAGGACGGGATGCTGACTAGCTGAGCTTGGGTAACGTCAAACGTTGATCATATTCTTGCTATTTCATCGGCTTTCTCGTTGATAAGTATACCGTTGTGGCCTGTTACCAAATAGAATCTAATATTATGCTTTGCGTCAAGAATTTTAAGCTCTTCGCGGCAGCTGGAAACAAGCTTTAATTTTATTGCCGCTTAGCTACCAATGTGAAATGTGATATCAGCCCGTGGTATCGCAATCATTCATACCTATTTAGCAGCTACTGTCATTTCCAGGACCTTCGCTAGGAAGACAATACTGTCTGTCTGTAGTCTGAAGACTAAGCAAGTTGTTTAACTTGAGAGATTCAAAATAGAAGCATGCACCTACACCAGTATTCATCTAGAATCCATCAGTAAATCTACTACTTATTGACGACGATTTTTATAATACCACCACTGATTGGCATATCAGATTTACTACAGCTTAGGACAGAAAGACGAGTGTCGCAAGACAAAAATTAAGAAGGGGAATTTGACGGATCTATAATTTACTTAAAATAAAGTATTTTTCTTAGTGAAGAACCGATTGCGTCTAAAATGAGCTTCACGATTGAAGATGATTTCGCTATTATATCAAAAAAAAGTACCTCGCTTCAAATTAATGGCTTTCAATTATTGAATCAGCTTGTCAAGGGTCATCCAAAATCCGTTTGCGATCCTGTGCGATGGTAAATTCTTAAGAACGCAGTGGAATTGACAGTCTTAAATCGGTTGCAACCATTTAATAAGAAGTACAGGAAGCGGTGTTAGCTACATGTACAGTGTACGTGAGTGAAGCAACAAAAATGTCTGATATGTCCATTTTTAGGGTATGTGCTGTCAAACTTTGACTGTGTTGTCAGTCGAGTTCAGGGGTGTATTATTTCTGTTCGTGATGGTAAGGCGCTGCAATTCGTTGAGTTCCCGTAGTGTGCACGGTTCTTTTGAATAGTTCTTCCTTAGTGTTTCGAAACGTTTTTATCTGTCGGTTGTATTACAATAGGCGTAATAAACGCGATCAATAACGGATGAAAAATCAAGAATATGTACTGGAAAATAAAAAATATTAAACATTAAAAACCGTGCAGTGCATCTTTAGTGTTAAAACACCATGCTTCCTACAAAGAGAATTGAGATTGAAAAAAAAGTTGAAGCAAAATCGATGAAATCTTAATTTAATCAATTTCACTTGGCGCCCCTGAGATTAACTATTCAACTGCAGAGCAGCCCTGTTTTAATCCGTTTGTATTTGTGAAACTCACACTACTTAGAAAAATGCTTCAATTGTTGTTCATAAGACCCCTTCCTGTACTTCTTATTCAAATGGTTGCAACAGACGCCTGAACGGCAGAGATAATTTGGACCCTTCGACTAACCCGCTGTCTCACTACTACGGCAACATCACGCAACGAAGATGTAAACTCAAATTTTGCACTAAATTTTGTATTGCATGACCGGAAATTGAAGTTGACGATCTTAAAGATGTTCGATGATTAGAAAAAGGTGTGTTCACAAACAAAATTTAAAACTGTCAAGCCCCAATTTGAAAACAGGACGGTACCGAAATATTGATGTTTAAACGCATGTATTTGGTAGCAAGCAAATTTATTATAGTGTGCAAGGCATTAGGCGTGCCTATCTGTTCCCAATTCTAACGTACGCACTTAATTACAAATTAAAATTAATTAAAATTATTGTCTTACTGATCGAATTATTATTGCATAACCAAACTTCAAGAAAACAGTATTCAACTGCTTACAACTATCTAAAAAATCTGATTCAATCATATATTTAAATTCAAAATACGCCAATAGGAGCGCTCTTAAAACTTTAAATCAACTTTAAACATTGACATCAATGTTAGTATTTTTCAATTAAAACTAAGAAATTAGCAAGAACTTTGAAATCCTTAAATTAAGACAGTAAGAAAGCATTTCGTACAACTATACCTGTAAGTTTCTTCAAAGAAATAAATTCAAAATCTTCCCCCAGTTCACCAAACAAGTTTTCTTCAGAACAAAATTGGAAAATTTAAATTTTCCACCCACCCTCAAATTAGCCTCCTTAGTAATTAGTAAAAATGTGTCTTGGGTCTTAACTCACAAACAGAAAATGCAAAAAAGTATATAAATTTCGAAACAATGAAAATAATTACAGAACGCACTGAAACCAATAAACTAAAAACTTTTGTTTTCTTCTAATTAGTCGTCAGAAATGTTCGGGGAATTCATAATTTCTGGGAATTATTTCAAATCAACTTTGTCGCACTGAAGTGAGAGAGAGAGTTGTTACCTCTAAGGTGTTACACTACAATGAGTGCCAGAATTGAAACATCACGTCCCAGAAGTAAGCTGCTATTAATGCTCGTGCTAAATGAAGAAAACTTTGCGAATTATAGTACCAAGTTGGGTAAATTGCATTTATCACTGCCTTAAAACTTTATAAATCCCTCTTGTGTCACACACAAACATCGCACCCCACCGGTGTGGAAAAAACACCTTCCTGTATTCATAAGGACATTCGTTTTGAAAGCATAACAAATACCCCGGGATTTTCTTCTTTATGGGGATTACAGAGAAGCAGCAGAGGGACTATTATATTTGCTGTGGAGAGGATATCCTCTCTAGATGAAGGGTGGTTGGGTGAGATGGATATAAATTGGTGGCATTTATTTAATTTCATTTAAGTGCGTGATATTTATTTGAATGTAAGGCACTAACATCTGCTTAGTTGTTTTTTTTTTTGTTTGTTTTTTGTATACATCCTTTCGGAAGTGCTTTACGAGTTTTGGTTATTGCGTTTTGGTTTTCTCTCTGGTTTTGATTAAGGAGAGTGCAATTTATGAAAACGGTCAGATGACCAAGCAAAATATTTTCGAGAGGATTTAAGTTCAATTTTATTTATTAGACTAATTAACGAGTGCTTGGGCCAGCAGGGCGTTTAATATAAATCTGTTAAATGCAAGGCTCCGTAAGATTAACGAAGTTTGATGAACAAAAGTTGGGAACAAAATTTTAAACTCGGTTTTCACGTTGGAACGAAACTAATACATTTTGTAGATTAGTAATTGTTGGGAGACGTGTTCGCGTTTTCAGAAATATTTTGAGACTGTAATGAAACGAATTCATTACGTAAATACTAACACATCGCTACCGTCCTTATATTTTCATATAATGATTTTGACTTTACTTACTTACTTACTTATTGTGGCGCTTACCCAACAAACTTCTCCAGCCAGCTCGGTCCCTGGCTAACTGTCTCCAGTTTCGCACGACAAGTTGGTTCAGGTCCTCTACCACCTGTGTGCTCCACCGGAGTCGCGGACTTTCTCTTCTGCGACGTCCTTCCGGAGAATTATTTTCCATTCGCTCAACATGACCCAACCATCTAAGTCGTTGGACCTTAACTTTTCTGGCTAGGTCAGAGTCGCTGTACAGTTCGTACAGTTCTTGGTTGAATCTTCGTCTCCATTCTCCATTAATGCAGACAGGACCAAAAATCACTTGAAGAATTTTTCTCTCAAAGCAGCCCAAAGCGTTTTCATCAGATGTTGTCATAGTCCATGTCTCTGCACCATACATGAGGACCGGGATGATGAGGGTTTTGTAGAGTGTCACTTTAGTTGCTCGGGAGAGGACTTTACTACTCAATTGCCTTCTAAGTCCAAAGAAGCAGCAATTGGCAAGAGTGATTCTTCGTTTGATTTCAGCGCTGGTGTTGTTGTCTGAGTTGAAAGCGGATCCCAGGTAGACAAACTCCTTAACTACCGCGAAGTTAAATCTGTCTATGTTGACGTTTGCTCCAAGACGTCGATGTTGGTTGTCCTTTCTTGTCGACAGCAAGAACTTGGTATTGCCCTCGTTAACCGCTAGACCCATCTTCCTGGCCTCCGTCTTAAGGCTCACAAACGCTCCACTGACATCACGCTGTGTTCTTCCAATTATGTCAATGTCGTCTGCGTTTCCTTGTAGCTGGACGGACTTTTGCAGAATTGTGCCTCTGGTGTTGACATTGAAGCTTTGCACAATCTTTTCAAGAATGATGTTGAAGAAATTGCATGACAACGCATCGCCTTGTCTAAAACCTTTTTTGACATCAAAAGCGTCCGTTAGGTTTTTCCCAACCATGATGGAACAGCGTGAATTTTCCATTGTCTTCTTACACAGATGAGTTTGTCTGGGATGCCAAAACTAGACATTGCTCTATATAGTTGGTCTCTATAGACGCTGTCATACGCGGCCTTGAAATCGATGAAAAGATGGTAGGTATCGATTTGGGTCCTGGGTCTTCTCCAAGATCTGCCATGGGGTGAATATTTGATCGATGGTGGACTTTCCGGGTTTGAAGCCACACTGATAAGGACCTACCAGGATGTTGACAAAGGGCTTCAAACGTTCACACAGCACGGAAGACAAGATCTTATAGGCGATGTTAAGGAGACTTATGCCTCTGTAGTTGGTGCAGTTCAGGGATCTCCTTTTTTGAGGATCGGGCATACGATGCTGAGGTTCCATTCATCGGGCATGCTTTCCTCCGACAAAATTTTGCAGATGAGCTGGTGCATGCTCCTAACCAAATCATCTCCGGCTGCGTTGACTTTATGGAATTATAATTCACATTGAGTTTCTGTAAGAAAATCCTTAATGGAGCAACAAAAATACACTGTAAACGCACCGAGTGAAAAGTACGCATTCCGAATACGTGGAAGATTACCAGGTTTTTTGACAAGTGGTTAATCCAGAATAGATGTGGACATAGAAACTTTAAATTGTGTACCAATGCTATTCTCAGTCTGTGATCAAAGTGTACGAATGTTTTCTCAGTGTGTGATTCTAGTGTACGGCTGCTATTCTCAGTCTGGAATTGAAGTGTACGGCTGCTTCCACAGTGATCAAGGCAAACATTTCTGCTATTCTCCGTCTGTGATCATAGCGTACGGCTGCTATTCTGATAGCTGACTTTGCCGTTCATCAGTTGGAAAACCACGATGTACCGAAGAGTTGTGGTTTCAACAAGATGGCCGTTACGATTATTTAAGGGACAAAATTTACCGCGAAATCGTTAATTTACGGCCCTTAACGTTAGAAGAAGTCATACAAAGTTGGAACTCCAGATTATACTAAAGGGTTTTTCAATAGGGACGCTACACAAGTTTTCTTTAATAAAACAAAAACGGTTTTGGATATCAATGAAATTCCTTATTCCTGGGGAAGTGATGCCATTATGTATGGAACTCGATTTCTTTTGCATGGCCACCACGGGCAAGCTTGCAGAAGTCCAGACGCTGAACCCAATTTTCGACGGTTTTCAAGCATAAATCGTTCGATACTGCTGCAATTTCACATTCGATATTCTTACGAAGTTCATCAATCGTCTCTGGCTTGTTGGCATAAACCATAGATTTGACGTAGCCCCACAGGAAATAGTCTAACGGCATTAAATCGCACGAACGGGTCCATTTCTTGAGATAATGCGCTCATCGAACTTCGTTCTCAATAATTCGATTGGTTGGCCCGCTGTGTGACATGTGGCGCCGTCTTGTTGAAACCACATTTTGTCCAAGTCCATATCATCCAATTCATTCCAAAAATAATCGGTTAGCATTGAGCGGTGGCTATTCCCATTCACAGTAACATGCCGGTCTTGATCATCACGGAAGAAGTACGGCCCAATGACACCACCAGCATGTAAACCGCACCAAACAGCGATTTTTTCGGGATGTAATGGTGCCTCGTGAAGCACATGTGGATTGCTGCCTGACCAATAAAGCATATTTTGCTTATTGACGAAGCCATCCATCGCTGAAGATGATTTTTCGATGAAAATCCGGATCATTTTCAAGTTGTTGCTCAGGCTAATTCACGAACATGCGACCAGCGCTGCCACCGTTGTAATGATTAAGCGCAGTATATTTTGTAAAAAGAACGCAGTAGATTTCATGAGAGCGCAGTAGATTTTATGAAAACAAAACTTTTATTTCAATAAACAACTATCATAAAACAAAAAACTAAAACAATTTCAATTCAATTAAAAATCATCAAACAAATAAATAACTGAAACAATTCAACAAAAAATCAATTTTTTATAAAATATTTAAAATAAATTAAAAACTAAAAACACAATTCATTTTAAATACAATTCATTCTTTAAAATTACTAATTAAGACCATGAAAATTATCCATTTTTCTCTTTCATATAATATTAAGGTTCAGTCTCTGAAATTACAATTACGTTCTTACAAATTCTCCGTTCACAAATTTGAACTCTTTAAAAAAATTAATTATTCCGGGAGAGTCTGAAGGGGACAAAACAATTTTTGGGTCTGAGAGTTCTTTGGCCAAAATAACATTTTGTAGAGTTTTTGTGCTGAGGTTATTTCTGTTGTCAGTTTTCACCAAGTTGACCAGTGAAACTTTCGCTCGGCAGCTGCGCTGATATGAAGCAACAAACAAAGAAGAAGCATACATTTTGCAGCTCTGCCAACACTGAAAGAGCAACTGAGTTTTTAAGATTGAAAGCTTTTGCCCAAAACTTGGTAATGTCCAATAGGTCATGGTATTTTTCAACCATTTCGCCATTTCCTATTAAAATTCTCCATTTTATATTGAGAGTTTCCCCATTTTCAGATGAAAATGGGAACTCTTCAAGAACTGGCAAGATTGAAGTTAAGCTGCCACCAACTATTTCACTTACATCTAAATATTTAAGGAGTTGTAACTTTTTGTCACTGAAATCAAAACGTTTTACTAGTTCTGTACATAACTCTTTATAAAAAGAAAGAAGAGTTGTTTTTATTTCTATGATATCAGTTTCAGAAAAATCATTCATGTTAGTAGTGAGAAATTGTTGGAACTGTATACCAAAGATATTAGAAAGTGGCATATAAAGGGAAGAATCTTCAAAATTAACATTTAAGCTGTTCACCTCTTGTTTTCTAAAATTTTTTTGTACTTCGAAATACAAACTGTTGATTGCTTTAAAAACTAAGTGAATTTGACTTGATTCGCTTTGGAAAATCTTGTCACTATTATTTATTAAAATTAAAATGTAGGACAAAAAAAGTAGATACAACTTATTTTTGGCATTCGTAAGGAAACTAGATATTTCAGTTGAAGAGTTTGGATTTTCAAATGCTTTTAAATTAAAATAATATTGTAGGTATTGGCTGCCATTGTAGTAGGCGATTGACAACATTTTGCTTTAAAAGCCATCGGGTGGAAGACAAGCCTAAAATATTGTTGCTTTTTTACATTAAAAAATTCTTGAAACTTTTTATATGCTCCAATGCATTTTGGGCTATGCGCGAAGTAATTATAAATTGCTCTATCCAGCGTATTGCCTCAAGCCGCTCTCGGGAGCCTACAATGTTCACTGAACATCTTACAAAGATTTTTTCATAGATGGAAAATCAAAGCTAATGCTGAGAAATCATGTGCCATCTGGTTTTCTAGGAGAAGAAAAACTGACTTCTTACCACAAACAATGTTACAGCTTAACTCTGCAAATATCCCTTGGTCTGAAAGCTGCAAATACTTAGGTCTTACGCTTGATAAGAAGCTGACATTTGAAAAACATATTTCCAACACAATAAACAAAACAAATCTTGTAATAAGAATTTTATACCCATTCATAAATCGCAAATCATGTCTTAGTATGCATAACAAAATTTTAATATTCAAAACTATTTTCCAACCTATACTCACTTATGGTGCTCCAGTGTGGTTTGACTGTGCTGAAACCCATTTAAAAAGGATTCAAAGAGTGCAAAACAAAATATTAAAATTAATGTTAAATTTGCCATGGCATTATTCAACAGCTAGGCTTCATGATAAAGCTAATGTTAAGCAAATTAAGCTTGTACTATATAACTTACAAGATAACTTTTTTAGAAGATGTTCCTATTCTGATAATGAGCTAATTCTTGATCTCTTAAATTAGATATTATTTATATCACATTTGGGTTTATGTGCAATTTTATTTTTAAGTGTTATATAAGGGTTTTTTTTCTCGTAGCTTTTCCCTTGAAAACTTGTTATATCAATTCCATTTCTATTCATTTGAGCATTATATTGAAGTTGTAAAGAATTTAATTTTCTATTTCTCTTAAATACAAAATACATAAATGTAAGAATTATCAAACTACAATAAATAGATAAATAAATTGCTCTGAAAGAATTTTCTATATAATGAGCAAATTTTTTTTTGATGCAGCTGAAGCACAAAGAGTTACAGGTACAAGAAAATAAATATTTTTATCTATCTGGCGAAACTTGGCTTTTACCCCACCAACATTACCGGACATAACAGATGCATTGTCTTTTGCTAGTCCAATAATATTGGTGAGGGGAATATCTTTTTCTTCGAAAACGGATTTTATTTCCGAGAATATTTCTGCCGAATCCGACAACTCAAGTTCTAATTAAGCAAGAAAAAGGTCAGTGATTTATTTGCCTCAAAATAAAAAAAATCGAGTGACATTAACTAGACACTTAATTGAGGAAACATCCGTCGTCTCGTCAATAATAATTATGCAGATACATATAACAGTATTTGAATGTCTATAGTATTTCTACGAGTAGAATTTTTGTAGTTCTAGGTCTGATCCCTAGAGGCACTGCTTGAGAAAAGCCACCGTAGAGGTGGAGTTATTAACAGAACGCACTTCTGTCTTCTATCCATAGAGGCATGGATTAGATTTTAACTACAAAAATTTCCCTCGTGGGACTTGTATGCAAAATTAAAAAGAATTTTTCATATTGTATTTCTGCTGAATGCATTCACAGTAGTCGTTATTTGAGTTTGAAACTCGAAATGGACGTGTTTAGAACTAACTTTGAACATTCATCTGAAAATCTGGAAAAAGGAGAAGATTCGTTTTACTGCGCAGTAGATTTTCATTTGAGCCAAATCGCAGTAGATCTACTACTAAAGGAGCAAAGTGGCAGCGTTGCATGCGACGCTTCTGGTGATCAAGCGGCTTCAGTTCTTGCGTCAATTTGATCTTGTAAAGATGTAGGCCAAGATCTTTTCGCGAAATTTGCCACAACGTCGTCACAGAGATGCCCAACGCTTGAGAACGACGTGTGAGAGACTGATTTGGGTCTTCCGCAATTGATGCGCTAGTGGCAGCAATATTCTCGACACTACGGGCACTTCTTTGTCTCACTGGCACGGGAACATTTTGTATTGAGCCTGTGGATTCAAATTGTTTCCACTAGACGCTCAATTTTTGATCTGGCAGGACGATTATGATGACCATAAATTGTACGTAGCGCTCTTAAAGTGTTGACTACTGACTTCGAATTTCGGTAGTAAATTTTAATAATTTCGACTCGTTGTTGGATCGTATAGATAGATAGATAGATAGATAAATAAATTCTTTATTTGTTTTTTTTTGTTTTCATCATAAGATCTTACAATATTATTTCCTAAGAATAAGGACATGGCATTGACTGCCGTCTGACTGAATTGACATTTCATAGGTGTTAAAAAAAATATAAATTAAAAAGAGAATGTAAAATTATTTAAATAAAAATATTAGAATAATTTGGCCAATTTGTACGTGATTTGAAACACAAAATTACAATTTATAAAAATAATATAATTTTTTGAAGAGTAGGTTTTACTCAAAGTTAAATTTTAACAATTTTACGTGATTTGAAACATAAAAGAAAAAAGACAATTTTGTATGATTTGCAACATAAAAGCATGAAAGTGAATGATTCATTTAGACAATTGTTAATGATTTGTAACATAAAATGAGATAGTTTTAAAACTACAATAAAAGGCTTAAAATTAATTTAATAAGTGAATCTGTTCCGGTTGTTAAGAACTTGTAAACAAAATTTAAATATGTTTGGCCAACCTAGTGCTCCATTTAGGATTTCGTAAAATTCTTGCATTGTTAAAACACTTTTCCGAAAGTATAATCGACGAATTTCTTGTAAAATTGGGCAAATAGCTAAAAAGTGGTAGATATCTTCGATTTCTCTTCTGTTACACAGACCACATAGCTGCGGCAAATCACTTCGATGTGGTATAAAATTTAAGTTTAAGAGTTCGACTCTGGCTCTAAAAATAGTACTTATCTGGGCAACTGAGTAATCATTCGTCAAGTAGTTAAATGTATGAATTCAATTGATGATTTAGGTTTCTATAAACGTTTCTAGATGTTGAAGAAGTTGCGCTAAAAATGTTTTCTACATACAAATTTTGGTTAAACTTAGCTATAACACCTGCGAACTGCGCTTGTCAATCGTCAACATTTGTTTCCGAAATGTTAAGGGAAGATTCTGTTGCTATTGCGAGTTGGTTCCAGTCTTTGAAAGGAGATGCATTCGATTGCAACAATTTTAAATTTTTTTATATATATAGGGGTGAATGCCTGACTCTACGTAAATGGCATAATTTGGAGTTGAGTTCGGCAAACGAAACAAGCGTTTGAAGAAGTGCCTTTGCAGGCTCTCGAAAGCATCTAGGTTCAAAAACCGAAAACTTGTGCACCATAGCACAAACATGAATTTATTGTTGCATTAAAGACTTTATATTTAGATACCTGATCAATGTTAGAGTTGGAGAAGAACTTAGGCCACATCAAATTTAGTGCCAACTTGGCTTCTTTATTTTTTACTTTAGCATGTTTAACGAAATCTAAATTGTGGGTAAGAAGAACACCCAAATATTAAAATTCCTGAACTGTTTCGATAACGGTGTTATTAAGCGACCACTTTTCATCAGAGCGTCTTCTTGTTTGCCTTCCTTCAAAAATCATAATTTTTGTTTTTTGTACATTTATTTGCAGACCCCAAGTCTCACAAAATAAGCAAAGTCGGTTAATTTGCATCTGTAGCGAAACTGGATTGTCGGCAAACATAACCAAATCGTCGGCATATAGCAAAACTTTGACAATGCTGTTACCAAAGAAACTCCACCAGGAAGATGATCACAAATATCATCAATGAAGAGAGAAAACAGTAAAGGGCTCAGAATACAACCTTGCGGCACACCGGCTGTTTTTCGAAAATTTTCGAGAAATCATACCCATCCCATACCCTTGCATTTGATGCGAAAATTAGATTTTCGTACATTATATAAATTAAAGCCTGTCTGTTGACTTTGTCGAAAGCAGCTTTAAAATCAACAAAGCAAGTGTATAGTTTCTTCTTTCGTTGGATCGTATACTTTTCCATGATGAAATGGCAAACCTTACTGAAGAGAAATGTCAAGAGAACGGGAAAAAATATGGCGTCGTTTGCTGTTCCTATCGGTCTACTTTTGTAGCGTCCCTATTGAAAAACCCTTTATATTTCAGCCGTGAGGTTCATTTGCTAGAATTCGTATTTAAAAAAAAATGGTACCTTAAAAAGAACTCATTTATATGGTACATTTTTGTCTTATTACAAAAGATACTTTTTTGTTTGTTTGCTCGTATTAATAAATCTCATTTGACCATTAAGTCTCCAGTAACGTAATGAAATATTTTCGACATTGTGCAACTCAACCATCATTACATCCCTATTCATTGTTTCTTTCTCATCTTCATCTGACATATAAATTAAAACAATATAGTGTTCCCATTTGTCTGTGGAAACATTCCAGAAAATCCCAAAAATGTCCTTTCCTGATGATGGGACTGACATCTCGGCATCACGTTGACAACAACTCTATTTTTATGAAGGGACATTTGCTGTGACATTGGGGCAGTGATTTATTTATTTATTTATTTTCATACATTTTCTGTGTTTTTAATAAAATGTGTTTTAGCAGCTGGACGTGTTGTGAATTGGAAAATTTTCCAAAAAAAAGGCAAAACTTTGAATACAAAATAGGTCCTTTTCCTGTCTGCCTAGCTGGTGCCTGTGAGTTTGAATAATTCGAGTGTCATTAGTTTTGTTCTCGGATGAGTTAATTAGAGAACTGGTTATAATAAATAACAATAATCATTCCATCAGCTCTTTTGTTTCGACAGTTGTTATTTGACGACAAAGATGAAATGTCAAATCGTGAGTTGCTTATTCAAGGGCGAATTATACACAGCCTGACCAATTCATGGTCATCTTCGTATGATACCAGAGACGCTATGTCCTTTAAGGAGCGAAATTCTTGGAAAAAAAATCAGAGTGGTTATATCTCCTTCCAGGAAATTTTTAACCTTTAACTTTTAATCCGATGGTATTTTGGGTTTCAACTAGGTGGTAATTAAAAATCAAGGAGACGAAGGTATTGGGCGTTTGTTTTTGGTATACTAATAAAAAAATTCAGAGAAACTTTTGGCCTTGTAATAAAGTGTTGAAATTAGCCGAGAAAATTATTCAAAACATAGTTTGATGAACTTTTTGGAAACACAACTGTCTGTCTCCTTTAACAACATCGGGCGGGCGGAGCCTCCGTAAATTAGAAGCTCATATTTAACTTGATACAAATTATTAGTTTAACGACAACTGACGAAGGATGGTCAGTTAAAAGTGGGAGCAAGTTGAAGAGAAGGTCTAATGACAAACCTATAACCTTCAATTTAGAACATTTACAAAATACCTACTACTCCTAGATGGCGAAACAAAAAGCAAATTATTGACATATGCTGTCCATTTTTCATGAAAAAACTTATAAACTTATAACATTTATTTTGGGAGAGAACCTTAGGATTTTGTTAACTATTTGACCAGAGAATTTTGCACAAATTCTTCTGTGAATTCGATCCCAAATAAATCGTAAATACTGTGTTCTTTGAATCCTGTTCCTAGTTTAATCTTCAAATTGGTCCTTCATTTAGATTAAGACAGTATACGAAAACGTTCAATGTCCATTCTAAAAATTGACAAAACATACGAGCAATGTCCTAGTTATGACATTAAAATTGTCCTCGGCGATTTTAACGCAAAGCTGGGAAAAGAGGACATCTTTGGTGGAACAGTCGGAAAGCACAGCCTGCACGACACCACTTCCGATAACGGATTCAGGCTGATCGATTTTGCTGCGGGGCGAAATGTTGTGGTAGCAAGCACCTGGTTCCCTCATCTCAACATCCATAAAGGTACATGGAGATCTCCTGATCAATCAACCGTCAACCAGATTGATCACATTGCGATCGATGGAAGGCACTTGTCCAGCATTTTAGATGTTCGAACTTTCCGAGGAGCTAACATCGACTCGTCGTAGCCAAGGTAGTGCTACGAATATCCCGACAACGGCCAAAACAAGGAAATGCTGCAAGAAAATTCGACGTCGGACGGCTACAATCGCAAGAGATCGCCAGATCATTCTCTGATCGAGTGTCAAGTAACCTCTTAAGGAGTCCTATGCCGCCAACATCAAGTATCGAAGACCAGTGGCAACATTGCCAAAGAGCAGTTAGAGATGCCGCCTCTAATGTGCTGGGTTTCACACAGCCACCAAAACGAAACCCCTGGTTTGAGAAGAATGCAGGCAGGCCCATGCAGCCAAGCAGGAGGCATACAAAGCGGCGCTGCATAGAAGGACAAGAGCTGCTCGTGAACTCTACGAGCAAAAGAGGAGAGAGGAACGCCGGCTTCTCAGGAGGAAAAAGAGAAAGCATGAGAAGCGTCAGATCGAGGATGTTGAGAGAGCCAACAGCAGGAATGAAGTTCGGAGGTTTTACCGAAAGGTTAAACAGCTGGCTCAAGGTCATCGAGCAAGAACCGATGCCTGCAGAGATAAACAAGGGAACATCATAGTAGAATCGCAGTCAATGCTGGGGATTTGGAAAGACCACTTCTGTAGATTGTATAACGGCGACAACAAAACAAAAAAAACACCGCCGTCAGACAGGAGCCTTTCATCGGACACGATGATAGCCAACAATTCCGTGAACCCGACCTAGAAGAAGTGAAAACCGCAATATCACGGCTGAAATCCAACAAAGCCGCTGGAGCAGATGGACTAGCTGCTGAGTTGTTCAAAGCAGCAGGCGACGAGCTAGATAGGAGCATGCACCAAATCATCTGTAAGATATGGTCAGAGGAATGCATGCCCGATGAATGGAACCTCAGCATTGTTTGCCCGATCCTGAAAAAGGGAGATCCTCTAAACTGCGCCAACTATAGAGGAATAAGTCTACTAAACATCGCCTACAAGATCCTCTCTGCCGTAATATGTGAACGTCTGAAGCCTTTCGTCAACAATCTGATTGGTCCTTATCAATGTGGCTTCAGGCCAGGAAAGTCAACCATCGACCAAATCTTCACGTTGCGGCAGATCCTGGAAAAGACCTATGAACTCCAAATCGATACCCACCACCTTTTCATCGATTTTAAGGCCGCGTATGACAGCATCTACAGAGACGAACTGTACAAAGCTATGTCTAGTTTTGGCGTCCCTGCCAAGCTCGTTCGCTTGTGCAAAATGACATGGAGAATCACGCTGCTCCATCAGGTTGGCAACGAGCTCACGGAATCTTTCGACGTCAAAAAAGGATTCAGACAAGGCGATGCACTGTCATGCGATTTCTTTAACATCGTTCTTGAGAAGATAGTGCAGAACTCCAACGTCAACACCAGAGGCACTATCTTCCAAAAATCTGTTCAACTTCTCGCGTACGCCGATGATATTGATATAATGGGAAGAACACAGCGTGATGTCAATGGCGCCTTTGTGAGAATTGAGACAGAAGCGGCAAAAATGGGTTTAGCGGTAAATGAGGGAAAAACGAAGTATATGCTGTCTTCGAGGAAGGACACCCAACACCGACGGCTCGGCAAAACGTCACAATAGACGCGTATAACTTCGAGGTAGTAGAGGAGTTTGTCTACCTAGGCTCCGCTATAAACACGGGCAATAACACCAGCGCCGAGATCAGACGAAGAATAACTCTTGCTAACCGCTGTTTCTTTGGGCTAAGAAAGCAATTGAGTGGAAAAGCCCTCTCTCGAGCAACTAAGGTAAAACTGTACAACACACTCATCATCCCAGTCCTGCTGTATGGTGCAGAAGCATGGACCCTGACAAAATCGGATGAAAGTGCCTTAGGCTGTTTCGAGAGGAAAGTTCTTCGGGTCATCTTTGGCCCCGTGTGCATCGAAGGGGAATGGCGAAGAAGATACAACAGCGAACTTTACGGGTTGTACAACGACATGGACCTAGCCAGAAGGGTCAAGGTCCAGAGACTCAGATGGCTCGGTCACTTAGAGCGAATGGACACCAATGCTCCGGCCCGGAAAGCCTTCGACACTATTCCCGAGGGACGTAGGAGGAGAGGAAGACCGCGACTCAGGGCCACTCAAGGGAAGAGGACCTCACATGGAGTGCAAAACTGAGACACTAGCTAAGGACCGAGCTAGCTGGCGGAGACTGTTGATTGAGGCCCAAGTCCACAACGGACTG
>CAKKXW010000001.1:92983739-92994369 GCA_920937365.1 Sphaerophoria rueppellii
TGGTGTCACATTTTGGTTCTGTATAACCATTCGTTATACAGACATTGTTTCATTTTTGTGATCTTTTGAGTTTTGCAGCTTTTATCAACTGGCAGATGAGGGACACCGCTCACCCTCTGTCAAGTATATCCACTTTGATTGAAGGGATGAACCAGCCAATCAAGAGATATACCCAACAGGACGTCTAATTTCATTAACATCTATCCACATTCGGTATTCGTTGATCGTATTTCCTCATTTAATATATCCTTAGATATATTATCTGTTAAGGATCGCATCAATCTTCATTATATGTCCTGTTTCAATCCGTCAATTCCATTAGACTAAAGCTGCCTACGTCCGCAGGTTCATGCCAATAAATTGACAAGAACCTCTCAGAGGCACCACTTGAAGGTGTAGGTCAGCACGTTCACTTACTGGGGAATATGTACTCGGAAACATGTTTTCTTTCTAAATTTCCAGGTCCATGATTTTACCTCCACAATCCATCACAGCTGGATCGGGTTGTTCAGGATCCCGAATTCAGACTACGCCATCATAGGCACTTGGCGGTGGATGCTCTCATAAGCAGCTTTGAAGCCAATAAAAAGTCGGTGGGTTTCGACTTCAAATTCGTTGGTCTTTTCCAATATTTGCCTCTGTGTGAATATTTGGTTTGGCCACACTGGTACGTGCCGATTATTGTGTTGCAGAAAGGTTTAAGACGCTCACACAATACGTTGGATAGGATTTTTAATGCAACATTAAGCAGGGATACGTCGCAGTATTTTTGGGATGACCTTTTTTGTAGATGGGGTAAATGGAGCTTATCGACCAGTTAGTGGGCAAGCGGTCCATCAAAACGTCTACTCCATCTTAAAAGAGTTCCGCAAGTACGGCATTCGAGCCGGCGAACTTGTTATTTTTAAGCTTTTGGATAGCTCTTTCTACTTCTTCTGTGCTGGGGGCTGGGACTGGGTCTTCATTGACAGGTCTTGCTTTTCTTTCGTCATTGGCTCGCTCGACACTATACGCATTCAGCAGCTGTTGGAAGTGCTGCGTGAAAACACCTACAATTCCCTCCTGTGCTTCGGTGACTAGGTTTCCCTCACTGTTTCGAAGAGCCTATGTCCCGCTTCGACCTTATAAAGAAACGCTGGGTGTTGTCTTCTAGATCTTTGAGCTGAGAATTTGCGGATGCTCTTTTCTGCCTTCGCAGGGTCTTTTTCTCATTTCTCCTTTTTGTTCGATACTCTTCTCTTGCTACTCTTGTTTTCCGATGCAGCATCTTCAAACGTGCATTTTCTCTCTCTCTCTCTCTCTCTCTCTCTCTCACTCTCTCTCTCTCTTGCATAACGTGAATTCGTCATCATACCACGGTTTTTTCCGCGAAAATCTGTGGTTTTTGGGAGGACGGTGGAGAGTCACTCACTCAGCTGCTCACCTTAGTTTCTGGCATTCTTCGGAGTGCTAAGCCAACCGATTTTGAATTTCTCTCTATGGGCCGCACGTATTTTTTTGACATTTGGTAATCGAGCTCTAAGCTCAGCCACTATACCAGAAGGTGGTCAGAGTCGACATTTGGTCTCGGATAGCTCACTAGTTCAAGATGTTGGATGTGTGCCTTGCGTCGATTAGCACATGGTCGATTTGATTGGTGGTTCGACAATCCGGCGATCGGCAGGTTGCTGTGTAGATCTTTCATCTTGGAAACCTAGTGCTACTTATTACCGTATTACGAGCTGCAGCAAAGTTGATTAGTTGGAAGCCGTTATCTGTTGTAACTTCGTGGAGGCTCTGCTTTCCAACTAATCCTCCAAAGATGTATTCCTTTTCCATTGCAATTAAAAATCGTACTCCGAGATTTTGACGTCGTAGTCTGGACAGGCTCCGTAGGTTCTATCCAGGATGTCGTAAAAATCCTCCTTGCTAGACTCTTTAGCATCATCGGTAGCAGCGTGTTCAAATATTTGTCCGATGAGTTCACAAGAATGGTCCGATAAGTTTAAAGTCACCTTTTAACTCGATAGTTAAAAGGCGACTTTAAACTTACTCTTTCGCGTCATTTCAGAAACAGGAAATGTGGTTTGTTGAAGATCAGGATCGATACTATTTTTCTTTCACACTTGGCATCTTTGTGTCACATCTGCTTTATGATACACAGCCTTTAGCCGGCCAACACAACAAAAATTGTAGGTCTTCTGCCACCCAATCATTATTATTGTTTGCACAATTTCTTATTCCCGACCTTGACTTTTTCACCCTATGTTTACTTATCAACTTTATAAAACTACCGATAAAGTTGATGTCTTCATAGACTTCAAAACAGAATCCTTACCCTTCTTAAATTCTCCGAGAAACAATGTTATTAAAAAGCTGTTTTATCTCCAGTTGAATGACTTTCAATTAAACTGACAGAAGGACAGTTTTCTTGGAAACTTTTTTGCAGATAGGAAAAGTTACTCCATGACACCCAATAATCAAAACCTTTGATCGTTGTAATGAAAAGTAAATAGTTCCAAACTTTTGTTGACACATCAACAAAATGTGAAGCAGCAACAGAAAAAAAAAACAAAATGAAGACAAACGACAAAAATTAACGATAATTAGCGCCATTAACATAAAACCCATCAAACTGCCTCGACAACGACCCTATTTGACCCTTTTAATTTGCTTTGATCCTTTTATGTGGAACGAATAGCCTTTCCTCTTGGTCTATATCCCCCCTTTCACTCTTAACAGAAACTAGCTTTTATAATTGCGTTCGTTTTGTATTAATGTGCAATAACATTGTGGTCTCACCTAATTTCTAAAAGGAACTGCTTATTTTTATTAAAAATATAAGTCAACACCGAACCTGTGTTTATGACGTGAGAGTACAAGTTCTCTGCATTAGCTGAACGGATTAGAAACACATTCGAAGTACCCACCTATACAGAAAACATTTATCCTTCTTCTTCCACATGAATTATGATTGAGCTCCTAGAAATGGCGTTAAGCCAACAGCAAAAACCAAAACCAATTCAAACCACACCATGTCCTGTCCATTAAAATATATTTCTTCGCACACGCATTTCAGCAGAAATAAGCGCAAAGCCAAACCGACATTATAAACATAATCAGAAAGGACGTTTATGGTTTCTGTCCTCTCGTCCTAATGTGGCTCGTGCGATATTAATAATTTTAATTCCGAACACATTAGAGACAAATGTTTTAGTTTTGTTTCGAAAATTAAGTTTTCTTTAAGCTCCTTAACTCAAGTCGCACAAAAAAAGATGAAAAATTAATTAATCTCTCTTCGTTGAAAACCACGCATCTGGAAAGAATGAATATTCTGTCTACCGTCAGCAGCCAACTGTGTAGCTGTTTTCTATAAAAGTTGGCATTACTGTTCTCGAACATAATCTGTTTCATGCTCAAATTCGCATCATCGTCCTCATTATACAACAATATAATAATTTAAGAGAACGGATATGTGGCTTTTGAAATTCATGAATTTTAAATAAAACTTACATCATCTTTTGTAACGATAGAACGCAATAAAACCAACGATGGGATGATATTTTATCCTTTTATTATGTGTAAGAGTAACGGAGGAGTGTAGTAAGTGCAGGGTAAGGAAGAACGTGTCCTGTGGGTGCTGGGAACGCAATGGAGGTACGTTGGGATTTGCTTGTATTATGTCTATTTTAATTAAGGCCTTTAAAAGCCTCTGAAGGCTGTTTTATGGACGCGACTCATATGAGGAAAAATTCAGAAATATGAATTCTGAAAAACATGCAAAGGGTTAGGGTTTGTTACTTGAGGAAATGAGTGAGCTGGAAAGTGTTGCAATGCTTGGATTTATATTTTCTTTTAATTATATATTTTATGTTCCGTTTGTTATTAAAAAAAAAAACAGATGTGTAAGACTTGGCCGGAGACCTGATATGGGTGGCCCTAGCGAAACGAGGAGTTCTGTTAAACTTTTTAAGTATAATTTTGGGCATGTATATTATGATGAGCGATTACTAAAGTAGCCGGAGTAGCCAAACAAATGGAATTCACAGTAGGTGTACACCAGTCCTTTAATACTTATTACAGTCCTTGATTGCCTGTGTTGAAATCAGAATGCATTTCATGCTCTTCTTGATTATATGGTCAGTTGAATCGGCCAAATGTTTCCACTATTGACCGTTCGATTTGCGGAAATCATTGTTTGGTACGGCAACTGCTACAGAGAACAACAACAGCGTACGTTTGCATGTGGCCTTGTCGTTGGAGGCAGGCTTAGGCAGCATATCTTAAGCTTCAAAGCTATCAAGGAGAACTATAATCCGCATAAAGGCTTAATTCGGCAGCAAAAGCCTAATATGCGCTCACGGCTCACAGAAGAGAAAGATGACGACACCAAATACAAGTTCTACGGGCTCCTTGAGTAGACATATGAGCAATACCCTAGCTTTGACGTTAAAATAGTTTTAGAAGATCTTAACGTCGGAAAACACAGCCTGCAAGAAAAAACCTCTGATAACGGATTCAGGCTTATCGATTTTGCATCGGGGTGAAGAAAATTGGTAGCAAGTAGCGTTTCCCACATCTCAAAATCCAAAAGGGGACCTAGAGGTCTGCGGCCCAATCAACTTTCAACCAGATTGATCATTTTATTGCGATCGACGCAAGACACTCTTTAAGCATAATTGATGTCCGAACTTTCCAAGAGCCCAACATCGACTTGAACCACTACCTCGTTATAGTCAAGGTAGTGCAGCAGATATCTCGACCAAAGCCAAAAATAGGAAGTGCTAGAAGAAATCATAACGTCAGACGACTACAAGCGCAAGAGATTGCCAGATCCTTTTCTGATCGAGTGTCAAGTAACTTCAGAGAAGTCCTCTACAGCCAGCATTGATTTTTGATAACCAGTGTCAGAAATGCCAGGAAGCCATTAGGAATGCTGCCTCTGATGTGCTGGGTTTCACGCGGCCACCAAAACGAAACCCTTGGTTTGATGATGAATGCAGGCAAGCAAGAAGCATATAAAGCAGCACTGCACAGAAGAACGAGATCAGCTCGGGAGCTCAACGAGCAGAAGAAGAGGAGAGAAGAATACAAAATTTTCCGAAAGAAAAAGGGAAAGCATGAAAAGCGATCGATCGAAGATGTTGAGAGATTTAAAAACAGGAATGAGGTTCGGAAGTTCTACAAAGAGGAAGAACGAATGACTCAATGAGCACGAACTGAAGCCATCCGTCTACCCGACCTTAAAGAAGTGAAGATAGCAATATCGAAGCTTAAAAACAACAAATCTGCGGTTGTTGACGGCATCACTACCGATCTCTTCAAAGCAGCCGGCGATGACTTGGTAAGGGGAGCATGCACCGAACAGAATATGGTCGGAAGAGAGCATGCTCGATGAATGGAATGACATTGTTTGCTTGATCCTGAAGAAAGGAGACTCTCTTAATTGCACCTACTATATAGGCATCAGTCTCCTAAACATCGCCTATAAAATTGGAACGAATAGTGCAGAAATCCTACGTCAAAACTAGAGACACTATCTTCCAGAAGTCTGTACAACTACTCGCGTACCCTAATGACATTGATATCATTGGGAGAACGCAGCGTGATGTCAACAGTGTTAGTTTACAAACACAGGCTGACAAAATGGGTTGAGCGGCCCTCGTTGACCGCAAAGTATATGATGTCATGAAGAAGGGACACCCAACAGCGACGTCTTGGACAAATCGTCACGATAGACGCATATAATTTTGAAGTAGTTAGGGACTTTGTATAACTAGGATAAGGTTTAAGGATAAGGGTGAGGAGAATTACTCTTGCTGATCGCTATTTCTTCGGGCTAAGAAAGCAAATGAGTAGTAAAGCCCTCTCCCAAGCAACTAAGGCGATGATTTATACGACCCTTATCATCCCCGTCCTGCTATATGGTGCAGACCCTGTCAAAAACGGATAAAAGCACCCTAGTTCGTTTTGAGAGAAAATTTCTACGAAAGATCTATGGTCCTGTATGGCTTGGTCACGTGAAGCGGATGGACCACAATATTCCGGCCCGCAAAGTCTTCGAATCCACTCCTGAGGGACGACGCAGTAGAGGAAGACTAAGGCTCAGGTGTCGCGCACAAGTTAAAGAAGACCTTAACCAACTCGAAGTGCGAAACTGGAGACAGATAACTAGGGACCGAGCTGGCAGCAGAGGTTTGTTGGTTGAGGCCCAAGTCGTCCGGACTCTAGCGGACTGTAGCACCACCTTAAGTAAGTAAGTAAATAAGTAAGTAAGAGGTAGGATCGTGGGGGTCCAGGATCAATCCTTAAGAGCATGATCGGTGGCGGGTCTTGAGTGAGGGGGGCCTCTATCCCCGATATATAGAAGTGGATGGAAGAAAGAAACAAGTTGAATTCAAATATGGTCTACTTTCTAGAGAATAAACGGTGAGTGGTCTCTAGATGACGGGGATAACCACTAAATTATCTTTCGGAAACGGTCCATCAAAAGTTACTGGTAACGATGCTATCGGCCATATACCCGGCGTGTCTTAGTACATTGGATTGGTACTCGGCAAAATACTCGGTTAAACAGACAACATTACATGTGCGACTTACTGGGAACTGTTCTTTTTAGGTATTGAGGTAAAAACTATTTTCTCAGTTCTTAGTTGTTGTTGACTCACTAAGACCTCAAGGATCCATTGTGGGGAAATGTCTGAAAGTCAATTGTCTTTTCGTTTCCCTTCAACATCTTTGTTAGTTCCTGCAGTTGCTTCTTGTTCTTATTCAAAACGTCCTACTTCTGTGAATCTCCTAAGATTCCAAAATCCTGTAGACTTTGCCAATGCATTCCAGGCAGAATTGTTAGGGATAAAGGAAGCTTTTATAGCCCTTACAAACATCCAACAGAACCAAAATGCATTAAACTATACTCACAGATAGTCAGGCAGCTATTAAAGCCATTGATACAGCTTTATCATCCTCTAAATTGGTCCAGCAATGTAGAGACCTGAGCGGTACTTTAATCTGCATACTAGGCCAATGGGGCTATGAAGGCAGACGAGCTAGACAAGGATCAGTCCCTCACAACTCTTTGGCAGTGAGAGTATATGGTCCTCTTGGAGTTGTGAAGAGCAATATCCTGACAAAATGACACATCAGAAGCAAACCGTAGGTGGATGAGCTTAGCCAGTTGCGTTGTATCTAGGAAATCTAACTTACTTTCATTTCCAAACCAAGGCATGACATAGCCAGGATTGTTGGACCTTGCACAAGGCACTGGCCTATAGGAAAGTATGCGGCAAAATTGTGTTTACCTTATAACACTTTCTGCCTACCTGTGAGGATCAGGATGAAAAATAAACAGTCCTTCACTTTCTCTGCCACTGAACGGCCGGGCACTGCCTCTTACGAAGAACTGACAAAACTTCCAAGAGTATCATCTGTCATGAAAAAGTGCTTCTCAACTTTGCCGTTCGGAATCGGCGTTAAATTGTAGGTCCCCCCAATTCTTCACACGCACCTAGAGAATTGTTGATGAGAGTAAGCCACTTAGGCCTTGGCTCTTCAAAAGCTGTCGCACCACTCTATTTATTTTTATGAGATAATAGGCTGTAGTGTAGGAGAATAATACTACATTATGTATAGGATTGTAGATACGTGCGAAACATACATCCATAACTCATTTTCAAATCTTTTTAGAATCTCTTGACTCATGAGGTATGCGTATGGTATCAAAACGGTGGAATCAGCGCTAATTGTGTCCTACACGAAAAGAGGATAGCCATTTCTACCTACCTACCTACCATATCCTTATTTCAATGAAGAAGCCTGATGTAAGACACTTCGATCTGCTATTTACTAAATAATTCCCTGTAATCATCTTAAGAGCTCTCTAATTGTTTCCATAAGCTACGACGCATTTCCAATCTTTTGAACAAAATATTAATCCGAAAACAATCAAATGCTTCAAATGATTAAACATGCAAACAAAATTCACATTAAATCAATATCCTTTCGAGTGTGAAAGTTCAGTGCTATTTTCACACACAAATTCCTCCGACACAATATGTTTTCTTTGCATTTAATAACGTCTACAATAGCTCCAACCCATCCAATCATTTATTCCTTTTCAAGAAAAATCAATAGCTAGATATCTCCTTCTCCGGTCCTTCGAAAAACATTCAATTCGTGCAATTTTCATAAATTACCATTACATTTGCTTTCTTCGAATTTATCAGGAGCTAAATGTGTGCGTGTTTGCACCTGAGTATGAAGCAAAATGAAATACAGAAAAAAGAGAACCATATGAGCAGGGAATTTTCTTTCAAACAGAAATTCGAATAAAATAACAAAACAACACAAATTTGAGCCTCATGCATGAATTCCTGTAGACAGACACCATCAGCTTTTCCTTGAGTTTTGAAATTAATTGATTTCCTTCGAAGAATAATGTTTTTGTATTATGTTCCCAATTTGTGATGGAAAATTTATAACATTTTTGATGGAAATTGATTTTTGCTTCAATAAAAGTTCCCCAGTGGGACATTTTTTTTCCAATAATAAATCATTTCCTAATCGTTTTTCAAATCGTTCTGGAAATTCTTTGTGAACCACAAAAAATTTAGGTTCAAACGAACTAACAATCAGATAACTTCCGGGATTTCCCTCTAATTGTTCTGTTCATGTGACATGACACAGGATCTGCAAAAGTTTTGTTTCCTCATCTCCACACTCCAAACTCCGAGATCTATTTCCGTAAATCCAAAAGAAGAAGTACTTTCTCTCGGTTGTCAAGGATAATCACCACAAAATTAAATTTGTATTTAAAAATCCAGATTGGAGAAGCTCCCGGGGTCTGGAACCGTGTATACCTCAGGCAAATGCACAGGATTAAAATAAAATTCCTCCTTGAATTAAGGACAATAGACAAGAAAATCAAGGAAAACAAGTCATTGTTCTTCCTCAGTTCCTGTGTGGGTGTGGTCGTGGAGTATTTTATTCAAGTCACGTTAAGTAAATTGGTGTTTTGCACATAAAATTGGGGTAGTACCTACACGAGGAACGGTTATTGTGCCTCAAACGGAATATTTAAATCGATTGTGCAGTTGTTTTCCTATTTCGTTGAGTGTAGGTTCCGTTGCGTAGGTTTTTCTACATTTGTTTATCGATAGGTTTTATTTCATTAAGATCTATGTAGGTGTGACAGAAGACATTGTTCACATGATCAAATATCTCTTGTTCTGTCTTCTACTGGAGAAAAATTAATCAATTGTGTTAAGGTTTTTTAATAGAATCCAATATCATCGATTCCAAGACAGTGTATATGTATGCCTATGTAATTGTTTATGGAAATAACAAATAAGGTTGGTAGAACCATTTCTGGTTTTTGTATTTCCCATTAATGCATGGCTGTGTAAATATTTTATCGTTACTTGGAATCTGAGGTGGTTTTGCCAGTTCTTTTCACGGACTTAAGATAAATAATTAGAGTGGCGCGACAGCTCTTGAAGAGCCAAGGCCTAAGTGGCTTACTCTCATCAACAATTCTCTGAGTGCGTGAAAAGAATTGAGGGGACCTACAATTTATCGCTGATTCCGAACGGCTAAGTTGAGAAGCACTTTTTCATGACAGATTGATACTCTTGGAAGTTTTTTCAGCTCTTCGCAAGAGGCAGTACCCGTGAAAGATGAAATAATAACTTTATGGGCACGAGTACAACTCGAACCCACGACGGACGCACCTAACCACTAAGCCACGGGCAGCTTCTTAGAGACTATGATAATAATAACTAGCCAAAGACGTTCAGAGAATAGTTTGTGCCGTTTTTAAGGAAGGTCGATCCGGAAACGGTATAGTCATGATCTACATAAAACCCACGGGAAGCAGAGGTAATGAAAAAAAGTAACCTTTGGCAACTATTGTAAACTCGTTCCATTGAAATGCAGCCGTCCCAGAAAGTACTTTGAAGTAAATTAAATTTGCGCTGAAAAGGTGGTGATTAGCAGGCACTTAACGCCATGGTTAGTTGAATTAGGTGGCGTCAGCCAACGATCCGGTGGACGAACCTGAGGTAGTGCAGATGAAGGCACACTCTTTATCGGTCATGCATACAAAGAGGAAAGGGGATAAATTACCAACAATAAGTAGAAACATTTTGAGAAATTGAGTAACATCAAAACACACCAATCGATCTAAAAAAAAAAAAAAAATACGGGTTGACACACGTAAGCTAAGAAGAAAAAAAGCCTGAGTGGCTTACATTTTTCAACGTGTAGTTGAGCAAGTGAGGGGACCTTAAATCTTAAGTCGATCGGAAACGGCTGTACCTCCTCAAAAGGGTTAGATGATGAATGAATGAAGAGTACCAAACAAAAAGGAGAATTGAGAAAAAGACCCTGCGAAGAAAGAAAAGAGCATCCGCAGTTCCTCTGCTCAAAGATCTAGAAGACTCTCGGGCCAAGAACAACACCCGCTGTTTCTTTAAAAGATCGAAGCAATTATATTTATTTATTTATTTATATCTTTATTAACATGTAATAAAATTACATTGCTAATGATTTGTTTTTTTTGAGCATTAGCTACCATGACTATCAGCTCGTATTAATATTAAAATATGAATAATATACAATTTAAATTAAAAAAAAAAAAAAATAGATAGTACCA
>CAKKXW010000001.1:93010929-93032325 GCA_920937365.1 Sphaerophoria rueppellii
CCAAAAGAGAATCAATTTGGGGTGCGAATTTTTTTATTTTCACACCCCAAATTGATTCTCTTTTGGGCAAAATTTTTCAGCTCGCTTCGCTCGTTTCCAATTGTACCTACTTTATTTTTTTGTTTCAAGATCCAAATCCTTAATCATTTTTATTTGAACAAATTCTTAAAAAAATTTAATGTTAGTTGAAATGTAAAATTTTATATTAATATTCTTTCGTACGAAATTTGTTTCGCGCGAATTACTTAACTTTTCACTATCTTTCTCCAAAAGAAAAGTTTGCAGTAACGGTTCAGGGCTTCTATTTTTTATTTTCTTCAAACATAATTTAATTTCGAAATGTGGGGAAAGAGTTTTATAAAATAAATCTTACATCAGGTGACCAAAACGACAAATAGAACTTTTATTGACGAAATGTCATTTAAAGAGAAAATAGAAGAAGGATCAAAACGATTTAAGTCACAGTGTGAGCATATTATGTGTTATATGTCATAATCCACGTACAACCGTTATGCTGCTATGCCACTTCTTTAAACTTGTTAAACAATTTGCAGGCAAATTATCAAAAAGTAGTGTACGTATGTAAATAAACACATCTGTTGAAAGTGAAATAAGGCCAACTTGGCCTTATTTCATTTACGAAAAGCGAAATAAGGCCAACTTTAAAAATTTGGTCTTATTTCACTTAAAGAAAGTGAAATTGATATTTCTTCAAGTTGGCCTTATTTTGCTTGGCGTTATTTTATTACACGGCACCGCTTCGTTCTCCATGATTCTCATCATTTGGTGTATCCTTAAATTTGTGTTTTTTGAGAAAGGGTGTGACCTTATTTAGAGTTGTTTGAAAAATCGAAACTTTGAGTAACGAAAAAGATAAAATTGTCATTAAAAGAGATTAGATTTTTTGGAAATTTTTGGAATTTGGGAAAAATGCGGGAAAGTAGTTTGAGGTCAAATGACTTGGTTTGCGGTGTTTTAGCTTGCAAGATTTAGGTTTGCGGTCTATCGACCCCAATTCCAGTAATCTATTAGTTAATTTCTATGTATCTGTTCTTGGCGCTTGAGTTTGGGAATTGTATAGTCGATTCTCAGTGGTAATGTAACGCACATAACTTTTGCCGATTTTGAGAATGCTGGCGAGTGAAGCTTAGCTCTTACCATAATCTGATATTCAGATTCACTTGAAAGGAGCCGAGTGTAAATACTAAGGAATAATAAGAACCCTCTCTGCCTGTTCCGCTTTTCAATGACCAATATGTTCTTGCAAGTGCCCGTGGCTTAGTGGTTGTTTGCGTTGGCAGCTAAGCAGAATGTCATGGGTTCGAGTCCTCCTCGTGCCCATAAAGTTTTTTATTCATCTTTAGCGGGTACTGCCTCATGCGAAGAGTTGGCAAAACTTCGAAGAGTATCAAAAAAAAAAAAAAAAAAAAATAGAGTGGCGCGACAGCTTTTGAAGAGCCAAGGCCTAAGTGGCTTACTCTCAACAATTCTCTAAGTGCGTGTGAAGAATTGACGGGACCTACAATTTAACGCCGATTCCGAACGGCAAAGTTGAGAAGCACTTTTTCATGACAGATTATACTCTTGGAAGTTTTGTCAGTTCTTCGCAAGAGGCAGTGTCCGTGAAAGATGAAATAAAAACTTTGGGCCCGGGTAGGATTCGAACCCACGACGTTCTGCTTAGCAGCCAACGCACCTAACCACTAAGCTACGGACACTACAATCCGTATCAATCTGTCATAAAAAAGTGCTTCTCAACTTTGCCGTTCGGAATCGGTGTTAAATTGTAGGTCCCCTCAATTCTTGACACGCACCCAGAGATTTGTTGATGAGAGTAAACCACTTAGGCCTTGGCCCTCCAAGAGCTGTCTCGCGCCACTCTGTTTATTCACAACGAGACACTACCAAATAAAGACACTCATTTGTAACGGAATCACAAAATTTGCATAAAAATGCTTAACCATTTTTGCAAGTCGTTGTACACACAACCTATAGACCAACAACAGACAAATTAAATGGCTCATTAACATCTCAAAACTCTTATGGAATATGTACTTTGCAATTTAAATATGTTCTTGGGGATATTATAAAAGTTTCCAAACTGGCTAGGCTACCCACACAAATATTATCTATCTGCAAAAATAAGCATCTCCAAAAGTCAAATACACAAATTGATTTCCATGCCCAAACGTGAGCAAGCAGACCAACTTACCTTCTGTAAAGTTAATAATAAAGAAAAGAAAAAAAGAGAGAAAAAAGAAACTTGAATCTAATTAAATAACTTTCTGTTCGCCTTAAATCGATATTTATAATATTCTTTTATTTAAAAAGAAGAGCTTAACTTTTTTTTCTAAAGTTTGGCAGGAGATAATCTTCACCCGGCATCCCAAGACTTTTTGCTTTCCTTTCCCTCTCGTCCATTTGAAAAATAATTTTCAATTGAAAAAAGTGCTCTTTCTAAATAAAATTTCCACAAAAAAGGCTTTTTTGTGTCTGTAAAAAAAGGACGAAGCAAAAAAATCGTAATGCAGAAAGTTTTCTGTCCAGCTGGGGGCATGATGGTTTTCATTTTGTGGACAAATAATGCCATGGAGGCGGTTCGGCCATAGGGACTGTGTTACCGTTAAATACAAAACACAAAGTAACAAGATTATTTCTCCATGGAACATTTGGTATATGGGTTTCATTTTGAACAACATTTCATGGTGTTTGACAGAATGTTCCTCGGTTTTATTTTACAAGTGCGATGATCTTGAGTGTATATATTACGCCCCTAGGACCAGTTTTTGTCTTGTAAAAGTACACGAGGACATCATTTCACGTCCGACAGCGTGAAGCCATTTTGAGCTGGTGTTATTCGATTTCTGTTTTTTTGTTTTTTTATTTGTAAGTCAAGGGAACCAAAGGTTTTACAAAATCCTCTTAAAGTTGTCTTAAAAAACCGCCTCTCTAGTTGTATTTTTATTTTTGACATGTTTTTAAATTAATCCGTTTTTATTTTTGAAATTCGAAAAATCCCTTAAGGCGATTTGCAGACCTGTCCAGCTTGTCTCATTATTTCAATAGTCCTGTCAAAGGATATTTGCATTAAAATATTATTAAATGTATAATCAACAGGAGGATGAAGAGGTATGTCAGATGCTCTGATATTTTACAAGAGTGATGTCACATTGAAAGCATTTTCCGAGAAAACCACGAAAACACCAATGGCATTATATTTAATGTACCTGCCAGAAAATCAACAAAACTGCAACCGTTTGAATTGGTTTTTATTTTTCGTGGAATTTTCTTTGCACTTGAATGAGAGAGATTTTCATTTTGGTTGCTTTAAGCGAATATTTTACCTTTAATTTGTTTCACTAGAATCACCGTGTTATTTTCTTAAGGGGGTATGTTACCAATACATACCCTCTAAAAAACAAACTCGGCGGTGTAAACTGAATACGTTTACGGTTTTCCTATTTTTAAAATATACTTAGGTAACGGTACCAGTGTCCAGACAGACCCCAGTGTCCGGATGATTTCGCACATAATCTATACTAATATATACGTTTGAACGCGGTAATCTCTGAAACTACTGGTTCTTTTTGTGTTGGATAGTCCATTAATCGAGGAAGGCCTTTGGCTACTTAACATTAAGCTGTGACCAATAGGAGCAAAAAATCAGTGGAAAATGTGGAAAAATGGAAAAAATGTTAATTTTTCTGCGATTAAACGCGCTCATCTCAGGAACTGTTTAATCAAATTGTACAATTATTTTAATGTTTAATGGTCCATTTATCATAGACGGCTTGAAGCTTATAATATAACACTGCGGTAAATAGGAGGGAATCGTCTGTGAAAAATAAAAAACAGGATCTACTAAATCAAATCGAACAATTCTTTTTGTATTGAATAATCCATTTATAGAAGAAGGGTTTAAGCTATACAACGGGGAAACTTATACATATATGAAGGCTTCAAGTTAAGAACAATTTCGAAGAAGAGAGAGCCCACTATTATTAAATAATTTCGCAACAAAACTCCCAGGCGGGCATAATGCACAAGTTGACACGCACCTCTGGCCGGTGAATGAGGTAGAGGCGGACGAAATCGCGGGCAACTGCTAGTAGGGAATAAAAGAGAAATTAAACATAGCATTTGCAAAAAATACAGACTCAGTAACATTTTTCACATACAGATACGAATTATCAAGCCGATATCAAATGAATAACGCAAAAGCTATGGGTCGTTCTGCGTTTTTTAATCGATTTCCTTAAATGTCCGGAACACTGGTACCAAAAATAGCGCAAATCTACTCTCCGGATAGCTTCTAGGTTTATTTTGTATGTTCTAATTCTATTTAAAGCCCTTTATTTCCTTGCCAAGAGTACTGTTTTGTTCCCAGAATAAAAAAATTCCATTATCATTCCTCTGACCGCTTAAAAATGAAGAAAAAACTTTAAAAATTGTATCATAAGATAGCGTAACGGGTACAATGGTTGGCACCCCTAAGCATTTTTTCACTTTAAATTGCGAATTACTCTCGCATCTAAAGAGCGAGTTACATAATTTGTATGTCAAATTAAAGCTTAAAGAATTTCTAACTTGAATATTATCATACAAAAATGTTAAATAAACAAGGAATCTTATTTAAACTATAAAGAAGGAAAAGACTGCGAAAAGGCACAATCATTGGCACCAAGGTACAATTGTTGGCACCCAAGGGTACAATTTTTGGCACCCTTAAAAATGAGAGAAATACCATTGTTTTTCGTGATAGCTAGCTATTTTGATCAAAATTTTGTTTAAAAAAACTGTTTATTATAGCAAAAACACTTCATTTAACGCAAATTAAAAAAAATTCAAATTATATTTCATTCAAAAATCGTTAACATACATTTTAAATTTTAAGTTTTTTTTTAAATTGCTTCATTATTTATTTTAAAACATTTCAACGTGTGTTTCAGACGGTATAGCGTAACGGGTACAATGGTTGGCACCCCTAATTTTTGTACTAATTATTGGCACCCCTCATGAAATTAAGAATTTACGAAAAACTACTATACCTAGGAACTTAAAATCATATTTTTTACATAAGATGTATCAATTTTCTACAATTCTGCATTTTTATTGAGAATTATTTCAATCTCATTTTATTTTTATCAGGAAAAAAGTAAAGTCGTTCTAAATTCGTAAAAAAAGCGCTAAAAATACAGTGTTCCCGCTAAGGTGACTAAATTTTGTAACTGTCCGTTTTTCAATTTTTTTAAAGTTTTTGGATGAATATTTATTTTTTTAAATATGGAAATATAATAAATTAAATATTTTCAATTGTTGTTTTGTAAAAAAATTGTTTTTAATTGTTAAAACGGGAGTGCCAATAATTGGTCCAATGTTGTGGTTTAATTATTGGCAGGGGGGTGCCAATAATTCGTGCTATGGGGCATCAGTTATTGGCACTGCCAATAATTGTATTTTAGAGACTGCCAATAATTGTACCCCGTATCAGTTGTTAATATCAGTTTGAAAAATGGGACAAAAAAGGCACAAATATGGAGAAGAAAACAATCAGCATCCTTTAATAATTAAATAATATTGTATTTATTATAATTTTTAACTTCCGAGAAGGGTGTATTTTAATGTGAACTTAAAATTTTTGCATATTTCCATGTCCCCCAAAATCGAATCAAACCCTCTTTATTTACTGCATACCTACGCAGGTATGTTTTGCCTACGTTATCTCGCGAACCACTTATGGTACTGCACTTGATTAACTTTATCACATAGATTAGTTAAGCGGGTTTTTTAAAAGGAGTGAAAACTAAAAAATACGTTACTAACAAAATTTGAGATGAGGTAAAATCCATTTTGAAGTTTTTAAAGTTAATAACCATTTTTTGAGTACCGGTTTTTGTTGT
Source organism: Sphaerophoria rueppellii (assembly GCA_920937365.1). NCBI lineage: Eukaryota > Metazoa > Arthropoda > Insecta > Diptera > Syrphidae > Sphaerophoria > Sphaerophoria rueppellii. Next base: position 93,016,830 of record CAKKXW010000001.1, read on the forward strand.
ATGTATTCCTGTTTCATAAGACTACATCGACTGAAACACATTTTGAAATGTCTTAAAATAAATTATAGAGCAATTAAAAAAAAAAAAACTTAAAATTTAAAATGTATGTTAGAGATTTTTTAATGAAATATAATTTTAATTTTTTTATTTGCGTTAAATGAAGTGATTTTGTTATAGTAAAAAGTTTTTTTTAAACTTAATTTTGATCAAAATAGCTAGCTTTCACGAAAAACAATGGTATTTCTCTCATTTTTAAGGGTGCCAACAATTGTACCCTTGGGTGCCAACAATTGTACCTTGGTGCCAATGATTGTACCTTTTCGCAGTCTTTTCCTATTTTGAAGTTTTTATAAGATTTTTTGTTTATTTAAAATTTTTTAATGATAATATTCAAGTTAGAAATTCTCAAAGCTTTAATTTGACATAAGAAACATATAACTCACTTTTTAAATGTGAGAGCAATTCGCAATTTAAAGTGAAAAAATGCTTAGGGGTGCCAACCATTGTACCCGTTACGCTAGTCTCTTCGGGGAAATTAAATATTATTGCCTTTTTTGTCCCATTTTTCAACTGATACAGGGTACAGTTATTGGCAGTCTCTAAAATACAATTATTGGCAGTGCCAATAACTGATGCCCCATAGCACGAATCATTGGCACCCCCCTGCCAAAATTTAAACCACAACTTTATATTGGACCAATTATTGGCACCCCTGTTTTAACAATTTAAACATTTTTTTACATAAAAAAAAATTGAAAATATTTAATTTACTATATTTTTATATTTAAACAAATAAATATTCATCCAAAAACTCAAAAAAACTGAAAAACGGACAGTTACAAAATTTAGTCTCCTTAGCGGGAATGATTTTAAGTTCCTAGGCATAGTAGTTTTTGGTACATTATTAATTTCATGAGTGATGCCAAAAATTAGTACAAAATTTGGGGTGCCAACCATTGTACCCGTTACGCTAATTATTCCCTGTCACACATAAACAATATTTTGAAATCTATGCGGTGTAAGCCGATCGTGAATTATCTACAGCTGAAGGCAATATTTTCCATTTTACCGAAACCTGAACATGATAATAATAAATTCAGTTTCTTCCCTCCACTTTTCTATTTAGTTGAGAATAACGTCATTCTTTACTGGTATGTATATGGTGCAGGGAAATTTCTACAAAGGAATCTGCTCCACATGGGAATTTACTCCAATGAAAGTGGGAAATAAGTATACAATTGTGTGAGAAAGTACTCCATCAAGTCATCCTTTTAAATGAATATTTAACTTAAATTTCATTCGTACGCCAAACTACTGAGAAATATCTATAGTCTTAGCAAAATATCTAGATTTGAATGAAACTCTAATAGAAGTAAAAATATTTACATTGAAAGTCAAAACAAAAGTTATCTCACCGGAGACTGGTACCGTTACCCTATGAGGTGAATTTTGCTTTAGCTAAAACAGTATTTAACGACTAGAGCTACAGTACATACGATTATCTCAGGATTCGAGTAGCTACATAAAATGGTGAAATATAGTTCTTATTGTAATTTATTGGTTTGTTTTAAATAAACTAAATATGGTGCTTGAGGTGGAGATTACCGAAATAAAAAATGTGCACGACTGGGTTGTACGAACTTGCTCCTGAATGCTAAAACTAAATATTTATGATTATATAAAAATAATTAGAATTTATGAAGAAAATTAAAATTTGAAAATGTACCTCGTAAATACATTTAATTCCAAAAATTTAAATGCCAAACAAATTTAAACCTTATTCTTGATTTATTGATCTTTTTTGAAAATCGTCGGAGCCGTTTTTTTTTTTTAATTAATTTTGTATATATAAAATTTTTCAAAAATGCTTTAAAATTAATTTGGGTATGCAGTTTTCAAGACCATGTAAATATACATATTATACTTCAATTTGGATTTTTTGAGATACAGAATTTTGAAAAAAAGTTAAAAATATTTTTTAAAAATCCAAAAAAAAATTTTTTTAATACAAAATATTATTTTAACAATATACACGTACTTTCAGAAAAAAACTTACGCTGATCGGACTTTCATTTTTCGGGAAAATCTATTAACAAAAAAACGGTTCTATGGAAGGCACCGTTTTGGAGCAATACAACATTTTTTTTTGTACATAAAAAAAATAAGTGTGTAAAAAAATAAAACTCGAGTAAGTTTAAAAAAAAAAAATCGTAGGAGCTGTTTTGGAGAAAAAAAAAGTTTTGGTTTTTGGCCAAAAAAATCGTACGGTGGCTACCCTAAATTTTGATCTTAAAACAAAATTAAAAAAATTGGAATATGAGTTTTTGCTCAAACCTCTAATTTTCAAATTTGAAGTCAATCGGACCATTAGTTAAGGCTGTAGATGCCTGTAAGCTTCCCGACAGACAGACAGACGGAATCGCCGGACCCACTTTTTTCGACTGTCATCGTAATGTCATATCTCATTCTCATCTCAAATTTTTTTTTTTACGAATTCAATACTTGCCATATATTCTATATGTCGCAAGTAAAAAGGAAATTGCATCAACTGTGTTTATACAAGTAAATGAAATTGAGTTTTATTTTTTTAACGTAATTGGTCATATTTACACTTACATATGATTTGGAAATTCTGTTTTCTCGAAAATGTCAATCTGAATGTTTGTTGAATTTTTAATTAATTACATCGACAGCATCGGTTTTAATTGGGATTCATTAGCGATAGCAAATTTGAATTGTCTTTGATGTTTTGTTAATTTTTTTGAACAAGGCGAATTTTATTTCGTGGATAAAAAAACTTATAATAAGTACCTAAAATAAAGTTGATGAGAATGAGAATCGAATGAAATTGAACAAGAGTCGCAAATCGAATTTGAAAAGACTCAATTACTTTAAGCCTAAAAATGAGTAGGCATGTACATAGTACATAGTTATCTATCATATTATTATTATAGCAAAAAAAAAATGTAAGCGTGGAGGGCAAGATATTTCTAATTGATTGATGGATGAATGAATAATGATAATACTTCGCTTAGTCCTCAAAGTTAAAGCAGTGCAGTTACTTATCATACGAACTAGGTGTTTTGCCCAACGTTTACCAAGTATGATTTTTGTCAAAACCTCTGCTGTGCGGTAGATATGATATAGTTCTCAGTTTCTTCCACTTGTCAAAACAGAAAAGCAAAGCACGTATAAAACGCAGTGTCCGTAGCTGAGTGGTAAGGTGCGTTGGCTGCTAAGCAGAACGTCCGTCGTGGGTTCGAGTCCTACTCGTGCCCCTAGTTTTTATTTCATCTTTCACGGGTACTGCCTTTTGCGAAGAACTGACAAAACTTCCAAGAGTATCATCTGTCATGAAAAAGTGCTTCTCAACTTTGCCGTTCGGAATCGACATTAAATTGTAGGTCCGTTCAGTTGTTCATACGCACCTAGAGAATTGTTGATGAGAGTAAGCCACTTAGGCCTTGGCTCTTCAAGAGCTGTCGCGCCATTCTATTTATTTATTTTTAAAGGTATAAAACTGAAGTTAATTTGATTTTAAGTGCATATTTTAAATGCATATTTTTTTTATTTTTCAGCGCATATTTTGAGTTTTAAAGAGCATGAAAATCCAAACCCTAGTGATTATAAATGTATAGTCTTGGGATTCGTCCGTGTTCACTTACGGGCCCAGCTTTTCTCTGTTAGACTTTTCTCTTGAAAATGGGTAAGTTCACAGTGCCTTTGGCCAATCACATAATCCCGAATCAGTAAGAGAGCACTAACAAAATAGTCATCTTACATGGCAGCGGCTTTTAGACTTGAAAAACTAAAATAGGCTCCACTGGCTTCACCTTAATAGTTGTTCTTCTATTGCTTCCAATATTTTCTGCATATCAATTACATGGTGGCTTGGTTTTCTAGGGATCTCGCCGTCTGTTTGAACAAGAAAAGTGAGGATTGGCCACCTTATGGTTTCCTTCTTAAGACGTTAATGTCATCTTCAGAAGCCAAAAATTGATGTTACATAAGGTATGTTCAGCGACTGTTCACTATTCTGCACAGTTTGAAACAGTTTGAAACAGAAAAGTGCAGCTTCTTTTGGGGTTCTTTGACACATTTACTGTTCCAAACTGTTCTGTTTTGGTGTTCATTAAGTCTGTCTAGAACAATTTGGAACAGTTTATTACAGGATTTTCTGTTCCATATTTTTATGTAAAACACTTTTTGTGTGTTTAAACTGTTCCAAACTGTTCTGACATTTCTCATGAAGCTGTGCTGTACTGTGCTGTCTTTTTTCTCCCTGAACAAAGCTATAAGGCACAAAGTGGAGAGCTTGTTGCAACAAATTTCTTGCTGTTTAGAGTTGCGCAATAGAAATTTTATGAAATCAAACTTCAGGAAGGCATTTTTGAGTTAAAAGCAGAAGTTCTACGTATGCCTTAGGGACCAAGGTGGGTTCGACGGTTGTTTTTCTTCTTATCAAAATAGTTTACAATACTTGCTATTTGCTTTCAGAGCAGGTGCAATTGAAAAAATATAACTGGTAAAACTATCGCTTTCGATTCAATACATGTGCACTAAACACTGGAATTTTTCACAAATAACAATTTCTGAACTATGAAACTTGTTACTTTCACTATTGTGCTTTATTAAAATTCTCCTGAACAAAAGTCAATTGCAAAAAAACATTATGTTCACGTATCTTGTATTAAACCCACTCAGGTGTAACCTTCCATTCATCACACAGAAAAATATAAGGCAACACAAAAAAAATCAATATCTAAACAATTGCTGTGTATTTGGCAATTGAAATTCCACAGGCGTATTTTTAATAAAAAAAAATAAGAGAAAAGAGCAGAATAAAGCATCTCACATTTCACATGAAACAAAATTACACGCCGCCTTCTTTCCAGCATCATCACTCCGGAAGTCGGTTTAATATTGATGAACTCATAATATCGCAATTCAGCAGAATTGAGTGTTTTGTTTTATAGAGTCGATGATGATAGCAGTTATTTTGTTATTTTTGTTTGAAATTCATCACAAATTATGAGATTTTTTTATCGTTCTTCTGTTGGCTTCCTGGTGAAACGGGATACTATCTGGTTTCGGGTAAAAAAGAGATAGATTGTTGAATAGTAAATTGGACACAAATGCCCACGAGATGAGATTTTATTTATTGAACAGAAGGCAATAGAGCGAATTAATAAACCCTAATGAACGATATTCTGACAATTTTTATATCAGCCATTTCAAGTTTTGGGAATAATACTGTCAATATGAATAAAAATTGCCTAAAAGTCAAACATGAACAAGCACCTTTTAAAAATGAATTTTAAAATAAATGTTTTGAAAGCCAAATTTAATTTAATAAAATTTTTGAGAGAAAATATTCTTCAGCAAATAGCTATTTCATGTGAAAATCGTTTTAAGGTCAAACAAAGCGATCCATAAGGTCTGCAAATTGCATAATTTCTAAACAAGTCCTTGAACGCACAAGCTTAACCACTTCCAGAATAATTCGTTTTCCTAAACTTTTAATCTTTTTATTCCATTTGAAATTCAATTCTTAACTCAACAAGTTTTCAAAGTGAATTGCGAATTTGATGAAAGGTACTTTTAGATTTTATTAAATTCCTTAAATTCATTAAAGCACTTCAATATTCAGCAGAACCGCCTGCCTTAAACTTCAACTAACTTGAACAATATACCGGTAGCAATTTTTTCTTATATCTCCTTTCTTATTTATGCGCCACTCGTTTTCAAGCTCATTCCAGGGAAAAAAAATTAAAAATAAATAAGAAAACAGATTATCATCCCTTCAACCTCACGAAGATAATAATTGGATTTGATTCATCCCAAACTTCTACTTCCGTTCTGAATATTCTGACATGGAATATCATCCGTCCAGTTCAGTGGTCACGTAACTTCATTTATACTTAGCTCTGTGTCAATCAGTCTTTCCTCTTCCGGCCAACAAAACAAAAATTATTATTATCTCGTTTAACAGAAATGTTTGCATTTAACATGTCCTTCAAAGACATGAGATGTTATGAGATAAATTTCGTTCGACAGGAAATGTGGGAAGGATTCGATCCATACCTGTTTATTTGAAAGGACAATTGGACACGTGAAATGGAAGAAATAAAGTGAATCGATTGATTGAAATTGTATCATTATGGATGCTCCTCAAGAATATGACAAATCTTGTCACAAAAGAGAAGCATTGTCTACCTTTGACTATAACTCACATTCGTGGTTTGGTGTTGAACAAAACAGCACCACCTCTAGGAAACCAATAAGTGATAAATAATCATAAATAAAAACACGTGTAGACTCACAACAATTAATGGTGATAATTACCACACACATGCTTAGCATCAGGACGCCTGCTTTTCGACTCGATGAGCAATGGACACTAATTTCGACACATGATAAACAAAGTCGTAAACAATTAAAATCCTGCATCGGCGAGTAATAGAATCCAATCGACTGAAAAATCCAGCTCACTTGACCGAAGTTAAACAATTTATTTAAGCCTAATGCAAAGCGACTTGAATCCTACCTGATTTACGCACTCCACTATTTTCATGGGAGCTCTGGTTTGAATGTTATTGTTTTCCCAAATCTCAGGGAGAGTATTTAATACATTTTTGTGTTTATGTTTATATTTTACGTGTTCAATCAGGATTAGGTTTGTCAAATAAAAATGAATTCAATCATTCATTCGATTTATTGCGAAGGCAAATACAATCCACATTTTTCTTTCATCTCGAAGCCAATTAGGATTATAAAAAAAATTAATTTGGACTCTTCGCATTAAAGCCACACTTTTTTATCAAAAAGGTATTTGCTGGTGTATAAAAGAGTTTAAGGGGATTTGTTCGAGATTTTCAAAAATTATAACACGGGTTAATACAGTTTAATTTAATAAAGGGCTTTTCAATAGGGACGCTACAAAAGTAGACCGATAAGAACAGCAAACGACGCCATATTTTTTCCCGCTCTGTTGACATTTCTCTTCAGTAAGATTTGCCATCATTGACATTTTATTATGGAAAGGTATAAAATCCAACAACGAGTCGAAATTATTAAAATTTACTACCGAAATTCGGAGTCAGTGGTCAACACTTTTAGAGCGCTACGTACAATTTATGGTCGTCATAATCGTCCTGCCAGATCAACAATTGAGCGTCTAGTGGAAAAATTTGAATCCACAGGCTCAATACAAAATGTTCCCGCCGTGCCAATGAGACAAAGAAGTGCCCGTAGTGTCGAAAATATTGCTGCCGCTAGCGCATCAATTGCGGAAGAACCAAATCAGTTTCTCACACGTCATTCTCAAGCGTTGGGCATCTCTGTGACGTCGTTGTGGCGAATTTCACGAAAAGATCTTGGCCTACATCCTTACAAGATCAAATTGACGCAAGAACTGAAGCCGCTTGATCACCAGAAGCGTCGTATGTTCGTGAATTGGGCTGAGCAACAACTTGAAAATGATCCGGATTTTCATCGAATAATCATCTTTAGCGATGAGGCTCATTTCTGGCTGGATGGCTTCGTCAATAAGCAAAACATGCGTTATTGGTCAGGCAGCAATCCACATGTGCTTCACGAGGCACCATTACATCCCGAAAAAATCACTGTTTGGTGCGGTTTACATGCTGGTGGTGTCACTGGGCGGTATTTCTTCCGTGATGATCAAGACCGGCACGTTACTGTGAATGGGAATCACTACCGCTCAATGCTAACCAATTATTTTTGGAATGAATTGGATGATATGGACTTGGACGATATGTGGTTTCAACAGGACGGTGCCACATGTCACACAGCAGGCCAAACAATCGAATTATTGAGAACCAAGTTCGATGACCTGTGAATTGGCCGCTTCGTTCATGCGATATAACGCCGTTAGACTATTTCCTGTGGGGGCTACGTAAAATCTATGGTTTATACCAACAAGCCAGCGACGATTGATGAACTTCGTTCGAATATCGAACGTGAAATTGCAGCAGTATCGGCTGATTTATGCTTGAAAACCATCGAAAATTGGGTTCAGCGTCTGGACTTCTGCAAGCGTGCCCGTGGTGGCTATGTAAAAGAAATCGAACTCTATACATCAAATGTACTTTCACAGGTATAAAGAATTTCATTGATATAAAAACCGTTTTTGTTTTATTGAAGAAAACTTTTTTAGCGTCCCTATTGAAAAACCCTTTACGTTGATGTTATTTATTCTCTGACAGTGTAGCGAGTGTACAACTGTACAAAACCACGAGAGCATTTGGCATCCCAAATTCAGGTATTCGGATTACACTCCTATCCAGATCCGTCAACATTTTCAATTAAAGAGGGACAATCGTCACCAAGAAAACCCAATAATTATCTTATGCAAACGTCATTAACTAACCAAATTCGTTCCTTTCAAGCAGACAACGGAATGTTTCTTCCTAAATCAAGCAACTTCTTAAATCAAGCAATTATCCCACATCTTGACAAACACCGTTTACCTTCAAAAATCTAAATAACCGAAGTCACTGGCCATTGAATTATATTCCAAGGTTTATCGCCATCCATTACCTACCTAAAATCTTACAAAACGAAGACAACGACAATGTTCATTTCGTTCGTTATCCTTTGTAAGTTGAGACTGTGCGCTCTTATCAAGACCTTGTCTCTTAAACTTTTCTTGAAAACATAAAACAACATTCACCTGAAACGACTCGAATTTTTCAACATGATTAAAACTTTTTTGTGTCTGCAGGGACTTCTTTTTCGTCTTCTTTTATTTTTTGTTTATTTGGAAATGAAAAAATTCCTTTGTGTACACATAACCACAAGCTTCTCATTTTAGTATTCGAAATTCCCTTCGATCGACAGAAAAAATTACGTGCTTGATTTTTGCCAGGCTGCTTTGATTCCCTTTTATTGCATGAGATTGTGTGTTCGAACTATTTACTTGAGAATTTACTACCTCAATAAATTTCTCAAATAATTTCTCTCGCAAACACAAAAAGGATCTTAAACACACAAATGAACCGTTCATATAAAATTTGCTTCTTCTGAAGTTAGATCGTAAAGAACAATTTTATAATGCGTTAATAATGACGATGAGGCGGTTATTGTAACTGTAAGAATGTTTAGGTGTTTCGGTGGATGTTGGTTCTAAAAACGAAAACGTGTAATTTTTAAGAGCTTTAAGCTGAATTCTTATTTTTATTTCGAGTATTTGTATGTACTGTACCGTCACTGGTGAAGTTTTCTGATTTTTGCCCTACACATGTGCAGTTTGTTCATAAGGATTACAAGATGTTGTAGATGAACACAGTTAGCAAACACCTGCTTGTCTACATCTTAATGTAGAACAGCATGGTAGTTGGATAATAATAGGTTCAATTTCAATGGATTCAGGGAGCTTAGGAGGACTAAGAGCTTCTAGGATTAAACAATAGAATCTTAAGCATTGAGCTCTCAATGCGATGCAAGGCTTTAAGACAATTTTGAAAGGGTACATTAAACATAACCCTGCAGTGATAATTGAGATAACAAACACAGGAACTTACACGCACCAGGATCCGTAGGAGTCTGTTTTATTGTATTAGGTACACTAATTAATTCCGTTTAAGCTTTTAGAAAGTCGCTTTAGGGGTTGCTTAATACCTATCATAATTAAGAAGAAGGACATTTTTTTCCGAGTCTAAATTGAATGGTTTTAGTTGTGTACAATATCCCTGATAAAACAATGCCAGTTAGTGCACCTTTTTTGAACTGAATTGTTTTACTTTCTAGAAGTCAACGTACTTTAGTTTAGTCATTGTTGGCATTAACAGACCTTATTTCCTGGAAAAATCTTTTAATTCAGAATCATTCCATCTTTTGTCGAATAACAACACAAAATTCCTCCAAGCATAGGTACACACAATGTAAACTTAATTGGCCCAAAATAGTTTAGTAAAATTATTTCCGGCAAAAAGGAAATATTTCAATCATGTATTGAATGGCAATAGATTTATTCAAAGATTCTTGTACCTTTCCACAAAATAACACACATAGTTTCAAAGCAACAATTTGTTTTCCTTTGACCCTCTCTTGTTTGAATTTTTTAATAATCCCAAATACCGAAATATGAACATACAATTTTGACATAATATTAAAATTTTTCAAAAAATGCGAAAAATGTTATTGAACATTGACAAATTACAGAAAATATAGACGACATATACAAAAAATGTCCTTGTCAGAGAAAAATTATGTTTGTGTTGCCATTACATATTTTTTAAGAGAAAATCCTTAGAATTCTTGCTTGAGCATACAAACGGTGAACATTTGTACTTATATAAATCAAAATGAGTAATAGCTCAAGGATTCAAGAACATAAGATGCAGAAAAAAAAACAGAAACACTCACAAGAACAGCAACTGAGTCATGATTTATTTGAAAGTGTGTTTTGTTATTTTTTCTTATGTGGTCAGCATTTTATCCCAAAAATGTAATGAAATACCTTCTCATTTTGTCTGTGATGCTTGTTGTGTTGTTTTTTGTTCTTTTATTTAATCCTGATGATGTGGAAAATCATCATGGCGGCGGAGCCTTACCCCCAAGAAAGGCTGGACGGATTAAGATTGTGTTTTTTGATTGAATGAGAGCTTACGAAAAGAATGAGTGCTGTTTTTTTTTTTTTTCTTTCATCGCTTCGTCGAATGTTATTCAGTTTTACTTAAATTTTAAGGGATAAATGTTATTATAGGGGATGATCGGAGTCTTAAGAGGGTTTCAATGAAGAAGACTTACATGTTGTTCGATAGACAAGCAAAATAAAAGTTCCACTACGTCGTATACTTGCTTTTTTATATAAACTTTACATTAGAGTAAAAGTCAGCTTTTGTATCCGAACAATACATAGCTTTATTTGACAGAAATTGTAAAATTCTTATTTTAACTTACTTAAGAAAAACATGGGAGAAAAAAACATGTTTCTTTTTAAAATCGCAATAATGTGAAAGAAATTCGATTTAAGAAGGAAACTGTGGTTGCGCTTTTCTCAAAAAATTGATAGTACAATTTTTCCTATCATTCGAATATTCTGTTGATGAGTATTCTACGGAGTATATTCACTCGAGAATACTAAAAACTTACTGTTAGGTGAGTTGGCTGCTAAGCAGAACGTCGTGGGTTCGAGTCCTGCTTGTGTCCATAAAGTTTTTATTTCAAATTTCACGGGTACTGCCTCTTGCGAAGAATTGTGGAGTTGGTGAGAGTAAGCCACTAAGGCCTTGGCTCCTCAAGAGTTGTCGCACTTTATTTTGTTTTATCATCAAAACTGACCAAGCCGCCGACGGAAGTGCTGAATTCGGTCCCAATGCAGAACATGATAGCATTAAACGAGGCGTCTTAATTTGTTTCTGATATCCAATATGCACGTATGTGGTTTTGCTTGATTTGGAAAAGGCTTTCGACAACGTATGGTTAGAAAAATTTCATCCAGTGCTGACCAGACTTGGCATATATGTGGTGGATGCTGGCAACACTTAAGAAATTCACCTTGTGAATAAGATTCGTTGTTTCGTCTCAGTGTCTACCCAGTAAGCAACCGAGCAAAACAACTTCATTCAATCATTAGCAAACAATCTAATAACAGAAAATCATAAATCAAAAATAAATTAATTAAAATAAAGAAATAATTTTATCTTCAAACATTTGTATCTTAATTTTTGGGCTTAATACTAAGGACCCCAAATATATATGCAACCACGGTGAAAAGCTTATTGTGAAATGTGGTAATGTAATTTCAAATTGTACAAACTCCACTGATCTAGGAAAAAGGACAATGCACCGCTTGTATGGACAATTCAAACCGAGAAAGCGTTCATTCGCTGTCACCAAGCCCTCATGGAAGCTGCCACCTTAGCTCATACCCTCCCAGAATCTGAATTGCGTGTAGTGACCGACAGCTATTAGGTCGGAGTAGTCCTCCGTCAAGTCATCGACGGCAGTTCTACACCTCTTGGATTCTCTTCGAAAACCCTATCAGAGACACAAACAAAAAAAAGTACAGTATCTTTCATCGCGAATTAAAAACAATCAAACTGTTCAATCAATCAAAATGTTCAATTGCTAGAACATCAACAACATATCGTCGATTGACGGTCGTTGGCTATATTATCGGACCATTAGCAGTTGACTTTCACCATTGACAATCTACCTGCAGCATTGGAAACATCACAGCGACAACGGTATTTATAGTACATCTCCCAATTCTCCACCAGACATTCGTCATGTAAACCATTCAGAAAACGCAGTGGCAGATGCTTTCTCCCGGATTTCAGTGATTTATAATCCAATAAATATGAACTACGATGCGATTACAGCGACTTACAACGGCTGCCAACGTTGCAAAGTGCATAGGCATACAATATCAACCATTTGGAACTTTCTAAGCAGCTGATTCATTGGAGACGTGCACATCAACATCGTTGGGCCTCTATCTACTGGAAAGGAATTCAGCTTCTTGGTAACATGCACCGATCGAGCGATACGCTGACTGGCAAGCCGCCTCTGTTGCGCAGGCATTTCTCTTTAACGAGGTAGCTCAATTTGGTTGCCCACAACGATTAGGAACAAATCAAAGACCTCAGTTCGAGTTCGAGTCAACGCATTCACACTACGGCATTTGACCCTGATGCAAACGGGGTAGTAGAGCAGTATCTACGCTCACAGAGAGTCGCTCTGACATGGAAGAGCTCCTCGAACTTTGTTCCATGGTGAATGAGTTCGAGACCACACCCGCTGATAATACCGAATCAAGAACTGTACCGGATGTGAGGTTGAAAGCTGGAAGAAGCCTCGATTGCGTTTTTTCCCTCGAAGGGGGAGCCATGTAACTACATTCAATAATTGAGCGTGCTACAATAGCTTATTCTTGAACGCACCCAACAGCTGACCTTCTTTCTCGGGAGTGCCAACTGAACATCGGTACCTATTCATTTCCTGTTGAAGATTGGAATCTTTTATTTTCGTCTTGATCTCAAAATTCGATCGAAAAAGCAGTGATTCTCTTACAGCTTGATATTGAGCTGATTCAGCGATAATGTGAAGACAGGAAGCTGAAAATAAACGTCCAAAAATGAGAGACGATTCTGTTGTTGAGAGGGATACTTTCGAAAATTGCCACAAGATTGTCATGATTGGGCACGGACAGCAATTAACTTACAAAAGTTATGTACCTCGGTATATGATTGGATCAGTATTTATATTTCGACGGTCATAATATGTAGAAAGGGATGCTCCTTTGGTCTGACTAAATGTATGTTTCTACATTACATTAGGACCGTTTCTGATCCAAACCTTGGATTCAAAAGTGGTTCAACTTTGAACCATCTTAAATTAAGAAGATTCTTTCGCTATTTAGATCAATCAATATTTAAGTTTTCGATGTTTCCCATAGTTGTTCAAGTATAAGGAAACTTGGTTGTATCCTTCGTCCGAGGTAGGGTGGGATCCTTACTTTGTATCAAGATTTCTAGTTGTGTCAATATAACCTATGATTTCAAAAGAAACCACTACTCTTACGAGGCAAATTATTAAAGTTACACAAGGACATTTTATGGTTTTTGTGCTAATTTTAATTTTTTTTTCTTCAAAGAATTGAGGCTCAGCTACCACCACAATTTTTTAATTAAAATTCAATTATGTATCGTATTTCCTTATTAAAATTTGCCCATAATTGCATCCATGCCATTTCCAATTATTATCAATCATGGAAAAACGCCGATAATCAATTTTAAAAATTCAGCAATTAAAAATTTCCAACGATATCATTACCCCATATTTGCTTTCATTTTAAAATTCATAAAGAAGTCCTTTTGCTTAAAGAAAAAAAAAAACCAAAACGATTGTAACACAAAAATGAAATAATTTCCAACTCATAAATTAAATCAATTTGGAATGGTTTTCATCTGTTACCCGCGGTATTTTCCTCTACTAAATTCTTATTTAATTCCATATAATGAATATTTAATATTCATGAAACTCCCATTTACAAACAAGACCTTATGCCACGACTTGAAAGGTTTTCGTTTTTTATAACCGCCGCCGCGTCGCCGTCGAACCTTATTCGAAATTCGCAAACTGTTTTTCTGTTCGCAGGTGTAAATGTAGAAACAAAAATCAAAAGTTACATTCATTTATTTTGATTTTTATCCTCATTTTAACAAAAGATTGACAAAAAGAAAAACAAGGAAGTTAAAAAAAGAACTTATTTGTTGAATGTCTGTCGTATAATGTATTTGCTCTGGGAAATTGCTTTTTCCTTCTGTCTCTTAAACTTCTGAATTCAAAACTTAAACACACCCACACACACGAACAAACAAACAAGCAGAGGCATAACCTTTCACTTTGTAGAAAAAAAGAAAAATTACTCGTATTTATCCTTTTCACATGTGTCCTTATGCAGTTGTTAAAATTCCCTTGTGTACTGTTACAAGTCCCATTTTTTCTTTGGATTTGTTTTTATTTCCTTTTTTTTAACGGTACGTTTATTAATGTCCTGACATACTGAACGTAATGTGTCCCATTCAATCGGTTGACTGACTGCAAAATAAATGGAATTCTCCGAAAAAATACACAGAAAGATGTCTTTAAATGAATTTAGTTGAACGACAGTGTGCTTCGGAGGTTTGTTCATATCAGAAATTTTGAAGGGAAAGCAAAACCGATTGCTTTTTAAGCTGTTGGCGAAATTACATGTTTTTAAAAATAATTGTAAGCACTTTATCTTGTTTTCTTAGAGAACAAGAACACGAACAAAGAATCAAAACAATGGTTTTGGACTGACGACGAAGACGCATAACGATGAGTAAACTTTCGTCACATTGGAAGACAACAAAGTCAAAGAACCATCAATACCTTGTGGGGAAATTCTAGCAATTTTATTTGTGGGTTTAACGTCTTACGTGTCGACGCTATTATCATTCAATTTTAATTGCACTCACATTCGAAAGACCAAGAAGGCATATGTAGCATTTTTTTGCTTCAAGGCCGTCTCGTCGACGACGAAACGTGTTCAAATCGATTTTGTTCCACTGAAGCAATTATCTGAGACGAGGTATGGTATCATTCTTCTTTGTCTTTAAGCCATGATTTATTTACTGTTGCTTGAAAAATGTTCACACATTTTGAATTGTCTGTTGTTATTGAAAATTCACTCGGAAAGTGATTGCGGTGTGTAGCCCAAACAGCGACAATTTGATGAGGATTGTTTTGTGTTGGCCTTGTAGGAATCCACAAAGGGAAATATATAAAGAGATCCTCATCGATTGAATTCCCAATCAGAACTGATTTTTATTTAAATTATTTCCTCTATTTATACTAAAAATATTTGATGAAAATAAACATGAAATAACGATAATATTGTTGTCTGTTAAGTTTTACACACTTGTAAAAAGTTCGTTGTCATTTATTTAGTACCGAATTTCTGTTTCTTCTTACTATGGTATGGAGCAGAGTCTATTAACGA
>CAKKXW010000001.1:93040252-93050989 GCA_920937365.1 Sphaerophoria rueppellii
CTGATCGACGACTCAACAAGTTTCGTCGTCATTTGGAGTTCATAGGTCTTTTCCAGGATCTGCCGCAACGTGAAAATTTGGTCGATGGTTGACTTTCCTGGCCTGAAGCCACATTGATAAGGACCAATCAGATTGTTGACGAAAGGCTTCAGACGTTCACATATTACGGCAGAGAGGATCTTGTAGGCGATGTTTAGTAGACTTATTCCCCTATAGTTGGCGCAGTTTAGAGGATCTCCCTTTTTCAGGATCGGGCAAACAATGCTGAGGTTCCTTTCATCGGACATGCATTCCTCTGACCATATCTTACAGATGATTTGGTGCTTGCTCCTATCTAGCTCGTCGCCTGCTGCTTTGAACAACTCAGCAGCTAGTCCATCTGCTCCAGCGGCTTTGTTGGATTTCAGCCGTGATTTTGCGGTTTTCACTTCTTCTAGGTCGGGTTCACAGAATTGTTGGCTATCATCGTGTCCAATGAAAGGCTCCTGTCTGACGGCGGTGTTTTGTTCGTCGTCGCCGTTATACAATCTACAGAAGTGGTCTTTCCAAATCCCCAGCATTGACTGCGATTCTACTATGATGTTCCCTTGTTTATCTCTGCAGGCATCAGTTCTTGCTCGATGACCTTGAGCCAGCTGTTTAACCTTTCGGTAAAACCTCCGAACTTCATTCCTGCTGTTGGCTCTCTTAACAACCTCGATCTGACGCTTCTCATGCTCTCTCTTTTTCCTCCAGAGAAGCCGGCGTTCCTCTCTCCTCTTTTGCTCGTAGAGCTCACGAGCAGCTCTTGTCCTTCTATGCAGCGCCGCTTTGTATGCCTCCTGCTTGGCTGCAAGGGCCAGCTTGCATTCTTCATCAAACCAGGGGTTTCGTTTTGGTGGCTGAGTGAAACCCAGCACATTAGAGGCGGCATCTCTAACTGCATTTTGGCAATGTTGCCACTGGTCTTCGATACTTGATGTTGGCGGCATAGGACTCCTTAAGAGGTTACTTGACAATCGATCAGAGAATGATCTGTCGATCTCTTGCGATTGTAGCCGTCCGACGTCGAAATTTCTTGGAGCATTTCCTTGTTTTGGCCGTTGTCGGGATATTCGTAGCACTTCCTTGGCTACGACGAGGTAGTGGTCCGAGTCGATGTTAGCCCCTCGGAAAGTTCGAACATCTAGAATGCTGCATAAGTGCCTTCCGTCGATCACAATGTTATCAACCTGGTTGACGGTTGATTGATCAGAAGATCTCCATGTACCTTTATGGATGTTGAGATGAGGGAACCAGGTGCTTGCTACCACAAAATTTCGCCCCGCAGCAAAATCGATCAGCCTGAATCCGTTATCGGATGTGGTGTCATGCAGGCTGTGCTTTCCGACCGTTCCACCAAAGATGTCCTCTTTTCCCAGCTTTGCGTTAAAATCGCCGAGGACAATTTTAGGACATTGCTCGTATGTTTTGTCAAGGAGCTCGTAGAACTTGTCTTTGGTGTCGTCCTTTTTCTCTTCTGTGGGGGCATGCGCACATATTAAGCTAATGTTGCCGAATTTAGCCTTGATTCGGATTGTCGTGATGCGTTCGCTCACACATTTGAAGCTCAAGACTTTTTGCCTGAGTCTGCTTCCCACGACGAATCCGCATCCAAATAGTCGCTGTTGTTGCTCTCTGTAACAATTACCATAGTAGATGTCACAGTTTTTCATCCTCCTTTTGCCCGGTCCATCCCATCGCATTTCCTGGATAGCGGTAATATCTGCTTTGTAGCAGTTGAGGGTCTCCGCTAACTGTTCGGCAGCACGCGGTCTATTAAGGGACCTAACATTCCACGTGCATATCCGAAAATCGTTGTCCTTTGTACATTTGCTTGGGTCGTCATCAGTGTATCCGTCCGTTTCCGAGGCCTGTTGTTGCTTCGCAACTAAAATTTTTTCTACGTGGTCGGGAAGTCACCCCAACGCACAACCCCCAACCTGGAGTACCAGGCACTTGATGTGACTCCAAGTGCAAGAGCCGGAAAAAACCGCTCCTTTTACGGCCTGGGCTTCAAATAAGTCGAAGTAGCCCGTAAAGGTGTTCACCAAGTAGTTCGGCCTAACTGGAACTGGAGACGCCACCGTTGATTCCAAAGAAGAAATTCATTCGCTGCCGTTCCTCGGTGGGAGTGCCTTGGTGGGAACACTCCTTCGTTGTGGGGTGATTGGTAGTAACAGCCTACTCCGCTTCGACCTGTCGACCATGGGAGGCCCTTCTGCGAAATCAAGTTTCGCGATCGCATAGCTCTAAGCTTCATAGCAGTAGTTACCGTAAGCCGCTCCGCCACGTCAAGGCTTACCCCGTGGAGGGGGGAAGAATTTTAATGCTTCGTTCTCCATGATTCTCAGCGTTTGAGGTCTCGTAAAATTTCTGTTTTTGAAAAAAAGCATGGCCTAATTTTAGTCGAAAAACATCCCTGATTTCGATCTACTTAATTCTCAAAACTTTAAATGATAAAAGGAAGTAAATTGTCATGAAAAGAGGTAGGATTTTTGCCGGTAAAAGTATTGTGGGAAAGCAGTTTTGGGATTTTTGGCTCGAATCGATCAACCCTTATATTTTCACTTCGGAACCAGCCTTTGTATTTGAACAATTTGGCTCGATTTTCACGAAAAAGTCGACTGATTTCGGCCAATCGATTGCAATGCATACAGGCCGCAAACAAAACAAGCATTTCGATGTATTATATACATATATTTTTCACGTTCTTCACGTTTTTCTTCAGTAAGGTTTGCCATTTCATCAATGATCTAACAACGTATACAAATTATTAAGATTTCCTACCAAAATTCGTAATCAGTAGCCACAACTTTAACAGCGCTAAGTCAAATTTGAGGTCGACATAATAGTCCAGCCAGATCAACAATTTGAACGTTTAGTCCAGTTCGGGAGCATTAGGGCCCGTAGTGAATCGAATGTTGCTACCACTAGTGATTTAGATGAAAATGACCCAAATCAGTCGATAATTCGTTATCAAGAGTTGAGCATTTTTGTGACATCATTGTGGCGCAATTGCAAAATGATTTTTGTCTAAATTTGTACAAAATCAAATTTATAGAAGAGTTGAAGCCGCTTGACCGGCATTTACATCGTCCTACGTTTGTGAATGGGGCTGAACATCAACTTGAAATTTGTTGACTCTATGGCTTCGTCACTAAGCAAAATATGAATTATTGATCAGTCAGAAATCCACGCGTGCTCCGTGAGTCGATATTGCATCCCAATAAAAATTACTGTTTGGTTTTGTGTATGAGCCGGCGGCGTCATCATTGGAGATTGAAACTTACATCTTCGTTGATGATCAAGACTGACACGTTGCTGTGAATGGATATTGCTATCGCACGATGCTCACTGATTATTTTTGGCATGAATTGGAAGGTATTGAAAAAGACAATATGTGGTTTCAACAGGACGGCGCCACATGCCACGCAGCACGCATTGCCTCGTTCGTGCGATTTTATGCTGTTAAACTTTTTTCTGTGGGGTTATGTGAAGCCTGTAGTGTCCGTAGCTTAGTGGTTAGGTGCGTTGACTGCTAAGCCGAAAGTCGTGGGTTCGAATCCTACTCGTGCCCAAAGTTTTTATTTCATCTTTCACGGACACTGCCTCTTGCGAAGAGCTGACAAAACTTCCAAGAGTATCATCTGTCATGAAAAAGTGCTTCTCAACTTTGCCGTTCGGAATCGGCGTTAAATTGTAGGTCCCCTCAATTCTTCATACGCACCCAGAGAATTGTTGATGAGAGTAAGCCACTTAGGCCTTGGCTCTTCAAGAGCTGTCGCGCCACTCTATTTTTTTTATGTGAAGTCTATGGTCTACAGAAACAAGCCAACTCTTATTGATAAACTTTGAACGAACATTGAGCCTTATGCTTTGAAACCGTTCCAAGTTAAATTGAAAGGCAGCGCACAAATATCAGCTAAGTTATTTCACTCTTCAAACCATGAGTTTTTGGTTTTAATGGCTGAAATAGTGACTTTTCATACAATTTTGTTGGTCGGGCTGTACATTAGCTTGAAATGGAGTTTTAAAGATATCAGGCATAGAGGTACAGGCCTATTTCTACGAGGAGCATTTAGTTCGATAGTGTATCTGGGAGCCGGAATTGACATTTTAGATAGAAACGAAGATCCTTTTTAGTGGTTTCATATTGGTGCCACCCCCAATATTGACCTGAATAGAGCATAACTGTTTCAGAAGTAGCAACAAAAACTTTGTATTTTGAGCTTAAACGGAGGTCCTTGTTCCCATACAAAATTTTTAATACCAATGATTTTTTGTAATATGCTTTTCGATGTTGAGGGTGTTTGTTATTGTAAAGCCTAAATACTGGTATTCTTTCACCGTTTCTATGAGATCTTGACCATAATACCATTTTACGCGGTTAGCTAAGCGTCCTGATCCTCCACTTGTTTTTGACTTATTTAAATTGACACTCAGATTCCACTCGGTGCAATAGCTACGCAACTTGTAAATCATCAGCTGGATTGATTCAGGATATTCTACCAAAAAGGAAGATATCATCAGCGTACATTAACATCTTGATCTGGAGTCTCTCGAAGGTGATTCCGCAAGGCGTGATCTTAAGAAGGTATTCGATGTCAAAGCAGAAAGCTGGTGGGCTAAGGCTGCATCCTTGTTTGAGTCCTACGGTAGAGTGAATCCAATGTGAAAGATTAGTGCCATTCCATACTGATAGATAGATAGATAGATCTTTATTCAATATAAAAACTAGTACATAATGTCATTGAGAAAAACTTGAATATTTAAAGGCATGACATATCTGTCGTCTGCCCGAGTGGCAAATTTGCTTGAATCTTTTACAGATTTTTTTTTTTTTTTTGAATAGTTAATAGGACTTTTAGTTTAGTTAAAACAAAATTGAGAGTTACTTTATATGCATCTTGAGATTTGTAAGACTTTTTTTTGATTTCAAATTGATTCTTTCTTAGATTTTTTAAAAGGCTTCATTGATTATTTTGGATCTATAAGTGCTGGCGTCAGTATAATAATCAAAAAGTAGCTTCCAATCACCACCATTGAGTAAAACGTGCACCTCTTCCTCCTCTAAAACATTTTTTCCGAAGTAGACGCGCCTTATTTCCTTTAGAATTGGACAGATTCCGATGAAGTGATACACATCTTCCCGTGCTTGTAGATTACACAAGTTGCAAAGATCTTGACCCTCGTTTCGATGCGGCATGGCATTCAGCTTGATAAGCTCACCTCTAATTTTGAAAATCATCCCAATGACATAACAGGAATAACGACTGTTGAAATAGTTGAGCTCTTTGAGATTAAGGTTAGCCCTTGAGTAATACACTCTTTCGGTCGACGCACGAGCTTTTTCTATAAAGGCATACCTTTCATTTTCGTCAGTGAGCATGATGACTTCGTATAAATCCTTTTTCAAGTTAAGTATGTTGCTCACTTCCCAGTTCATCGTAACACCACAATCGGCCGCTATTTTTGTCCATTCTTTGATAAAAAGAGTTTTATGTTGTATTGCATGGCGCATTATCAACTTAGGCAGCCTTGAGTTACTCATTTTTACCACCCTTAATAGATAGTCAGCATTCAATTTTAGAGTTGAAATGAACATTGTTGGCAGACCAGATTCTAAATTATACATATACTTTGGAGTATTAATTGGAAGGTAAAAAACTTTTCTTAGAAAAAAACGTAATAGATATTCAACGATTTCGAATTTCTGTGCACCCCACACCTGTGCTCCATAAAAGAGAATGGATTGAGCCGTAGTATTAAAGACTTTAAACTTTGAACTAAAAGTTCAAAGTTACTGCATTCCATGTTTGACTGTAGATGCCCACAATCACACTGCAGAGTTTTATAGACATTCCATCCCTATACAATTTTTAACATGAGAGCCTTTCTGCCAATTGAATCAAAAGCTGCCCGAAAGTTAACGAAGAAGATATACAGTTTTTTCCGTCTACTTAGATAGGTGTCCGAATATTTGTCAATGTAAAAAAAATATGATCAACAGTTGAATTGCCTTGTCTAAAATCAATTTGGAATTCGATTAGTAGATAAGTGTTCTCAATCCATCTCGTAAAATGACATCACCGAGTTTCCATGAATATTTTTAGAGAAGAGTTGAGAAAGGTGATATTACGGTGGTTCGCTGGATCCATCCTATTGTTAAAATTCTAGCAAAGTGGCAACACTATATATATTAGAGATCAGTAATATTTGTCTCATCTTGTATCATTATGTTCCGTTTTTCTTTTGTATCATTTTTTTCTTGATTCATTAATTCAATAAACTTTGCCTTGTAAAGACGTGTTCGTGTTCTTTCCTTCACTGTATAAATTCTAACACCTATCACCCTTTTTAAAATACGTAAATATTACTGACTTTTTAAAATTCTCAGGTATAATTTTGATATTTAAAATTATGTTGTAAACAGTTGAGAGGTGTTTCGAAAATTTTTCCGTTGCACCTTTGAAAAATTCATTTGGTATCCGATCACAGTCAGGTGCTTGCTTCTTTTTCAATTTGCATACTGTTAACATTTCTTCAACGAGTGTTATATCACGGTCTAAGATATCGTTTTGGAAAGCAGGGCTGGCGTATTTTATTTCTTGTTCGCAGAATTCTGCATTGAAAAGTTTCATGAATTGGCCTCGTAGTATCGATGTCGGGTATTTGGGTGTTTATTGAGATTATATTTCCTTTGATATTTTGAATGGCTTTTTAGAAATCTGACGAGTTTTTGCAGTTTATTAGTGCACATATTGCATAAGGTTTTGTATGCTCTGTTTGTTTTTTGATTGTTCAGTATTGTCGTTTTGAAAGGTCCTGAGAAGAGAGAAAGATTGTTGTCTGATTGATATTAAATTTGCTTTCTGATGTTTTTGCGAGTGGTGGAGCTGTTGACAATACTTTTGTATATTGTAAAGGGCTAACTATAATGAGCGGAAGCAAACGGAAGCTAGTGTCAGAACCCAACGAAATGCTCCCTTCCGAACTGCCATGTGAGCACTTTACCCATAATTCAAAAACAAATGTATGTATTTTGTTTTCAATAATTTGTGAATTTCGGTTGCCATGCAACAAACAAGCAATTTCAAGAAATTAATTACCTGAAATCAACAACGAATCGAATTCCTCTCTGCAAAAAAATCAACAAAACTGTCAAATTTTCGTCCGTAAAAAGCGAAGAGGAGCGCAGTTTACGTCCGTAAGAAAAACTGAACGAAAATTGACGAAACGGGGTAACCCGCTCTTTAGGGCACAATATACGAATTCCTTGTATTCGCTCAGTTACGGACGGTTCCGTCCGCTCTGTTCCGTTCATTATAGTTAGCCCTTAAGCCTTCTGTTGTTGTATGAGTTGTATAAGATGTGCTCCGTGATGTTGTGGTCTAAATTCCTCCTGTATGTTTCGACTTGGTTATCTCGCTATCTTAGTTTCGGCAAAAGAGGGTAATACGTGACTTAATAACAAGTAAGCAATAGACATCTGCAACGAGTAGCTTGAAACTACTTCCAAGCCGTTCTATATATTTCCAAATACACTATTCGCTGTACTCACTGCTTGAAAAACAAATAAAATGAATCACAAACTGAAACCAAAACATTAGAATAGTGTATCTACTCGAAACGAATACACCACTTGATTTTCTTCTCAAATGCATCGAATACAGCGAGTTTATATGGAAAACACCGAATACACTGAATCATATTCAAAAAATACCAAGCTAATTGAAAACTTTCAACTGCACAAGAATGCAAGGGTGAATAAAACAACTGTTGTTTATCACCAACTAAGGATTGAAACAGCTGTTGAGGTTAAACAAAAAGAACACTCGAGTCGAGATGTCTTAACTTTTAAACCATCAAAGTCAAGATCAATAAAGGAAGTAGCAATCTCAGGCTAGATTATGGGGTAAAAATAATTGGAAATGTTAATAAACTGCTTATTTTACGAGTGTATATGTAAGTGAAATATAAACATGAATATAAATACATATGTACTTGCATAATGTAAAATAATTGGCCCTTAGTAATAGAACCCAATTTAGCCAAAATTCGATTTTAACAAAAAATCAGTAGTAATAAAACATACATCTCAATTCTAAAGTAAAATTATGCTTAGAAGCAGTTCACCTGTAACTAAGCGAAATTTAAAATGATAGAATCACAATAGAGCTTTTCGCGTGTGACCCAGAACTGACGTAACCGCGAAGATCACAATAATACGTTTTGCGAATTTGTCAACTTCAAAAGTGAAACTGTCAGTTCACAATAACAAAAGAGTCACAATGATTGCGAAGAATTAGACTTTTGTTAAATTTGAATTGTTATTACGAAATGTTAAAAGCAACTTTTCTAAATCTAACAAAAAGTGACTTTCAAACCGACTTTACGTATGTTTATTACTAAGGGCCATTATGTTTAGCATTTTAATTTTTCCAATTGATTTTCTTAGTCAAAAGTCAAAACTAACGGGTGATTTCTTAGCTGGTTTGGTTTTGGCAATACTGGTTTTGACAGCTGACGTGTGTTTAGTACCTTGTGTCACTGTCAAACAGCTTCAGTTTGGTTTGCAATTTAACCATGGATCGTCTTACAAATGAACAACGCTTGCAAGTTATTGAATTTTACTATCAAAATTCGTGCTCGAGCACTCGTGTTCGAAATGTTCATCGCGCGCTGCTTCCATTTTATGGTCGGCATTCTCGATCTTCTGAGCAGTCTATTCGGAAGATTGTGACCAAATTTCACACCAAATTTATTTTGTTGGACATTAAACCACCAACACTTTTACGTACTGTGCGTAGTGAAGAAAATATTGTGGCCGTATCAGCTAGTGTGACAGAAGACCGCGAAATGACGATTCGGCGCCGTTCCCAGCAGTTAGGCCTTTGTTACAGCACTACGTGGAAAATTTTGCAGAAGGATTTGGGCGTAAAGCCTTTTAACATACAGCTGGTGCAAGAACTAAAGCCAGCCGACCTACCACAACGCCGAATTTTTGGTGAATGGGCTCTTGGAAAGCTGGCCGAGGATCCGCTTTTTTATCGAAAAATTGTGTTCAGCGATGAGGCTCATTTTTGGTTGATTAGGTACGTAAATAAGCAAAATTGCCGCGTTTGGAGTGAAGATCAGCCAGAAGCATTGCAACAGCTATCAATGCATCCCGAAAAAGCCACTGTTTGGTGCGGTTTATGGGCCGCCGGCATTATTGGGCCATATTTCTTCAAAGACATTTCTAACAAACTTTTTTTTTGCCCGAAATGGAAGTTCTTGACTTGCATGATATGTGGTTTCAACAAGACGGTGCCACATGCCACACAGCACGCGAAACAATGGCGCAATTGCGAGGCGAGTTTGGTGAACAGTTAATTTCACGTTTCGGACCGGTCAATTGGCAGCCTACATCGTGCGGTTTGACACCATTAGACAATTTTTTTGTGGGGTATGTCAAGGCTAATGTCTATAGGGACAAGCCCGCTTCGAATGACGTACTGGAAGCCAACATCCATGCATTCATTCGTGAGATACCGGCCGATATGTGTGAAAGAGTATACCAAAATTGGACTCAGCAGATGGGCTACCTGAGACGCAGCCGCGGTCAACATTTGCATGAAATTATCTTTAAACATTAAATTGCAAGGTTCAAACTATCGATTCAAATAAATATTTCATTCATTTTTTCGAATTGTTTGTGTTTTTTTTTTTAAAGTTCTAAACCTCTTAAAAAATCACCTTTTATGTGTACCTATAGCTGGTACACCAAACAGTGTATTTGATTTGAAAGATACTCGGTGTACTTGGTGCTTTTTTAAGTGTTAGACTTGTTTCTGTTCTATTTGATTCAAGCATTCAAGCTTTGGAGAGAAACCAAGCAGTATATTCGTTCTATTATAACGGGATGGAATGGTGTGCAGTGCTTGTTTTTAAGAATAGTGTATTCATTTTTAGTATACACGTATTTCTCTCATACCGTTACTGTGAGTCGTCGTAGCTAACCAAACCTTACCTACTGGACTTAGAGCACTCTGCTCCATGCTAACCTGTTTGTTATAAGAAAGAAGAACTGTCAGAGCAATTTGAAAGCATAATTTTTACTGTCAATTTTGCAAAATTGGTGCTTGAGGGCTATTCTGCTTATATGTACCTTTGACCCAAAAATATACTTAGTTTGCATTGCCTATCAAAAATCAATAAAAGACTTATCCCTCAATTTCATTAAACTAAATTTCTCTCAATTAAATCAATTAGGTACTCCCACTATTCCAATAAATTAAACATCAATCGAAATAGCCTTGTGAAATCGAAACCTCATCAGTCTGCAAATGAAAATAAATATTCCCTTGTGTGGCTTTGGTATCCTTTTTAATTTATTATTTATATCGAGAGTTCAATTCAAAAACATTTTCTATTTCAATGAAAATTGTATATGGTTTCTTTTGATAGAATTAGAAATAAGAACTATATTTATTATTTAATTTTTCCTATGGTTTCGGTGTGTTCCCTTATAAATAAAAGTAAACGTCTGACTACTCCAAAGCTAAAGTGTTCCGATAAAGCTAACTACAAATTAAATAACCTTATCACCCTCATGGATTAACTAAATTAACTCTCTTTAAATCAAATTACTTTAACTCCCTATTCAGAAAATAACTAAAAACTATCCGTTACGTTTGATTCATATAAAAACCCAGTTTCCATGTATATTCGTCT
>CAKKXW010000001.1:93093452-93104544 GCA_920937365.1 Sphaerophoria rueppellii
CACATTGAGCCCCACTTTGTTTTCGCTATTTATTAATGATCTCATCGATTATCTCCCCGGCGGTGTAGATTTTGCAGGAGTACACATTAGGGCCTTGTTGTTTTCGGACGAAATTGTCATGTTCGCGTATTCCCCAGAATCCTTACAGCTGATGATAAATAGACTATATGACTACTGCTGTGTATGGAATTTAGCTGTTAATACCCAAAAGTCCAAAGTGATGATCTTCAAAAAAGGTGGTGGCAGAAATAGTTCTCATGAAAAATGGTCATTTAACGATGAAACCTTAGAGTGTGTCAACGAGTATAAGTACCTTGGTGTAACGTTTTTGAGAAATTTAAGCATGGAGAAGCACTTCAACGAAAAGCTAGAAAAAGCGAAAACGGCGATTAATATCGCCTGGAAAACTTGCTTCATCAACAGGAATATCGCGCATAGCAGCAAGCATATAATATTCGAAGCGGTGTCAGAGAGTATCCTGTTATATAGCGCCCAAGTATGGGGGTGCAAGAAGTTTCTTACGGCAGAAAAGCTCTTAACTCACTACTTAAAACCGATATTCAACCTACCAATCAAGACGCCAAACTACGTGCTTATGCTTGAGACCGGATTATCACCGTTATTCATAAAGACCTTGAAACTACAAGCTGATTTTCTTCTGAGTGTTTTTAGGCTGCCGGAATTCAGATTAGTAAGGAAGGTTGCTATCAAGGCTATACGTGATCAAAATAGCTGGTACAGACAATGGTCAGAACTTGCGGAGAGGTGTAATATAAGTTTTGTTTTAAACATCGAAGATATAATCGACGAGAAATGCAGAGCAGAATACACAGCTGAAGCTTCCAGTTCGCTGTACAGATCAATCTACAGCAGGTTAAACCACAACCTAGCCCAAAAAAACTACTTCAGAGATACCAATAACGTAAAGGTCATAGCTACCATGGTCAGGCTACGCAGCGAACTCCTGAATTTGAATTATAAGGGAAGACATCATTCATTTTCCAGGACCATGCCCAACTCTAAGAGAATCGAGAAGAAGCGTTTTTGGAAGTGATTATTTATCAGAAGCCCAAGTTTTAACGGAATTGAACGAAATGAACGTAGAAAGACTTTATAAATACTGTGTAATTGCGCTAAGGTATAGGGAAAGAATAATTAACGAAAATTTTTGATAAACAAACTCATTAAATATATGCCTCTTGTTCTTTAATGTTCTTATGTTCTTTTAATAACTTTGTTCTAAAATAATTTATCATGCTTTCTTAACAATATGATACAAAAAATTAAAATAGTTTTGATTCTGGCAGACGGCAAATGCCATGTCATAAAGAATTAAATAAAAATCAATCTAATCTAATCTAAATCTAATCTAAATACAAACATTCTTTTCAACAGACGGCAGTTGAGAAATTCAAAAGATCAGTGGAGAACAGATTTCATTCAAAATGAATTTGCTTGTTTGCTTGTTTAATACTTTATAGAAGGGTTTAAAGACGGTTTGAGACAGCGCTTTGTTCCTTAACTATAGATCTGACTTGAAGGTCGGGTTGAATGAAAAATAAGACGATTCTCTAACAGCTGTAAGGCAAACAGAAAAGACTGAGAAAAATACTTTAATTATTGTAGAATTAACCGACTTGGCGGGATTAACTGGATGCAGTGTGTAAGGGTCTGATCTGGCTAGGGAAAATTGGTTGGGGTTAGGTTTTGATCAGTTAATGAGTGAATAGAAAGATAAGGGTGGTTCTCTTCCTCTGATACATGAAACAAAATTTTGGTGATTCTTTTGAGTTATTCAAAATTAATTTTGAAAACTGGAAAAGTAGTTTAGTTATACAAGCATTTAGTGCTCAAAAATTAAGTACCAAACCATTGGTTTTGTTCATCCAGAACCATTTTAAAGCGTAAAATCATGTTAAATTACCTTGTTTAAAATCATTCAAAAGAACAAAATCTGTCATGGACACTTGTCTCAGGTATATCTCCGCCGCCGTCAAGGTTTTATCTCATTCTAATTGTTTTCTGCATAAAATCTCTTCCACCAACTATGCTATTTCCCTATGCTTGGAAACTACTTTGCTTTGAAAGAGGTGCCAATTTTAACATGAATCTAAGTACTTTTTTGAAGTTCTTTACACAACGTATACCTTACTAGTACTCACCTTAATTGCTGTCACCCTAAGGGGAACTCAAAACAAAATGCAAATTTGTTTTATTTTTCCTTTTCTTACAGCGGCAAGTAGCCCTTTCGTGTAAATTGGATGATATAGTTGCAAGAGTTTTCGTTATGTTTTTCATGTTTTTTTATCGCCATAAGAAACTATAACCAAAATAGTTTTATCTCTGGCAAAGGGTTTCGTCAGTTTACTTGAAAATCATACTTTTTTTGGTTTAAAATATAATCTTCTGTGTAAGAATTTTCACATCTTGATCAAACGAACACAATGTTTAATCAAATTGTCCAATTCCAATCCTTCCGCAAACGTCTCTTTTTCATTTATTGAACCATTGCCATTTTCTTCTGGCGACAATATTCTGCCACAAACGTTTATTAAATAAGTTTTTTTTTTGGGAAAGCGTAAATATTTGTTCAATTCACCTCAAATGCATCGATTTACAAAAGCGAAACAAATTTCCAACGAGAAGGATTCATTGGATACGAGCCAATGTTGTGTGTGCGTTTGCATACTTTGTGTTTATTTTATAACTTTGTGAACCGGAAATGTAAATAAACAAACAAATTTTCGCTGAAAACAACATGGTTGCAAAAATGTAACTTAATATTTGCATTGTTGGCTTTGTATCAACAACATTATCTTTTTGAAACATTTGAAATGGCAAAGTTCAGACTATTTGGTTCAAGCGAATAGATCTTATCTATGCTTTTCCCTTGTAAAGTCTGTGTCATGAAATATCGAATTTTGTAATAATTTTACTGTAAAATAATTTCAAACATATACATACACATTGAAGCTCTTTTGGTTGACTTATGCAAATCGAGCAATTCAAAGGAAATTAGTATGAAATAAACAATAGGTTGTCGATAGGTCCAAGTGTGGCAACTTTGTTCATTCCCATCGTCTTTGAGCTGAAACTGACAACAATTTTTACAAATGATAACTCTCTCTAAAAAATTAGAAGATGATAACATCGTCAGCACATGCAGGTGGACTTGAAAATGTCGAATGATATGTTGAAAACCATTTATAAACAAAGAAGCTAATAGCGGTCCAAGTAATGAGCCCTGTGGAACTCCGGCAGCAATGACTTTACGTTAAGGTGTGACTCACAATTATTAACATCATGTCTAGTGGTTAGACCACCTTTTGTATGTCACAAGTAAAATGCGCCATATTATATTTTTTCTCCCTTCACAACTTATGTTAATGAAGATTCCCTTAAAGAACAAAGTTCAGATATGAAATTTTATGAAAAACAATGTTAGAACTTGCTTCAGTCCAAGTGCTTCCTTAATTTCAACCTCATCTAGTCTAATTATGTCAGTTTAAGACCTTGGAAGCACCCGCACAGTAACCGCAAATTAATCCCTCTCACCAAAGTAGCAAAATTGGTACCAGAGGAATTTTTTGTTTTCATTTTTGAGAATGAAAAAAAAAGAACAAAACCAATTTTAACACGTCGCAAATGACCACTTCGTGATTTTTCAAAAGCATTAACCACTCAAATAGCTACAATGAAAAAGAAAAAAAACAATTTGTTTTGTTTTCTTTCTTTTGAAGAGATGAGATGAACTTTTCAGTTTTTATTTCCTTTCTCCTTAGGGATAACAATGATTTAATGGATGCTTCTTAATGTTGCTGTTGAGGGTTGGCTCTTCTATTAGGATAAAAAAGATAAGAGGACGGGTGATGGAATGTGGGTTGATGAGGTAGAGCGCAGCATAAGTAGGCAAAAGAATAACCAAGTTCGAGGTACGAGCATTGTTTTGGGGATGTTCTTTTGTGCAAATGGGCTTACTCGCTTTTGTTCTCACCGCGTTGAATTTTGTTTTGCATAAAAGGAACATCTCTCCTATTGTGTTAGATCTAATCTTTAGGCTTTCGCAGTTGTAACAGGATAGAAGAAAAAAAAAACATAACGGATTGTTGGTTGTCGGAACAGAATGACAAAATATGGAAGTAAAAGTTTTTAAGGGACACGTTTACTTTTTTCTTTACTTTTTTTTTCAATTTTAACTTTTGGGTTCTAGCAAGACTGACAAATTACTTTTTGTAATGTCCTTGGCCTTATTTTCGAAACAGTATTAATATTCTTTTTCTCTTGTTTGTTTTGGAGTTTTTTTTCTTGCTCCTTTTTTCTTGGGGTTGTTAAAAATGCTTTTTAGTGAAGAAAATATCTTGAATAAATATTGAAAATATGGGAATACAAGACTTAAGTTAGTTTTTCAAAAAGCCGTTATTAGTATTTATTTTAGAAAATGGAAATTGACACAAATTCTTTATGTCTAGACTGTCTCGTATGCAAACAACTTTAAATTGATTCCGAGCTCATATTTGGCATAGGTACCATTTTACTCGATTGAATTTTTCGGTGAGTTGACTTTATAAGAAAAATCAAACCAGTCTACTGTGGCGTATACTTACTATTTTGTAATATATTCCTTGGCCGTGTTTTTGCTGAACTGCAAAAGGCAAGCGAAGAAGAAGACATCTGGTTTTTCCAAATACATTTATAAGACTATGTAGGTTGTACGATGACCCTGACCAACGTTTCAACCCAAATTAAAGTATCCGGTTTGCAATATAGACCAGACCCGTCAAAATTTTCAATGGTCTCGACGAGGGTAGGGCCTGGCCTGTCTCTTCTTCATCCTGGCGTTGGAGAAAGCAATCTGTGACTTTGAAACGTCTATCAGGATTTATCCACCACCCAATCATTAGCATACGCAGACCACATTGCCATCTTTGGAAGGAACCCACAAGCTGTACAATCCTTATTTATCCAGATCGAGTAAGCGGCAAAAACCTGGGGCTGTATATAAATGAGGAAAAAACTAAGAACTAGTGGCCCCGTTTGCTAAAAAGGTTGGTTATAGTATAAAAGGACAACTATTAAGGTGGAGGAGCACGAATTCGAAGTTGTGCGATCCTTCAATTACCTTGGGGTAGTACAGTAGCAGACTATAACAATATGAAAGAAAACGCAGGCGGATGCTGAAAGCCCACAGAACCTGCTTTAGTCTTTCAAATCTTTTTGAATCCAAAAATGTTACTATTACTTCCAAGCTGCTGCTGTTTAAGGCGATAGTCTTACCAGTACTCACTTATACGGATCCGAGACCTGGGTGCTAATAGCCAAAGGCACTCCGAAGTCTAAGTCGCGTTCGAGAGAAAATTGTAACGAGAATTGTTGGCCCCGTTTTTGAGGAATTACGATTCTGGAGACCACGAGCTATATCAAATCTACCGCGAAGTAGACTTGTTGGCTAAAATTAAGCTTGGTAGGCTCCGGTAAGCTGCAGACCTAGCTCGTATATGAGTGAAGAGGAAGTGGCCCGGAAAGTCCTCTGCGGTACAATTCATGGTATTAAGCAGTACGGCAGATTAAATTTGCGCTGGAAAAATGGCGAAGAAGGCGATGGAAGAACTTACTGAAGGAGGCCCGGACTGTGTCGGAGAAGAAGGCATAGACTCCATTGGCGATGCCAAACTTAATTTGACATTTCCTTGTTTCAGGATATGAAATGGAAAATTCTATAAAAGAAACTACTGCATGTTTTTTCAAATTACTTTTTTATTTGAAAGAACAATCCTCCCGGTTAATAATGGAAAATAATAACATTCAACTGGCTGCCTCGGCTGGCCATGCGGTAGCCTACACGATCGGTCCAATTTTTAAGCACATTATCGATTGTGTGCAGCTTCACGAATATTGTCTTTTAAAGTGTCAATTGCCTCGGGCTTGTCGGCGTAACACTTATCTTTTACGGCAACCCACAAATCGCAACGGTGTCAAACCGAAGCCCTGAGGTGGGCAAATGACATCAGCTCTGCGGCTGATAATGCGATCTTCAAAAACAGGATGCAAAACATCGAGTGTAGCTTCGGCTGTGTGGCACGTAGCGCCGTCCTGTTGAAACCAAATGTTGCCAATATCCTCCTCTTCAATTTTCTTGAACAAAAATTCGTTCAACATGGCTCGATAACGATCGCCATTGACTTTAATGGCCATTTCCTGCTCATTTTCGAAGAAAAATTTCCAAATGATGCCCCTTGACTCGTTGGGTTGTGGGTGTCGGCTTTCCAATGTATGCGTGCGGGTTTTCTGTGACCTAAATGCAACAATTTTGCTTGGAGCTGTTGCGTCACTCCATTTATTTTTTACATACTCTCCCAGGATCAAAATGAGCTTCCTCCGAAAAGATTATTTTTTTTGGCAAAATCGGCATCTTCTCTAAGTCGATCGTAGGCTCACTTAGCGGACCGAAAACGCATATTCAGTTGGCTTAAACTTCTGAAGCAATTGGATTTTGTATGGCGTCATACCAAGGTCTTTATGCAAAATTCGTCTTAATGATGTCTCCGAAATGTTCAATTGTTGAGAACGACGCACGGTGAATTGATGTTGATGGCGCTTCACTCACACTTTCTGCCATAGTAGCAATACTCTCAGGTGTACGCACTATTTTTGGCAAATTTCAGCAAACCGGGACTAAAGGAAATGTGAAAACATGTGCTTAAGCACTGACAACCTCAACTTCTCGTCGTATTCATAGTTGGACCAGCATCACTGGTCTGATAATAAATATTGGAATATACTCGCTCACAAGAGTAAATTGACTAAAAATCTGAAGCCTGTCCATTTCCAGCGTCATAAATATGGCGAATGGTTGGTTAAACACGAACGGAAATGAATGATGACTTTAAAAAGAAAATTATCTCCCTCGACGGGGCACAGTTCCATCTCAGTGGACTTGTTAACATGCAGAATTGCTGCATCTGAAATAATCACAATCCAGTGAGTGACTGTTGAAAAGCTGATGCATTCATAAAGGCTACTGTTTTACGAATTGATCATCAAATTTTCTAATTACTTTGACAGACCTATATCGTCTACCTTATACTGGCTTACAAAAAGAATTGCTTTGGTACACTACAGATTCCTGAAATCGTATTGAAGAGTGTAAGGACCACCTTCAATACACAAACTAATTACTTAACAAGGACTTGCATGAAAACATTCCTATGACTGTTTTGATCTTATTGCAAATTTTATATTCGGTCAAATTGTTACTAAGACGCTTTTGTCTCGTGTAGCCTTCAAAATTTCCAAGGAATCAAATATTTATAAAAGACGAAGAGTACTTTGTAAACTAACAGCAGTAACAGTTGAATTCATTGTTCCCTGTTTTCGATTTCCTGTTTCCGGTTTCAATATCCTGTCTTAGGTCTTTGGTTTACTGCGTAGGATTTCTCTCTACGTTGCTCGTTATCGATGAACACACATATTTCAACATTTGAAAAGAAGTAAAATTAGTTATTTTGTTTGGTTTTCTTTTCAAAGTAAAAAATCAAAACAAAAAATTAAGAAATTTATCTTCAATAAGTTTTTACAAATCAGCTAATTGCTACTATGTCGACTTTTCAAAAGTTGCAAGAACTCAAACCCGGGAAAAAAAGTCTGAAAAAAAATTTGCATACCTAATCTAAGCGTCTAATCTAATGGCTAACATCACAGAGCACCTCACATGCCTTCAATGAAAAGACAAACAATGCTCCCCTAAATCAAGCGCAGGTGCAAAACGACTGCGAAGCCTTCTTCAAAATTGAGTTGGCAACATATTTCTTGATTTTTTTTTGTCTCATTCTGATAGACGTGTGATAAAAAAAAGGATAAGCATAAAACATGCACACTGCTAGTGACATAGCACAAAGGACATCACCAAAACACACACCAAACAAACAGCAACACCAAGTAGCAGTTGGCACCATAACACCCGGCAATGACACAATTTTGTGAGTTATTTTCCGCCCTAAGGCACAAGGGGCCGCACCGGGAAACCTAACAAGATTTTATAACCCCTGATGTGTTGAAATGGGATTTTTTTAACAAAACGACCAAGACAACGATGACAACGAAAACGATGACGATGTCGATGTATATCTTTGCATGAGAGAAAAGAAGGACCTTAACTATAAATACCTCCTGGAATTCACGGATGGCGATGATAATGAGTCTCAGTATTTATTGCTTTCGTTCAGCAAAATATATTTCTAGGGCTTCTTTTAAATTTAAAAATAGAAAAAAAGGGAAAATTAAGAAACAAAAACGGCAAAGACAAGGAGAAAGTGATGACTTGGGATTATGTAATATCAATTATTCTTGTGTGAATTTGAAGTTAAATGCTCCGAAAAGTTTCTATTTGATCTTGATTTTAATTTTATTACACATTTTGACTTTGAATGTTGATGGCAAATAATAATTATTATTTTGTTTTTATCACCTTCGTTTTATGGATGAGAGAAACGGCCGGCGGGTTCAAAAAGGATAATTTCATGTTATTTTTTTTCAACAATATAGAAAAGGAAGACTTCCGGATAAATTGAGGAGATAAACAAAGATTAACGAGAAAACTTGAAATGGGTTTTGTTTCGACAAAAGAAAAACATAATAATTAATTTGTTTTTTTTTTCTTTTTCTTCTTTTCTTTTTTTGAAGGATAAACAGCATAGATGAGGTTTATGAAAACGAGCAAAAAGTAGAAGCCACAATAATCAGAAAAAGAAAGGATGGAATGGTATTTAGATTATACTTTTGGATCCCCAAACAACTTTATGCTTAACTCGATAAGGAAGATTATATTTTTAAGGTTTTTCTTAACTCATTTCAGTGCCTGAAGGCTTTTAAAAAAAGATGGTCAAATACGTTAGTCATAGTGAATAGAATTTGAATTGTTCTTTTTGACCACTGCACAAAATAATTAAAAAAGACACAACCACACAAAATTAATCTAGTTAATTAAATATTTCCTGGTTTTGATGTGATTGTGATGTATGTACATTGTACACCCTACCTGAGTTCTCTTGAACAACTTATTATTAGAAAGCAACTTGAAATAGTTTTTGCTCCTTCTAGGAGTAAGCTAGCGCTTGCCATTAAAAGTAAATTTGTTATTCGCCTTTGAAGAAATGTACGACCCAATGATTCCGCCAGCCAATTGTGTTAGCAAGCACCTGGTTCCCTCATCTAAACATCCATAAAGGTACATGGAGATCTCCTGATCAATCAACCGTCAACCAGATTGAGTACATTACGATCGACGGAAGGCACTTGTTCAGCATTTTAGATGTTCGAAATCTCCGAGGAGCTACCATCGACTCGGATCACTACCTCGTCGTAGCCAAGGTAGTGCTACGAATATCCCGACAACGGCCAAAACAAGGAAATGCTGCAAGAAAATTTGACGTCGGACGGCTACAATCGCAAGAGATCGCCAGATCCTTCTCTGATGAAGTTTCAAGTAACCTCTTAAGAAGTTCTATGCCGCCAACATCAAGTATCGAAGACTAGTGGCAACATTGCTAAAAAGCAGTTAGAGATGCCGTCTCTAATGTGCTGGGTTTCACGCAGCCACCAAGATGAAACCCTTTGTTTGACGAAGAATGCAGGCAGGCCCATGCAGCCAAGCAGGAGGCATACAAAACGGCGCTGCATAGAAGAACAAGAGCTGCTCGTGAGCTCTACGAGCATTAGAGGAGAGAGGAACGCCGGCTTCTCAGGAGGAAAAAGAGAGAGCATGAGAAAGGTCAGATCGACGATGTTGAGAGGGCCAACAGCAGGAATGAAGTTCGGAAATTTTACCGAAAGGTTAAACAGCTGGCTCAAGGTCATAGAGCAAAGACCGATGCCTGCAGAGATAAACAAAGGAATATCATAGTAGAATTGCAGTCAATGCTGATGATTTGGAAAGACCACTTCTGTAGACTGTATAACGGCGACGACGAACAAAACACCGCCGTCAGACAGGAGTCTTTCATCGGACACGATGATAGTCAACAATTCCGTGAACCCGACCTAGAAGAAGTGAAAACCGCAATATCACGGCTGAAATCCAACAAAGCCGCTGGAGCAGATGGACTAACTGCTAAGTTGTTCAAAGCAGCAGGCGACGAGCTATATTAGAGCATAAACCAAATCATCTGAAAGATATGGTCAGAGGAATGCATACCCGGTGAATGGAACCTCAGCATTGTTTGCCCGATCATGAAAAGGGAGATCCTTTAAACTGAGCCAACTATAGAGGAATAAGTCTACTTAATATTGCCTACAAGATCCTCTCTGCAGTAATAAATGAACGTGTAAAGCCTTTCGTCAACAATCTGGTTGGTCCTTATCAATGTGGCTTCAGGCCAGGAAAGTCAACCATTGACCAAATTTATACTTTGCGGCAGATCCTAGAAAAGACCTATGAACTCCAAGTCGATTCCCACCACCTTTTCATCGATTTTAAGGCCGTGTATGACAGTATCTACAGAGTTGAACTGCATAGAGCTATGTCTAGTTTTGACATCCCTACCAAGCTTGTTCGCTTGTTCAAAATGACGATGGAGAAAGCACGCTGCTACATCAAGGTTGGCAACGAGCTTACGGAATCTTTCGTCGTCAAAAAATGAGGGAAAAACGAAGTAGATATATGCTGTCTTCGAAGAAGGAAACCCAAAACCGTAGGCTTGCACAGAGGTGACGTGAAATAGCGCCAAACGAAATAAGGCCGAATTGAAAAATTTGGCATTATTTCGTTTTTAAAAACGAAATAACGCCAAATTCTCGATTTGGCATTATTTCGATTAAGAAAATGAAATAATACCAATTTGGCAGTATTTCAATTTGAAGATATGCACAATTGGGTCAGTAGTCCTAAAATTATTTTATCTTCCATCGGGACTTTTGGTCCCATATGAAAAAGAAGTGTTTTATGAGAATCTATAACTTTATTTGTACTCGTCACTAGGTATTATATGGAAACAGCAATAAAGCAAAAATTTTTGCTTTATTACGGTTTAAAAAGTTAAGCCGGAATAAAGCAAACCGCGATAAAGTGCAGTGGAGACACGTTCGGATGCCAAAACCC
>CAKKXW010000001.1:93105927-93117335 GCA_920937365.1 Sphaerophoria rueppellii
TTTTTGGGCAAAATTTTTTCCGCTCGCTTCGCTCGCTAGTAATTAGGTACTGTTTTGTTTCAAGCTCCAAATCCTTTATTGAATTAATATTTTGAGACATGTGAGACTGAGTTTAAGTTTAGTATTGCAAAGATAGTACTTACATCTGCTTCCACTTGATGCAAGAAAACTGAACATCCCATCAATACAAAAATGTGTTTCTGATGTAGCTGTTAATATAATTGAAACAGCTCGGTTATTTAAGGTGACAAAAAGATGCTATAAGATGAAACTGGGTTCAAGTACAATTAGCTTGTAGAATGCTCTACTCTAACCGAACACCACAGTTCAGAAGAACGTTTGCATTGGGAAGAGTTTCCTTTATTTCACATAGACTTAGAACTGTCCACTCAATTTATTGTTTTACAAAATTTTTTAAGCTTATAACGAAGGTCAGAAACCCCGTATTTTATTTCTGGACCGGTCCCAAAACAGAATTCGGCACTTATGTCCCACCATAATTATTGTGCGAAAAAATAAATAATTATATTTAGCTTGTAAAATTATATTCACATTCAATAAATTGGTTGAATTTATCACATATTTTGATTGAATTATAATCACCCCTATCGCCAATTTTATGGGAACTTTTTTTCCCAGGGAAATAAAAATTACCCCGGAACAGAAGTTTCCCATCGAGAATCTCCCAAGAAATTTTATTTCCCCGGAAAGAAATTATACCAACCTTAAAATATTTCAATGATTTTCGAACTTATTTTGAAAGCTTCAAATTTAAATAAAATATTTTGTTTGTGTCAAATTCAAATAAAAATAAATGAAATTGTGGGATTTCATTTCAAGACAAAATCAATTGTACGGACATATTTGATAGTAAATATTATCCCGAGCCTATTTTTGAAAGCCAAACTCATTTCCTAGCCCTGGTTACCGAGGAATTTGCACCAGAAGATATACATGTGTACATACATAGGTGCATATGTATGTGCATACTTTATATGGGATTACAAGAAGCTTAGAACTAAAACCAGGAGGAATGGAAGTGAGATCATACCTCGGTAACCAGACTTTGCAGATATTTTTGGTTCTCAGTGGCTGATAGATGGCTTGTTGATACATATTTTCACGTATCATTTGCTTTGTTGTTTAAACGCATTTTACCTAAGCTATTGACCTATTATGTCGGTGATGTTTCCTTTACGGGACATAGGGTCTCTTCTACTATGAGCCGTGCTGGGGTCGTGCTGATTCCCTTTCATCGCCAAGTCCATTGCCTGCCGCCCCACTTCTGCTTTCTCGTGTGAGCGGGTTCCATGGCAGTCGCCTTTTCGAAGCGTGTGGCCAATCCACAGCTACTTTCGTCATTTGAGATACGGTAGGGTTAAAAAATACTCAAAATATTTCTGAGACATCAACTAACGAACGTTTGAGACATTCTTGTAGCAGCGTCTATGACTTCCAAAGTGCTACTTCCCATAAGGCAGCAGGGATTCAACATTGAAGCATAACAATCAGGGCTTGGTCCTTAATCTAAAAGAGTTGTCCAGAAATATTTACTTGGATTGATGATTAAGTTTTACAGATGATCCATTAAGTTTTTTCGAGTTGATCTTTAGCCCCACGACTTCTGCCCCTCTCTCCGCCAAAGAAAAAAAGAAATAGTCTTCTATTTCACTTCATGGTGATGCACAGCAAGTTTTTCCCACAAAACTTACTTGGGGAAAATTCTGTTCCAAATAAGGAAAAGGTTCCCTGGAAAAAATTATTGGCGATACGAATTTTTCGAAATTAAGCTTTTTCCCATTCTCGAAATTTATTCATGATAGCAAAGTTCCCAATTTGGGAAAAAACTCCAGGGAAAATTTATTCGTGATAAGGCTGAATAAGTTACTAACATTCCTCGTAAAAACCTGTATAGTTTAATTTCATGCTGGGAAATAATTCCATCAAAAAATTGTGCAGTTATTTCCCTCGCAGTGGAAATTTATTCCACTTTAAAAAGTGGAGCAGATTCCCATGAAGTAATTTCCCTGCACTGATTTCGAATATTAAAATATTCGGGGTTACTTCCATTTTATTTTTGGCCTTATTTCTTTTATAAATTGAAATAAAGCCAAATTGGTCGTATTTCGTTTTGAAAAACGAAATAAGGCCAAATTTGAAATTTGGCGTTATTTCACGTCACCTTGCACAGAACTTCACAATAGACGCATACAACTTCGAGGTATTAGAGGAGTTTGTCTACCAAGGCTGCAATAACACCAGCGCCGAGATCAGACGAAGAATTACTCTTGCTAATCACTGTTTCTTTGGGCTAAGAAAGCAATTTAGTAGAAAAGCCCTCTCTCGAGCAACTATGGTAAAATTGTACAACACACTCATTATCCCAGTCCTGCTGTATGGTGCAGAAGTATGGACCTTGAAAAAATCGGATGAAAGTGCCTTGGCTGTTTCGAGAGGATAGTTCATCGGGTCACCTTTGGCCCCGTGTGCATTGAAGGGTAATGGCGAAGAAGATATAACAGCGAACTTTACGGGTTGTACAACGACATAGACCTAGCCAGAAGGGTCAAGGTCCAGAGACTCAGGTGGCTCGGTCATTTAGAGCGGATGGACACCAATACTCCGGCCCGGAAAGCCTTCGACACTATCCCCGAGGGTCGAAGATGGAGAGGAAGACCGCGACTCAGGTGGCGCACTCAAGTGGAAAAGGACCTCAATCAACTTGCAGTGCAAAACTGGAAACAGGTAGTTAAGGACCGAGCGGGCTGGCGGAGACTGTTGATCGAGGCCCATGTTCACAACGGACTGTAGCGCCACCTTAAGTAAGTAAGTGAGATTCCGCCAGCCATTAATCCGCACTAAGCATTGACTTTTTTCTGGATGCATTGGAAGCTCTTGAAATTCTTCTAGCTTTTGCTCACTCGGAACACGGCAATTTTGCTTTTTCTCGTGTCAACTCATCCAGAAATGTATCGCCGCTGAACACATTTTTTTTGTAAAAAACTGGATCTTCCGCCAACATTTAAAAAGCCGATGTGAAGGGCGTTCGTCTTCAATTATACGTACCTAAATACATTTCAAAATTTCATTGATATTTTAATGAAGCCCCTCATAAACGTATGAAATTTTTCATACATTTTACGTCAAACTTCCAGTTCAAGTTTCTTAATTTCTCTAGTGCTTTTTTCAAAATATTAATGTATAAAACTAACAGTAAACCAAAGAATTTATATCATAAGAC
The DNA here is from genome assembly GCA_920937365.1 of Sphaerophoria rueppellii. NCBI lineage: Eukaryota > Metazoa > Arthropoda > Insecta > Diptera > Syrphidae > Sphaerophoria > Sphaerophoria rueppellii. Next base: position 93,109,169 of record CAKKXW010000001.1, read on the forward strand.
AATGAAAAATAATCGTTCGATGTATATAATTTTACATAAACCAATGATTTATATACTGTACATGATCTTATCTTGAAATTTTATCATCTGGATGTTATGTTATCGAAAAAAAGCTTATCAATTGCTGAAGACTTTTTCATCGCTGTAGAAAAATTTTATAAACCAATGAATTATTTTCATATTTTAATGTAATTCCATTAAATTATGAAACAAATTCATACATTTACGAAAAACTTCATAATTTTATGAAAACCTTTCATTAAGATAGGTAGTATTTTACTTACGATTGCGAAAATTGTTCATACAAAAAATATCTTACATTTTATTATTAAACTCTTCATTAAACCTCCGAAATCAGAATGGAGGCTGACAATAAGAAAGTGTGTGGAGCATATTCATTGAAATATAAAATTTTCATATCATGAAATTACGAAATTTTTCGTTGATTCAATGTAAGTAACATTGGGCCAATGTATAAACATTATATGAAGCGAACGTCTTAGTTTTACTAAAAAAACATTTTATCAGTTTAGTGAACTAACAGAGGAAGGCCTGTTGCGTAATGCTCGCACCGAACCAAAAATTCACATAATCACTTACACTGGCCAACAAAGCTGAAATATTTTCCTGAGTCAGTGCACTCTAGCAAATGTGTTCGTGTTTAAATGTCCAAAAATGTAAATTAGGTGCAAAATTTATTCACAATAGCCCGAATAGCCCACTCAGAAGGTCGATTAATCTGGCCATAATATGGAAGGAACACCCAATGAACTTTCTTAAAAGAGCATGCATTTGAATAACCAAATTCAGTAATTTTCAAGCATTGTTCGCTTGTAAGACAATTTATAATTAAATTACAGATTAAACTCAAGATGTTTGACAGTGACATTCAACACTTAACTTACGTGAGCTGTCAAAATCATAGTGTTGCCAAAAAGAAGAAAGATTGCAAACAAATCAACCATTATTGGACCATGCATTGACCATGCATTGGTCAATGTCAAAAAAAAAACTCAATAACTTGAGTTGATATATTGAATTTTTTTTTTTTTAAAGCTGGCGTTGGGTAGACCACATATCACGTTTTTCCGACAGTAGAGTTTTGGCCAAAAAATCAATGAAAAAGTAATAAAGGGAGTCTGCTCCAACGCCTCTAAAAGTTCTTTCAACAAAAAAATTGCCTTTGGACAAAACAGCAGTAGATAAACTCGAGCATTTGAGTTTCATACAACATTTCTTATACCTAAATAATTTATATTTGCTGTACAAATTGCCTTTAAATTGGCAATTCCTTTAAAATAATTGCAATATTTTGTCTTGCTGGAGAATAGTAAATATCCATTGATCTATTTTTGGCGCTCTGCCATTTTGCTTTTTGGCAAAAATCAACTCAAGGTCCACAGGATATAAAATCGAATACGTAAACAAGCAAAAATAACAACAACAAGTCCATAAAATAATAAATCACAACAGAGTAAAACCAAGCCCGATAAAATAGTTTCGCTCACCACGCCATCACCACGTCGCGTAGCCCAGCTTCACAAAAACAAATAAATTGCTTTATTAGACTTATATTTCCTCACTGATGATGGAGCTCAGCAATAAGACATCCTCCATTCTCGTAGGCCCTACAGTTCGTTCCAATAAAATCGACCTAACGAAGTGAATGTAAATGGAAGAAGCAATTTGTTTGCTTATCATCCTGTCGCTGTTCAAACTAATGAAAATATAGCAAAAACAAACTGAACGACTATATCCTTCTTGCCAGTATAACATTTAATTCCAAAGCTTTTGGACGGTAATAATCACACTGGAGAAAATGAAAATGAAAGAAGGGAACAATGAACCTTGCTTATGAAGTAACAGGCAAGATTTTGTCAAAGAATTTTAATCAAAACATAAACAATCGACAATCACTGACAGCAAATTTATCAACTGATTTAAGCGGAACTGATTGTGACTGGGAGAAGAGAGCTTTTTAGCCGCGAGTCCTTGGGAATATTTTTATTTGATTTTCATGGAAGATAGTTCACTTTAAAGCACATAAAGAGTCAAAATGTATAATCTAGTGATGTGCAGAACCGTAAATTTTGTAAACCGAGTTAACTCGAGTTGGTTTTTTGCAAACCGAGTTGCAACGCGGTTTGCTCAACTCGAGTTGAACGAGTCAACTCGGTTTGCAAGTCGGTTTGCCAACTCGGTTTGAGAGTTCGGTTCGCCAACTCGGTTTGCAGCTCGGTTTGCCAACTCGGTTTGAAACTTAAAACAAAAAAAAAAGACCGAAAATACCAGGTTTTTAATCCGTCAAAATCTCTGCCATCCGCTGATGAAAGTTGAATGTCAATGGCTCAATAGAAAGATAAGGTACGATTCAAGGTCGCTATATATATGTTTCGTTCTGAATAATACCGAATATGCCCGAAACCCCGTCTAGAAAAAACATAAAAATGGAATAATTACGTTTTTATCAATGCCATCCGCTGGTAATGAAAATCTACCACTTGGTAATCAATTGCCCTTTTATACAATATGCAAACTCAAAATTAAAAAACACATACAAAATTGCTGAACCAAGTTGGCAAAACGATTTGGAAAGCCGAATTTTCAAACCGAGTTGGCAAACCGAGTAGCGAACCGAATTTTCAAACCGAGTTGGCAAACCGAGTTGGCGAACCGAGTTGGCAAACCGAGTTGGACCGTTCAACTCGAGTTGGCTAACCGAGTAAGCTAACTCAAGTTGAAAAAAAAAAAAATAAACAAACCGAGTTAACTCGAGTTAGGGCTAACTCGAGTTAACTCGACTGATGGAAGTATCATCCTAGTTTCCACTAGGTGGCGGCTCGAAAAGGATGCTGATGAAGAAGGTACTATGATTGATCTCTGATGAGACTTTTCTTCATCCTATTATTCGAGATCGATCGCGATAAGCGCCATTATCGACTATGATCACAATAGCTATCGCTGTCAAGGCACTACTTCGCAATTGCTGTTACCAACAGTGATGTTTTGTCCTGTTGATAAAAAGTACTTTCCTTTGCACTCGTTCACTTCAAGATCAACGATCTTTGCCTGTTCTTCAATCGCTGTGAAGGCCTCAAGGACAACTCTTTGGTAGCAACTGAAGATGTCTATGTTGTCCGCATATCCTAGGAAGTGGGTGGATTCCGTGTGGATAATGGTTTCCTTGCTTACGCCAGCCTTGCACACTATGGGCTCCAGGATTTTGTTGAAGAAGTCACATGAGAACGGAACTCCTTGTCTTACCTGTGCACTGCACATGTTTGAAACAACTCGGATGAGCTGTTACCCATTTGCACCTTGCACAGTGTTTTGTTTAACGTCATGTGGCACATACTGTGATGCTTGCCTACTAGGGCTGAGGTATGCTCAGTCTGTCCAGGGTGTTCTCGACTAAGCACCAAACGTCGAGTTAAAGATCCAAACCAAATAACACAACATAACTTCACTATTCGTTCAACGGCTTTTTATTTAGCAATATCTTAAGTCTAACAGGTTTCTTATACTAGTTCATGTATAGGCAATTTACTTATGATACTTATTTATAGAACCTAATAATACCACAGCGACGATGAGTTACTCCTTGCCTCTCGGTTCTCGGATAGTCGCGGCTCCTCGCGGACAAATATTCGGATTATATAGCTGTCGGTGTTGCCACTGAATAAACCGAGTCTAGTAAAAATCAGACTCCTGTTCACAACAAAAGGTTATGAAATAAACGGTTGAGCTATCGCCCCTGCTCGTTTACTTTCCAGAAGGGAAGAGTAAGCGAAATAAACTTCTGTCAGCGAGCGGCAAATCTCCACTGAATAAACGTTCGGCCTAAACCCTGTCTTTGATACACTCAGAAGGAGTGGATCAAAGAATAAACGGTAAACGGTCGAGTAACAATTATTACCCTTGTTTGTATATTTTCCAGAAGGGAAAATACACAAAATAAACGGTCGGCAAAATATCGGATCGGAGAGAAGCCCCGGTCGGTTGAGAATATATTTTGAAGAAATATATTCCCAAAACAAACTACAGGTGGGTAGTTCTAAATATATAGTGCTTCCCAGCAAAAAAATTATAAATAGGATGCCAATATAGCAAACTTCTCTAACGTTCACTCTACCGAAGCGGAGTCAGAACTGTTTTGTGTCGACGACAACACTTCCTTTTGTGCGTTTTTCTGCCGACGTTGGGTGTGAATCGTATCACACCCAAGTCACTATCATGAGTTGTCGTCTGTCGCATGTTCGTGTTACTCCTTCGGTTGTTTGTTTTTGTTCTCTTTTCTTGTGGACGGTGTTTACGTTTTGTTGTTTCTCATTATTATTTTTCCAGGAGCGGATTTCCGTAGGTTACTTTCCAATGGGGCGCCTACCCTTTTTATTCGTTTTCGGTTTTTTTGGTAGGTCCGCTCCCGAATTTTGTCGAACAAAATAACATATTTGTAACGCTTCGTTACAATACGGAACAGTTTGTTCAGGATCGCGAATTCATAAGATCGCCATCATAAGATCTATGGCGGTGGATGTTATCATAAGCAGCTTTGAAGTCGATGAAAAGATGGTGGGTTTCGACTTTAAATTCGTTGGTCTTTTCCAGGTGAATATTTGGTCTATCGTTTTTCTGTCTGGCCCAGAGCCACACTGTTACGTGCCGCTTATATAGTGTTAGAATGGTTTAAGACGCTCACGCAGTACGTTATATAAGTTTTTGTATGTAACATTAAGCAGTGTAGTTTTTGAATGACAGAGGATCGCTTTTCTTGTAGATGGGGAATATGGAGCTTATAAACCAGTCAGCGGGCATGAATTCTTCCTCCTACACTTTGCTGATGACCTGGTGCATGCGGTTCATCAAAACATCTCCCCCATATTTAAAGATCACCGAACTTGTTTCTACTCTTTCTTCCTCTTCTGTGCTGAAAGCTGGAACTGTGTGTTCATTCAGCAGCTGTTCGAAGTGCTGCTTGAAAACATCTACAATTCTCTGTACTTCGCTGACAAGGTTTCCTTCACTGTTTCTAGGAGCCTGTGTCCTGGTTCTGAAACCAGGAGCTTGTGGCTTCGACCTTTAAAGAAACGACTCTTCTAGATCTTGGAGTTGAGAAACTGCGGATGCTATTTTCTTCCTTTTATGGTCTTTTTCTCATTTCTCCTTATTGTTCAGTACTCTTCTCTTGCTGCTCTTGTTTTCCGTTGCAGTATCTGCAAACATGCATTTCAAGTCTCTCCTTTCATCATAACCACGGGTTCTTTTCTAAGGGCGACTGGTAACCTATAGTGTTCTTACCTACTTTTCGAAATATTTCGCGATATTGGTTCCACAAGGTCTTGATGTCTATGATATTTGGGAGGACGACGCAGAGTTTCTCACTCAGGCGCTCACTGTATAGTCTCTGGCATTCTCCAGTCTGCCAAGGCAACCGATGATGAACTTCTTCCCTTGTGCAGCACGTATCTTCTTGTCATTCGATAGTCGAACTTTAAACTTAACCACTACCAGAAAGTGGTCAGAGTCGACACTTGCTCCTCAGGAAGTGCGCAAATTTTAGATGTTGTTTGTGTGTCTTATGCCGATTTAGTTGTCGGTTCGACCCTGCGGAGATCGCCAGGTTTAGCTGTTAACATGTTTCGCCTTGGAAACCTACACCTACTTATCAGCGTATTATGAGCTGCAGCAAATTCGAATAGTCGGCAGCCGTTATCTGTTGCATTGAAGTCCCCGAGTACGATTTTGACGTCGTACTCTGGACAGGTTTAATCACTCTTCTTCTACAAGAAACTAAGCCTTGAGGAAGTCAAAAAAGCTATTAACCGTCTGATAGACAACAAAGTCACAGGTGTCGATGTCATTACACGATCCAACCGAGCTGGTCAATTGTTCAGGGCCACCTAAACCATCCCATAGTTTTTATTTCATCTTTCACGGGCACTGCCTCTTGCGAAGAACTGACAAAACTTCCGAGAGTATCAATCAGTCACGAAAAAGTGCTTCTTAATTTTGCCGTTCGGAATAAGCGTTAAATTGTTGGTCCTCTCAATTTTTCGCACGCACCTAGAGAATTGTTGGTGAGAGTAAGCCTTTTAGGCCTTGGCTCTTCAAGAGCTGTCGCGCCACTGTATTTTTTTTTTTTTTTTTTTTAATCAGACTGTGACGTTACTAGCCGAAATAAGACATCCGGAATTTCATTTGTTGTAACCTTCACAATAAGAAACAAAGGTACGTGGGAGATTTACCATCGAATCCAATTAGGAACTTCTGGCCCGTTCAAATAGTCCAGAAAGCTCGGTAAAGTTGTTTGCTTGGTCTCTTCTTGGTTGAAAACAGTACCTTTGAAGACGAATTATTCTGACCCATAATACAGACTCCAAATAAAAAAAAACTGACTTACAACATAAATCTAAAAGTAAAATGGCATAGTTCAACGCACGTTCATTTGGCTCAAATCAACCCTAGCTCTGAAATCGTTTCCGGTATCCGGAAAGCAATATTTCATGCTCTCTTGACTGTGGTACTTAGCAGCAAGAAAACTTCTGCATTTCTTGTTGAAAACAAAACACAAAATCGATTTAATGTTGTGTCATAAAACTTAATCAAGTATCGTTGGACTCATGACGACCAGCAAAGATTTATTAACATTATCCCGAATGTGTATCCAATAATAGAATTCTACACAACAGATTTGTTGGCGGGAACGCTTAAATTTTGAAAAAGAAATCCATACGTCCATTTGGTAATCTTAAAAGCTTACCTCAACTTGAAGCGTCGAGAAGGCCTTAACTTGATTCAGTCAAGTAAGTCATACGGTAGCAGAACCATCGATACCATGTCTGGAGAAAAACTCCAAAGTGCCCGATGTGTGGTTCCTGTGTAATCGAGTTTCACATTCACATTCCGTTCACACAGTGACCGTAATATTGATTTATTTTTTCTTCCAGATTTCTTTTTTTTCTGTAGAGCTGTGTTTCATGTGGCCCAAATCGAGAGCAACAATTTTCGAACAATGCGACCAACATGGCTTTGTCATATAGACCATCACTTAATGTTCACGTTCACATGTCGCTCGCTGGCTGCTGAGAAGGAGGTGCACACATATCTATTATGTGAATTGAATGTGTTGTGTGAATGTGGGTGTAATGATGTCCTTGCACGGAAACGGCCATTAAACATCCAGCTGCTGATGCTGATGTTGACTATTGTTTGAGTTTTTTTTTTCTAGAATTTGAACTAAATACGAGTACATAAAAGCAGGAATGTATGTACGTGTCTTGCAGAGTTTCTAATTACTATTAGTATTTGCTGAGCACTTGAACTTAAGGCACTGCACGGATAGATAGGAAAATAGGGATAAGACCTCCGTGAATGAAGCTTAAGCAGCTCGGTGTTTACTAATTAATTTTATTGTTGTATGTGCTTAGACGATTTTATTGGGTTTTGAGGTTAAGTAGAGTTTTGTGTGCTAATTTTTAAACATGGAATAGAATAAGTTAACTTGATATCGTTATGAATTTTAAGCCCAGTAATCATCATTAGAATTAACTTGATTTCGACCCTAAGAAAAGTTTTAGACGAAAATTCATTAATTTGTCTAGGCAACCCAGTGGTCAGATCTTGCAGATTTTTCGATTTTATTCGACTGCTCTGGAGGTGAACATCTTTCAGCTGACGTCTTGCGCCTGATGTGATGGGCTCGAGAATGCTCGAAAATGTCTTTCCATATAGCTTATGTCACTAAGTCAAATATAATATAAAAATAAGCCACCTTGATATTCTCCATTCTAAATCATTGTCAACTCAAAAATTTGAAAAACAAAACACATCCTGCAATTTATACAGAAATTGCGGAATGAATATTGAATTGTGATTTAAGGCCTAGTAAATTCTTAAAAACACAAAACAATTTTAAATAAGAAAACGTAAAAAAATCTTCAGTCAATAAACAATTCTACTGGCTACAAGTTTTCATCTCTCATATAAAAAAAAAAAAAAACAAAACAAGTATACGCCACAGTCTTCATGTGAGTACAAGTCCAATAAAAAACGCAAAATTTTGAACATCGGTCATCTTAACAAATAACTGACTTCTGAAAAAATGCAAAAGAATAAATTTTAACAAAACACAAAAATTCTTAAATGATCCGGAATTTAGTGTTAAGTT
>CAKKXW010000001.1:93128998-93139336 GCA_920937365.1 Sphaerophoria rueppellii
TAAAAACAAAAATTTTAAAATCCAAATTAAACAAAAAAAATTAAATAAAATCAAATAAAAAAAGACAGAGTCAGTTTCTCTCTACTACATACAAGTATTTATTTATTTTATTATATGATTTAGGAAATACTGTATAAAAGCTTCTTTTGAGTGATCTTGCTATGGTTGAAATAAAAAATATTCGAGTTTTCGTTCACCTTTCGTAGCATATTCGTAATTGGTTCATTACTGCCGTAGTCAGTTCTGTGATGAGCCTGATGGAATTGGGGAACCGATCTTAGAGAATGAAAGTTAACGTTGATACTCATTGCATCAAGAAGGGTTGAGGATTCTGTAGCACCAGAGAAAATTTGGTGTACGAAAATAATGTCGGCAACTTCACGACGTCTTTCTAGAGAATGCAGGTCAAGCAACAACCGTTCTTCATACGGAGGTAAGTTGAAATTGTCAACCCACAAAAGTCCTCTTAAAGCTTCAATTCGCTTTATATGGACTTGGTGATAAGGGGTCCATACTTAGCTGGTAGTATTCCAGTAGAGGCCTTACAAACGAGGTATAAAGAGATTTCGTAATGTAAGGGTCCGAAAATTCTAGACCAAAGTTTGACGAAACCTAAAGCGGAATTAGCTCTGGCTACTATATTATCATAGTGATACCTAGAGTTTAGCTCGCTATCGCAAATAACACCTAGATCTCGGATAGTTGTTACTCTGTAAACAATACATTCTTTGATATAATAGTAGCGTATTGGAGGACGAAAAAGTTAACGGGAATATGTGATTGTTTGGCATTTGGAAACATTAAGTTCTAAATTGTTTTTTTGACACCAAACATAGAAATTGTTTAAATCGGCCTGCAAGTGTAGAGCATCATCGGGTGATGAAATCATTCTAAAGATTTTCATGTTATCTGCGTACATTGAAACTTGGGAATTTTCAATCACAGATTTTACGTCATTAATATTCAAAATAAAAATAATAGGACTCCCGATTTCGCAGTAAATGTTTCTGATATTAAAGATCTGAATAAAACGTGATATTTACCTGCTGATCCACCAGAAGTGCGTTTTTGCGCTGACTATAGTTGACTATAGTTGACTATTTCTCGTTTTTGCACGCCAATAGTTACGTTTCGTAACCACAATTGTCGTTTTTGCGGTCAGTGTTAAAGTGTCTAATTGTAACTATTTCTAACTATTCCCAACTCTACTCAGGAGGTGAGTTGAAAATGGTTGATGTGTCAAAGTCTTTTTTTTCTGTTTAATGGTGTTTTTAATGACTCAAAAAAAAAAAAAAAACATTCTGTTCGTGCATTTTTTACCGTCGTAGTTGTCCGTATCCGTGCCGCCGCAAATTTAATTCCAATCAAAAGATTTCTGTTCGTCTTCAATTAAAAATATTTTATTTCAAAAATATAAAGAAAAGAAGGTTCCCCTTACAAATTTTAAGGCTTCACGAGTCAAACTGAAAATCCTCAGTCACTACGAGGAGATACACACCAAGGAAATGATCGCATTTCCAAGTGGCTTAAAATTCAGCACCAATTTCAAGAATCATTCTCTTACCGGTCACAAACCCTTCCAATCGAATTAGCTATACTGCAATCCGCAAACACTCCTATTTCAACTGCAACTGCGTGGCGACTTGCAGGCTGCCAAAGATGGCCAAAACAGTCAGCGTCTACGTTCGGTTAGTTTACAAAAAGTCATCGAAAAACTCGAGGACATGGACATGGTTTTTGAGGATAAGTTGGCCACTGCCCATGAGCATAATGATTGTCGAACGTCAGTCCGCAGGAACGGCAAATGGAAGTTACTCTGCATGAGAAGAAATTGAAGCAGCGGTGAATGGAGCTGACTGAGGAGAAAATTACGAAGATCACAGGAGAAAAGGACAATTTGGAGAGGAAGCTCAATGACGCTCCCGCAGAAGTCAACCCAAATCAATGATTGAAGGACGAAATCGGCATATATATTTGAATTCATTGCTTTTATATTTGTCTGTCAGCAATAAAAAATGTTTTTTTAGTTTCGGAGAATAAAGACTTTTTTCGTTTATTTATATAAAATCACGAACTAGATATTGGTATTGAGAGTTTTTCACTGAATCTGGGAGCCGCAATTAGGAGAATATCAGGAGCTGGCTTACTTGAAACAGCTTGAAGATTTCTTTATGGAGGGGGTGTTCAGTCTCTTTCTCTTTTCTTTTCTTGCTGTGGGTTGTTCAAAAATAAATAAATATTTTCTCATCTCAATTGGCTTTAAAATCTTACCATATCAAGATCATTCTTGAATTTTTGAAATAAATTTAGAGCAACAAAAATTGTTATGATCAAAAGAAAAGAAAAATGTAACATCAAAAGGTTTGTTTTTTTTTCTCGTTTGACAGATCAACCAAACCTAACTAAAAAGCGTTTTTGGATGATTTCAACTATTTCTAACTATTTCAACTATGACACATCAACCATTTTACTTTTGACATAAAAACTATAGTCAACTATCGTCAGCGCAAAAACGCACTTCAGAGCTGTTTTCGGCTGTTTAAGTGCTGCCAGGGGCCATTAATCCTGCTATTTTGCCCGCCACCAGGGCCGTACTAGTACCTGCTGATCCACCAGAGCTATTGCCTCCTGTTTTGCGTGCCACCAGGGGCCGTACTAGTATCTGTTTGTTTCACCAGTATTACTAAATAGCTTTATTAATTATGTTCACATATACTCCCAGAACTTAACCAGAAAGCCAACCCTAAAATATAATCCACCATATCCAAGCAGCGTGAACCCGCCGAACCAGATTTGCTCCAGGTGTAAAACCAAGAAATAGCGTACATAATAATATAAAACATAATCAGAGCAGTGTATATGACCAGATTAAGAGAAGATTAAAAATATTTATTTTCATGTAAGATTGTATTAAAGAGTTATTAACAAAGAGAAAAAATTAAGAAAGTGTGGACCTTGTTACTGGAGTTTTTTGTGTTCCTTCCGACGGAACCTTGGCTATCCAATGAGCATAAACCTCGGCTGAAAAGCAAAAAAGCACATCACAAACTTCATAACTACTTTCTTAACGTAATCGGAAAATCCTGCGAATGTAAATTTTTATTGCACAAGAAATTCAATTCTTCTTTGTCCTTCCGGATTCGATCGAATTTCGAAATGAAAACTTAAAATGTTCTGTTCTACAAGCGATACCTTGACAGTTGCACCATAAATCCTATACGAGCCGTACATTTCAGCGGGATAAGTAGCCTACTTGTTATTCCGGCTATAATTTATCTTTGTGGTCGTGGTGAATATCATCAGATCCGTTCAGCCGTTCTGAAGTTATTGAGGAATAAACATCCATCCATCTAAACATTCACATTAATGATAAAAGTGCGATAAAATAAACATGTCAATAATAAAATAAGTTTTCAAAACTAGAGAGCTGTGCTTAGACAAAATGTGCGCTAACACGTTTTAATTTCATCAATTAACAGATCCTGTCAGAAGTCAGATTCGAGACTACTTTATTGTGACAGCATAACAGTTTATTTTGGACATTGGAATAAATGAGAATTAAGGAGAACGATGGTTTTGATATTTTGTATTCTCATTGAAAAGGTGTTTTTTTGTCTTCACAAGGTAAAACCAACAAAATTGTCTTGACATGAAGATGAAAAATTCTTTCTGTATTCTTTCTATCACTCTCATTTTAAATAAAATTCCATATATTTATGTATCTTCTAAAGCTGTGTGTACAGAGTACGCACGTGGTCCTTCGTACCTCTGCTGCTTAGTTTTAATTTTTTATTTCCACAAGAATGTAAGGATAAGCTTAAAAAATAAAAACAACAATCCAAGATAGAATTTTCCTTATTTTATCTCACAACAGAAGAGTGTGATTCTGAGGAATGCACTAATTTTGTTCCTTTTATAAAAATACTATGAACGTGTTAAAGGATAGACAAAGAGAATAGAGCTTGAGAGCATTCTACTTTTAGTTGCATACTTTTAGTTGGAAAAACCACAACTTAATGGAATGACCTTGAAAATTAAAAACAAAACAGTGAAGGAAAATTTAAATGCATAACCCCGGATCAATAACCTTTAATTGTTTTTATTCAACAAATATTCGGAAAACCTGAGACACCTTGTACGATGTTCCTAAACAAACATAATGATAAACAGACGGAAACCTTACAAAAAGGCAATTAGAAGCATCATTCAATTACAAGGAAACAAGAAAAACAAGGGTAAAAACTCAATCAAAAGATAACGTTTCGAGTTAATTTCAAGGAATCCCTCCCAAGCCACCCCTTTACTTAATATCGCTTGCCAATTACCTACATCAACTTCCAGGAAAATTTAAACAACCATTTTTTGTTAAACCCAAAACTAACCAATTTAAATTTAAAGCAATTAACCGACCCTCAAAGAAACTCTTATTTTATCTCTCGCATCGTATTTTCCATTTCTTTTTGTCCATTTCCTTCTCGAACTTATTTGAAATGAGAAACAACCTTGAAAAAACGTTGAAGATGAGATGAAATTCACCCTTCAGGGCACTCAAATGAAATTATGTAAGTTTAATTTATGCTTCACTTGGAGATGGTTCTTTATGACTTCCGTTTCTTACTTGTGCGCAAGTAAGCTTCGCTTGTTTACGATGCCAACACACAATTGTGCATCATCAAAAAATTGAAAAATAAAAAATAATGTTATGATTTCGAACTTATTTTCATTTTGGTCTTTTGTGCGAAATGAGGAACTAAATGAACAGCAGTTTAGAATAATTAGCTCATGACTCAGGGGAGTGTCCTTTTGAATTATAATATTAAAGATGATGTTGTTTGTTTTTGTTGTGTTTGCCAGTTTGTCAGCGCTCTTTTTTTTCTTGAATGGCGGAAGGAGAGTAATTTCCTTTAATTTGATATAAGTTTTTATAAGATATCGGAAAAGGATATTGTAGAAGAAAATAGTAGATAAATGAAAAAAGGCAATGTCGGAAGACTGACAAAAGGCATTACATGTTCCAAACATAAGGTAGGACAAATCACAGTGCGCAACATTTAAAAGGGTATAACATATTAATAAGTGATTAAAATTTAAGTTCGCCTGCTTTTGAGCCACACTGTGTAGCCTGTTAATTATATTTCGACACCACTGGGAAAAGATTTAAATGAAGATACCTTCAGTGCAAGAACCTTTATAAAAAATAAATAAATATTCATTTTCAGACTGCAAATCATTCAACTAGAACTAGTGCTGATAACCATAAGGGTCAATTGATAATACGAATATATAATCTGTTCAATTGATGTAATTTATTTGAATAAATGTTACCAGTGTGATGACGAATACCACAAATGCTTTTTGAGTAAATGGGTATTCCCCAAACTAAATCTGCCCCATCTTGTTAGGTTTGTTCAGAATTTTTCATTTGACAAACTATAATTGCACTTATTTGTAAGGTTTACTGACTATTGACATCACAGTACTTCGCCATCGGCTGAGACAGAACATGAAATTAATACAACAGAGAGAGACAGATAGACACATAGAAGGAAAGAACACATAAACATAACAGAAACCTACGTGGCACAGCAAAGGAGACATAGATTTATATTGTTTCTTTCGAACCGTTTAATTAAAGTAGTATTGGACGTATTCAAGTCTGAAACCCACAATATAAATGCTGGTGTGCCATAGGGCTCCGTTTTGTCTCCGACCCTCTTTCTCATGTTTATTAATGATCTCTTGTCTGTTACTTCTAATCCAATAAATTTTTTCGCTGACGATAGTACCCTTAGCTTTTCATATTCGTTCCCAGATTCACATCCCTCCTCTTCGGATGTGGAACTGCAACGGCAAAATATGATAAGCTCATTAAACTCTGACTTAAACATCATTGTGCAATGGGGAATTAAAAACCGTGTAGAGTTTAATGCTTCGAAAACCCAATGCTGTCTTGCATCGTTAAAGCGAGATATACCCCCCCTGCCACTGTCCATGAGTGGCACTTGCATCAATGAGACCGAACATCTCGAGATTCTCCGTATGTGCATCACTAACCACCTCTTGTGGTCCAAGCACATACGCGATGTCGCCAAAAATGCCGCAAGATGTTTGGGTTTCTTAAGACGGTGCAAGAAATTTTTCTCCCCGTCTGATCTGGCTATTATCTATAAAACCTGTATCCGTCTAAAGCTTGAGTACAATTCCCACCATTAGGCTGGTGCTCCAGCTACTTACTTAAGCCTCTTGGATGGTATACAAAAAAGAGCAGCAAGAATGATTAGTGACAGAGACATCACTAATTCATTCACTTCATTGGAACACTGTCGTAACGTTTCGTGTCTCTCACTGTTTTATTGTTACTTCTACGGTAAGTGCTCTAGAGAAATAGCCAGTTGCATTCCTCCCCTTAAACAATTCAACAGTAATACCCGAGCCTCCAGGAATGCCCATCAGTTTACCCTCGAGCCCAACTTCGGACGTACTCTTAAGTATAGAGAATCGTTCTTCAGCCGTACTACGCGAATGTGGAACTCGCTTCCACACTCTATCTTCCCCAGTCATTGCAATATTCAGGAATTCAAAACCAATGTTCACCGACATCTCCTTTTACATTCTCTATCATTCATCTAATACTCGCACTGTACTCTTGGTATATAAAGGGTAATGAAAAAAGCCGTTGGCTTATCATTCAGTAAAAGACAAAATTTGACAGTCACACGAAAAGCAAGTATGATACATACATCTAATGGATGTGGAATGCAAAGCAAAATAAATCAGATGAACTTGCAGTTTTTTCTTTTCGTTTGTTTTTGAAGAAATGTTTTTTTCTATTTGCTTAACCATTTGTGGTCAAACCATTTATTCACTCCTACATATTTGATATAAAGTGCACACTTAATCAAAAAACGTATTGCTTAGTAAATATAAATAAACAAATAAGGGATCGTTCAATTCAAATTGAATTTTAAGTCGGATCAATCCATAAAGGGAGAGTATCAGTTTTATTGTCAATCAATTTGACAATATCAAATCAAACAGTGTTCCTCCTTTCGTTTGTATCGGCTTATATGTCTGTTTGGCTATACTTAAACGGCTTAACCAAATATTTCACCGACCCTTCGACACTTTTCTGTTTTTTTTTTAGATAAGTACTCTATAAACAGACTTATATAAGGATGATGGTGATGTGTATGCTTACAACACAATTTTTTAATTCAGAGCTTCAAGAGCAGAATCATGTGGTAAAGTCATTCATGTTTATTGTTTTGCTCCTCAAATTAATGCACATCCCAGCAAAAATCTTATCAAGTGACAGTGGCGTAGATAGGGGGGATCAGGGGGACAACTCCCCCCATTGGGTTCGATAATTGTTCAACATAACAAGTTCCAAACAAGTTAAAGAAACGCACTCTGTCATTGCTAACTATTCACAGAATTAGTAGAGGCATTGTCAAATGTATATTCTATACCTACATTCTATGGAGAAACAGCAAAATTTCTCTTTTTATATCGATTTTTAAAAAGCTTTTATTTTACGTCTCTCACCAAATGCTTCCATCCAGCTTTCCATTACAAAAAAAAATTAAAATTATTATCGCATTGTGTGACACGTTGTTAAGTTGGTATAAGAAACCGCCGCAAACATGCAGCACACTCATCAACACAAACAAATGTTCGCACAACCTCGGTGTAGTTAACTAGAATCTTAACGGTAGCGATAACTCACACTCATTTATTTTGACCAGAAAGCAAAATGCGCTATTTATTTATACAGGGTGTCCCAAAATTCTACGCTAAGCCGGAACCAGAGGGTTGCCCTATTCATGACTGCATGGAAAAAAAAATATAAAAAAAATCAAACGCCATTTTGATTCAAATTACAACAAAAAATGTAAATTCTCCAAAAAAATAATCTCTCTTGACATTTTTTACTACTGTGACCACATTTTTTCATAAATTTTTCTTATATTTTCGTTGAAATCCTAAGATGTATAGAATCCTTTCCCAATATCCAAAAATTCCAAACATTCAGCGGTTTTTCCACGATAATGAATCAAAAAAGTTTTTTTCTATACAATTTTGATTATTTCTTAGGTGCAGTCCACTTTCAGTCATCGTAGTTTTAAAAAAATATATGGAAACTACCATGGATCTTTTTTAAATAATTGGTGCAGCTTATCAAGATTCTAGAATGATATAACACTTTGGCCAAACTTGCCAGAAAAAAAAAAGTAATGCATACTTTTTCATAACAACAATCGATTTTCAAAAAAAAAAATTATTCAGAGAAATCACTTAACTTTATAGAAAAAATAGGTTTTCTGATGCGCTTTCTCCAAAACTTAGTACGCTCTGTTTCCATTGTTTTTTTTTTTTTATTCCATTAATGTGTTAATTTCAAGTGTGTTTTTGAATTTGTGCTCCAATTTTTGAAAAATCCTTGAATTTTCATCATTTTTACCATGCCATTGCCGTATGCCTCTTTAGAATACGTCAACATGCACAGGGAGGTACCCAAATGCTGGAAGGTACCCTGATTATCGGGCTTTTATAAATGTACATCAAGCGATTTCGGAAGTGCGTTTGCCCTTAGAAAAAACTGCTTGAAGGCCAAGTGCAGATGGTATTGAAGAAGTAATCACAGAAGTTGGAAACGATTCAACAACCTCGTATATTGATTCAGTTGGAACATTTACTGTTAAGAAAATAAATAAAATATGTTTGTACTTCTATTCTATAGAAAAAAACTTTTTTGATTCATTGTCGTGGAAAAACCGCTGAATGTTTGGAATTTTTGGATATTGGGAAAGGATTCTATACATCTTAGGATTCTGACGAAAATATAAAATCAAAAATTTATGAAAAATTGTGGTCACGGTAGTAAAAAATGTCAAGAGAGATTAGTTTTTTTGGAGAATTTACATTTTTTGTTGTAATTTGAATCAAAATGGCGTTTGATTTTCTTTATATTATTTTTCCATGCAGTCATGAATAGGGCAACCCTTTGGTTCCGGCTTATTGTTGAATTTTGGGACACCCTGTATATGTATTTATACTAATTCATATTCAAATTAATGTGTATAATATACTAGCTCACCCTGCAGACTTCGTACTGCCTCAATCGATAATCGATAAGCATAACCCTCTACCACACTACCCAACCCACTACCACCTTGTGCTACCCAGTTTGTCTACCCATATCCGCTACCCCGTTGCGACACTACTCTGTTATCCGCTTCCAATTATTTCTACACGCTTACCGTTACACCATTAGCCAGAAACCCACGACCCGCAACCCGAAACCAATTTTTTTTTTTGCATTTCAATTTTTCAAATTTTTTTTTTTACTTTTTCTTGCGTACCAGTTCCCCATCACAAATCTTCCAGGTTCCCTTTGAAAACCAGTGAGTTTTCCGAGTTTCATTCGAAAACCTATTTTGAAATATTCCAGTTTTCCATTTGAAAACCCCTGCACCTAATATTACATTGAATTTTCCCTTTGAAAACCAATTAGTTTTCCGAGTTTCATTCGAAAACCAATTTTGAAATATTCCAGTTTTCCATCTGCAATTTTGTAGTTTTCCATTTGAAAATCGATGCATCCACAATTAAATGCAATTTTGCTTTCTATTTTTCCATACGAAAACTCATTTTGAACCAAAAAATTCCAAGCAAAAAAAAATCTAATTTCCTACCTTTGTTTGGGTTTCCCACTCTCCCATGAGGTTTTTCCAATTTTTTTTTTTTCACAGAAATCATCACTGAAAATATCAACCATGAAAATTTCACAGATATCTGTTGGACCATTTCGGAGTCTATAAGAGACATACAAACAAACACACATCCATTTTTATAGAGAAAAAGAGATTAAGATTATTATCTTATGAATTCAATGAAGTTTGTTATTTGCTTTTTTTTGAGTTACTAATGGTCAAAACAGATGTGCAGAATTTCTGCACGCAGCGCTGCATGCAGCGCTTCAAGCAAAACACACGTGCAGAAACTCTGCCAAGTTTTATCAAGAAAAAAACGACACCTGCCAAAATTTTATTGATTTGGTTGCATGTATGCTTTTCGAGTAGGACACAGAGGGAAGAAGAAAGGTTTTGTGGACCGCAAAGTGACCTTAGAGCTGCACTCTTAAAGTAAATAGAAATACAGAAGCACGAGACTAGGAATTATAATAAGTGTCTATAATTTCGAAAACGTACAGTAGATACTTTAGAAAATAGGTTAGAACAACACAGTTGCGTGATTTCATCTCATACATAATAAATTGAATTGATGATTGGGAAAAAAGACAAAACATGCTTAGGACCCACAACCCATGTAGGCGTC